>JAJJWW010004520.1:0-107112 GCA_023531295.1 Papaver armeniacum
ATTTTGATAGCATTGTAACAGCAAATCTAAAGGTGGACAACAATTGGTAAGCCATCTTTGTCCACTTGAACCACTCGTTACACTATGGAAAATATATAAAAATTAATCTCACAAAAACTAGCGGTCAAAAAGTAAGCACCTTTGCTTATATACTTTTGGTTAGAAATTTCATTAACTTGTGAGATATAGATTGAAATAAGATTAATTTGGAATTTCATATTTACAGATTTTCGAATTGCCTGAATCGGTCTGCGGAAATGCCCAAGAAATTTCAGAGATTTTAGGTGATGGCTAACGTGTAACTCACCTAACTACATCTCAGATTGGTTCTTTGCTTTTGTTGTGTCAGTAAACCAGAAACTTCCCGGATTCCAAGTTACCGCATCTGTAAACCAGCAACAAGAGAATGGAGAAAGATACCCAGTCCTAAAACTTGATCTTGGCGTTTTCTTAAGGTCCATACCATGAGTATAGCAGTTGACTGATCATACCCGAGGCCGCAATTCAAGGTACTTGAGTTAGTTTTGTCGGGTGTTATCGTTAAAGATAATCAGAATTAATCGTGAAGAATCGATTACTTTATGAGTTGTCATTAGTTGTCACACCGATCGTTCGTATAAAGACATCTCTGATTGTATGTCGGTATTCATTGATTGATTAGAATAGAACACTACTTCCATAGTTTCTTTATGGTATCAGAGAGAAAACATTAGGTTTTCTTTCTTGATCCTTCTCATTTCCGCTACATCAATTAAATTTTCTTCATCAGATCTGATTTTTTTATTCCAATTCTTATGTTTCTTTCAGTTCTTCATTAGATTCTTCCTCTATATATAATCTTTTTCATGATTCAAACCTTCTGATTGATTTGTCCACAATGTCGAATACCCCGATATTACATCTATTCCAAAGACATCAACTTGCCAATTTGATTCAATCAAGCTCAGGAGATGATAATTTCATCACTGGAAAGCTTTGTTAATGCCGTGTCCGTAAGTTTGATTCTTGCATTTCTTGAAGGTACAAATGTATGTCCTTCTCAATTCTTATCGGTCGAGGTGCAAATCAAGTTTAGAATCCGCAATATCTTTGCTTGGAGTGACAAGGATCAGACCATAATTCTATGGATCCAATCAACAATTTCTGAAGTTGTTATACCCTATTTTGCTGGTGCTGCTTCATCTTTTGAACTATGGAAGAATATTGAGTCCAGATTTGCAAGAACTTCAACAACTCATACAATACAATTACGGACTCAACTTCAAGGTATCAAACAAGGTTCAAAACATTTTGACATTCTTGGATGATGTCAAGAAACTCTCAAACGAATTAGCTGCTGCTGGATCTAAAGTCTCAGATGAAGAACTTGTTGTTATCATCTTAGGAGGTTTGAATATTACATACTCTTCTTTTTGCACATCTATAAGAATCCGTAATCCTCCAGTATCAAGCATTGAGTTACACAATTTGTTAATAAGTGAAGAGGTAGTTATATCTGGCAATCAAAGCAATTTAGCACCTACTACAGCCTTTTATGCTCATAATAACAACACTACTCATAAGCCTCTTCCAGCACATTTTAACCCAATTACTGGTCATAGTGCTAATTACAAAGGCAAGAAACCTTTCAATCCTAATTACAAAGCTAGTACCTCAACAAATTCATACACTTCACCTAAATCTCAGTTCACTCCACCTGCACCTCCACCTACTCCATTCATATCAGTACCTAGACCTCAATCTTTCAATCCTGAGAGACCTCTCTGTCAGATATGTAACAAATATGGCCACACAGCTTATGAATGTAATTAAAGGCTTTTCCTATCAAGGCAGACAACCTCCACAGAATCTTCATGCTATGCTGGCTGCAGCTAACATTGGTGGTGAGAATCCATGGTTTGTAGACTCTGGTGCTACTCATCATATATCATCTACTACTTCTGGTATGAACAACATTGGCTCTTATTCTGGTGGAGATCAGATTAACACAGCTAATGGTAAAGGTATGAAAATTAATGGAATTGCTCATTCCTCTGGTTTTTTATATGGAAATAAAGTAAGTTTGCCAAATATATTACATGTGCCTAATTCTGCTCAAAATTTAGTATCTGTGCACAAGTTTACAAATGATAACAACTGTAGCATCACATTTACCTCTGATGATTTCACTGTGAAGGAGCTCAACTCAGGGAAGACAATTTTCCAGGGCCGACTAGACATGGACTATATCCCATTCAGTTTTCATCTTCTCCAGCTCCTCAAGCTTTGTCTTGCACTACCATCAACTCTACTCAACTTCATCAAAGACTAGGCCATCCTTCTTTTCAGTCCTTATAAAGAATATGTCATTCTGCTGGTTATTCTCTATCTACCAAAAATATTTTTTGTAATGAATGTAATGTAGGTAAATCACATAAACAACCATTTTCTATCTCAGCATCTCACTCTAGTACTCCTTTACATTTACTTCATATGGACCTCTGGGGTCCTAGTCCAGTTCAATCTATTAGTGGATACAACTATTATTGTAACATCATTGATGATTGTACAAAATATTGTTGGATCTATCCCATGAATAAGAAGTCTGATTTCAAACTCATTTTCAATACTTTCAAGCTTATGGTTGAAAATTTCTTTAACTTGTCTATAAAATGCATTAGGACTGATGGAGGAGGAGAGTTCATACATAATGAACTTAACACTTTATTATCCTCTTATGGCATATCTCATCAATTCACTTGTCCTCATACCCCTGAGCAGAATGGGGTAGCTGAGTCTAAACATAGACATTTAGTTGAACTTGGTAGGACTCTTTTAATTCGTCTAATCATCTCATGAATTAAGGTAGAAGCTTTTTAAGCGCAAATTTTTTGATCAACAGATTACCTGCCGCTTCTCTATCTTTGTTTCACCTTTTGAAAAGCTTTTTCACCGCAAACCGATTATCACTTTCTTAGAGTATTTGGATGTGCCTGTTTTCCATGGCTAAGACCCTACACTTCAACTAAACTTGAACCTAGAAGTAAAATGTGTATCTTCATTGGCTATTCTACTTCTCACAAGGGGTACAGATGTCTTGACCCTATCACTGGAAGGGTTTATATATCAAGACATGTGTCATTTAATGAATCTGTATTTCCGCTCTTCAATATAAGTTGTCTCTGTTTCAAATTCTACTCCTCGCTACTATTGATCCTATGTTTTTGACCTACAGTTGTTGATAATAACTCCACTTTACCCTCTTTTACATCTATTTCCACTATGATTCTGTTTTTCAGTTCATCCCTCTACTGCCAACACTTCTAGTCTGCATTCTTCAAATAAGGATTCTATTCCTCCCTCTACTGATATTTCTTCCACTTCTGATCATCTTTCTTCATCTCCTATTTTTTCATTACCCACTTCATCTAACACTCACAATATGCTCACTAGAGCTAAAAATAATGTTTACAAACCCAAAGCTCAGCTTTCCACAAAATATGTTCTTCCACAAGTTTATATTGCACATGTGAATTCTTCTAGCACCCCTACTTGTTTTACTCAGGCCAACAAAAATCCCAAATGGAGATTAGCTCTCCATGATGAATACAATGCTCGTGTTCTGGCTGGCACTTGGACCAAGGTACCACCACACCCTTCTCAAAATCCAGTTGGGTGTAAATGGGTTTTTAAGGTAAAACAGAATGCAGATGGTTCTCTAGATAAGTTCAAAGCAAGGTTAGTTGCCAAAGGCTATCATCAACAAGAGGGAATAGATTACTCAGAGACATTCAGTCCAGTGGCAAAACCAACAACCATAAGATTAGTTCTATCTCTGGTACATTAGTTTGATTGGAAAGTAAAGACTTGATGTAAGCAATGTTTTTATCCATGGAGATTTAAAAGAAGAGGTTTATATGGTTCAACCACCAGGTTTTGTGGATCCTGATCATCCAGACTATGTTTGCAAACTCAACAAGTCCATTTATGGGTTGAAGCAAGCTCCACGAGCTTGGTATGAGAAGCTTGTTGAAGTTGTTCTGTCTCTTGGTTTTCAAATGTCTTCTGCAGATACATCACTGTTTGTTCACATAGTTGGTACTCAGATAACCATTTTACTGGTTTATGTGGATGACATTCTTTTGACAGGGTCATCTCATTCTTTCTGTCATAGTGTCATTTCAGACATTCAACAACATTTTCCTATCAAGGATATGGGAGAAGTTCATTACTTTCTTGGGCTGGAAGTGAAGAGAAATGATTCTGGTATTTTTCTTTCTCAAACTAAATACATTCTTGACCTACTTCAGAAGACCAATATGCTAGGAGCCAAACCTTGTTCTACTCCAGTTGTTGCTGATGTCAAAATGAGTAAACACGACGACATTCATCTGCCAGATCCAACTGAGTATAGATCATTAGTAGGTGCTCTTCAGTACATTACTTGGACAAGACCTGAAATTGCATATTCTGTCAATCAAGTGTGTCAACATATGCAATCTCCTACTGACATTCACTTCATAGCTGCCAAAAGGATATTGAGATACTTAAAATTCACTATCAACCATGGGATTGTTCTCAAGAAAGGGCTTGTTGCTCTTAATGCATATTCAGATGCGGACTGGGATGGAAACCCAGATGATATGCGCAGTACCAGTGGCTTCTGCATATTCTTTGGCACCAATCCAATTATATGGAGCTCTAAGAAGCAAGCCACTGTCTCCATATCTTCCACAGAGGCAGAGTACAGGTCGTTGGCTCAAACTGCAGCAGAGGTTGTTTGGGTCTGTCAACTTCTCAAGGATTTAAACATTTTTCTACCAATCACTCCAACTATTGGTGCTGACAACATTGGTTCTATTTCATTAGCCTCCAATCCAGTCAATCACAGCAGAATGAAGCATGTTGTTGTTGATTTTCATTTCATCAGAGAGCTTGTTCACTCAAAGACTCTGAAGCTTTACTACATCTCTACAAGTTCTCAGGTTGCTGACATTTTCACTAAGGGACTATCTTCTGCAAGATTTGATTTTTTGAGAGACAAGTTGAGTGTTCATACGTCTGCCCAGCTCAACTTGCGGGGGGCTAATAACACTACTAGCATCAGTTAGTTTCTGTCAGGTGTTATCTGTTAAAGATAACTGTAACTGTAACTGTCCGTTACTTTATGAGCTGTCATTAGCTGTCACACCAGTCTGTCTGTATAAAGACATCTCTGATTGTATGTCGGTATTCATTGATTGATTAGAATAGAACACTACTTCCATAGTTTCTTTACTTCGTGTATGTTCATCTCAGACTTGGAAGAGAAAGAAGTTTATCAAATTTACTCAAGGCATTGATTTTTTACAAGATGATGTTTTTTTTTGTTTTTTTTTAAGCAAAACAGAACTTGAACCAATAATTATAAGGTGCTCAAATTACATTATCTATATTAAGTTTCTCAAAGTGAAAGGATAAAAAGCACTTGCATATGAAGCAAACAAAATATTTAAGGAAAAAAGAGGTGGAGAAAATAAAACTAAACGGAGAAGAACCCACCCAGCAACACTTGTTAACCTAGCCGCATCTTCTGCATTATCACCATGCAAGAATAGAGCCCCAGTAAGCTCCGATCAACTTCTGGTGGTGTTAGCTCAAGAGAAGGTCGGCCTTCACACCCACATATTCTCGACTTCCACCATAAACCCTTTCAATCTCTTTCAAGGTTCCCATTTCTCCTTGAGATCAGCAGTACATCCTTCCAATGCAGGGGAAATCTCAGCAGGAATGCCAGCCTTCACACCCACATCTTCTGTGTTTTCTTGCTTGTACTGATTCCAATTGTTCAGTAGAAAAGAAAAAAACGCTTCAAACGCTTTAAACGCAGAGGAATTCTTCGTTTCTTGAGTCTCGAAACATTATCTTTTCCTTGATATCATACCAATACTTTTTCGCAAAATGACTAACAATTTTCTTCTTTCCTCCCTCCTCCTGTCTGGAGATTCTCTTCGTCTTACCGGCCACCATGGTTTTGATGAGGGGTTGCGGTGAGAGTAGAGGTTCAGATGGTATTTTCCTTAAACGGAGGTTTTCATGTATCAACTTACTGCTATGAATCCCATGATATATTCGTCTAGGGAGACTAGGCTAGGGTACATCAAAGGGTTGCCCATAATATCAAGCCCTGAAACTTAAATCTAAGCCTCGTACCCTTATCTATATTGTCAAGCCCTTAATCAAATACTAAAATTAAAATTTAGGGAACCCCAAAACTATATTGCATGAATGAGTGCACATTACTCTCTACCTTGTGTGGGTAATAAATTATGAGTATCGAGGGATCATAGATCAAAGAGATATGAAGTGAGTGCGTAGATTTTAATGTGGTTGATCAACTCAACCTACGTCCACAAGCAACCCCATAGGGTGAATAATATTGATCTCAGATCGATTATCTTTGGGATGATTTACAATTACAATGACACTCTTTATTTATAGAGTAAATATGTATATAATTAATTAATTAAGATATTATCTTATTCTGGAGAATATATCTTAATTAACTATAACATATGTTCTAATTAACTAGAATATTGAAAATATAGGAAATTAATTAGATACTTTCCTATATAGAATACAAGCTAAATTACACAAGATCTTCTATTCATGTAAACTTAGCTTGATCTCCGTCAATCTTCTGTACTGGTTGATCTCCGTCGATCTTCTAGTAGCTTGAGTATCGATTACTTCATTTTGACCTTTAACATATGACTTGAGTCTTGGTCACTTCATCTTGATCGTTGACTTCATCTTAAGCTTGACCACCTCAATATATTCTAACATCCCCCCGCAAGTTGGACACGGAGAGAATCATAGTGTTCAACTTGAATACTGACTTAACGAACACAACTGAAATCACGTACTAGGTGCTGTCAATAAATTCTTTGATATCTTGATCACATGTACAATATTTCATCTTGTAGTTAGATCTTCGAATGACAATAGCTCAGTTGTTTGCCATTAGCAACGGTAGTAAAATAATGGCGACATTGACGAATATGATAAAATCGGCATCAACTATAATAGTGATGCGAAAACAATGACAATATCTTTGATATAATGAAAGTATTACATTTACATGGTGACTATGCATGGCTGTTGACATTGAATCACAAATGATGTGAAACATAAACGATGCACCCACCATATAAATTATAAGGGTCAATTAAATTGACGAGAATCACGGAATAAAAAAATATATATATCCGGGTAAATGATGATAAAAAGGAAATATAAGTTATTTCCATATCTGAAAATATTTTCAGTTAAATAAATTACCAGGAATGGTAAGATATTCTCAGAAATATAAATTATTTCTGGAATTAAATTCTCAACAAAAAGAAAATTTAATATTTGCTATCGGCAAAATATATCTGATGATATCATAGAATTGATGAAAGATCAATATATCCAGCGTGATAAAAGATTCTCTGAAAATATTTGGATTGTTTTCAGAGATATAGAACATATAGAAGATATTTATGGATATGAATTAATTACCAAAAATATCTGCAATTTCCAAAACGATAAATATATTGGAAATGAAATTGAGGATTCTCCCAAAAAGGGAACGTAAGCTATTTCAAGATTGAAATATCTTTGAGAATATAATATAATTTATTTTATAATGGAAGAAAGTGAGAAAAAGTGTTCTCGTAAAAGTATATTTGATCATCTACGTCACTTCATCCGAAAAGAATCGCTAGAATAGCAATGAAAACATCAAACATGAAATCAAAAGGAAACTAAAAACACCGATTGATGTGAAGAAATAAAATTTGAATTTTGAAGCGGATCTCCCGCTCCGATACCATAATAAATTATGAGTATCGAGGGATCATAGATCAAAGAGATATGAAGTGAGACATAGATTTTAATGTGGTTCAGTCAACACGACCTACGTCCATAAGCAACCCCATAGGGTGAATAATATTGATCTCCATCGATTATCTTTGGGATGATTTACAATTACAATGACACTCTTTATTTATAGAGTGAATATGTAAATAATTAATTAATTAAGATATTATCTTATTCTGGAGAATATATCTTAATTAACTATAACATATATTCTAATTAACTAGAATATTGAAAATATAGGAAATTAATTAGATACTTTCCTATATAGAATACAAGCTAAATTACACAAGATCTTCTATTCATGTAAACTTAGCTTGATCTCCGTCACTCTTCTGTACTGGTTGATCTCCGTCGATCTTCTAGTAGCTTGAGTATCGATTACTTCATTTTGA
This sequence comes from Papaver armeniacum, assembly GCA_023531295.1. Classification (NCBI taxonomy): domain Eukaryota; kingdom Viridiplantae; phylum Streptophyta; class Magnoliopsida; order Ranunculales; family Papaveraceae; genus Papaver; species Papaver armeniacum. The sequence goes on from JAJJWW010004520.1 coordinate 8,274, forward strand.
CCTTTGACATATGACTTGAGTCTTGGTCACTTCATCTTGATCGTTGACTTCATCTTAAGGTAGACCACCTCGATATATTCTAACAGTGGGTGATAAAACTATTGAACAATCATGTTAGGAATCGCCATAACCCACCTTGGAATGTTCAAAAACACTCGAGTAAAGGCAAGATATCATATTAAGGCAGGTGTAGTGAAAAAGATATTTTGCATGAATTTGGAAACTCCTTAGGTTCTTCTTAATAGGATAAGATTGAATGAGTGGAAAAGGGCTTAACAACAGTTTTTGAACAAGAGGCGATACTAATTTGAGATGTTAAAGTCATATTAGCTCACATTGATGAAATGTCCAACATGTCCTTGTCTCTCCGACACTCTCCTTGATCTTGTAGTTGTGAAATTGCAAACGACTAAGATTTACCACTTTAGTACATCTTGACCCTTCTTTCTCCGATGCAAACGTGTTTTAGAAAGACAGAGGTGGAGACCTTGCCCTTTTGGGACTACAAAATCACGACCACTCTTTGTCACCCCAAAAAGGCAACTGTGTTGTAGTTAATTGTTGATACCAAAGTGTAACTAGTTTTAGGATACAAGAAGTTTTGTTTAACCGAAGTCTCCTTGTAATTTTAGATAATCCGAACTTGTTTGGGACTCGGTTGGTTTGGGATATTATTTTATTATTATTCTTCTTCTATAAATATGTGTATTATATGTATCTCAGGACCACAGTACAACATCTTTATACTTTATTGTATATAATAAGGTCATTGGTATCATCACCCAGTGACTTTACCATTGTATGTGACACCGGCATCTCAATATTTGTTGCTCTTATATTTGAAGTTTTTGATATCATCATAGGTATTCAAGAAAGAAAAAGAAAACGAGATGGAGAATCTTCCTAATGATATTGTAGGTGTAAATAATCCACAGGGACAGGTGGAATGATCCTAAGCCATGACGTACTGAAGAAAGTATGCATCTAGAGTACCGGATCACCTCTAGGCGCAAGAAAAGAGGAGCAGAGACAGCTCGAGAAATCGACGAAAAGGGGGGAAAAAGTTGTGATGCGATGGGCATCGGGTGTCTTTGGAGCAATAAATGCGCCTGACGAGTTGGTAAGAAGATAAGAAGAGCTCGGTCAAGGAAGACTCGGCCACGGATCAAAGGGCGACATCGATCATCCCCACCAAGTGGGCGACATCGGATGACGAGATAGCGAAGAAGGCATCACTCGGCTTGACGTCCCGGCCGAACAAATAAGAACATCGGGTGAGACATTGATCGATCACCCGAGAGGAACATCGAGGAAGCTACGCCAGGCCTAACATCATAGTACCGATGTATCATCACTTGTAACTATAAATAGGGACCATGTAGAGAGGAAGAACTTAAGTGAAAAGTGAGGAAAGAGAGCATACTCATAGCATTGAGGGAGAGAGACATCCACCTTGTAACCTTGAATCGAGCAATAACATCATCCTTTAAAACCCGTGGACGTAGGTAATCATGCCGAACCACGTACATCTCGTGTTCTACTACTTCTCTTGTTTGTTTTGCTTCCTTGTGTATATGTTTAGTTACCTTTGGATGTAGAGGTAGGATTTTCTACACCTACATTCTGGCGCCGACTAAGGGGACCGTATAACATCTCCGGATACCTTGAAATCGGACACCAAAAGGGGAAAATCCGAGCTCCCAAGCCACCTTGTGTGCTGGTTGATGCTAAGGGAGAAACCCTTGCAGTGCATTATCTTCGTTTTTCTTAGCAACATCTTGTCGAGATTGATAAAAGTTAGCTTTGTGTTCTTGTTTGTTATCTTTGCCTTCGTAGCATCTTGTCGAGATTGATAAAAGTTAGCTTTGTGTTCTTGTTTGTTATCTTTGTCTTCTTAGCAACATCTTGTCGAGTTGATATAAGTTCGTTTTGTGTTTTAACTGGTAGTTTCCATTTTCCAAGCAAAACAAGTTTTCCGCTTAAGCAAAGTCGTCGAGACCGCTCCGTCACGATAGGCTGTTCGCTTAAGACGCCTCAGAGAGTTATCGGATGACCCATAAGCTCCCTAAATAGCATCTTTCGATGTTGGTAGAAGCTAGAAGGGGATCCCATCTCGCTGACCGTGATCTGTGGCTTCAAACCCCGTTGCAAGAGAGATTCAACAGCTCCTATCGACATCCAGTAAGGATAGTTGATGCTAAACGAAAGACTCTAACAAGCGCAACGCGTAGGTTACTAGGACTATCTTCTAGGGAGAGATATTGTCGCATCCATCTCCATTTCACACCTGTCTTCATTTTAGCAAGGTAAATAAAGCACGATAATGGTGGAAACGGGGCTAGCTCAGAATCGTTGAGTCTAGTTCTTGGAAACCATGTCCGGCGGGATTATGGTGAACGACCCGAATCTCACCATAATCCTACGCTAAAAGCCTCACAGCATCAGTGAAAAACTGTAGGAATCTTGCGGCCATCAGCACGACGGTCGTTAAGGGTCGTCGTTGCCGCCTATCACCGCCATGAAAGAAATCTTCCGATTCAACGCACGAATGATTAATGATTTCTGGCGCTGGGAATGTTGGGACAAATAATGATTAATGCATAGGAAGAGTACCGAAAGCGATGTGTCAAGACAGCTTTTCAAAATTTGTCCTTTTGCGGCAAAAACGATTTGACTGCTGAGACCGACACGCTAGCGTAGAGGGAATCGTACTATAAAAAATCTTTTTCACTCTGCACTGAACTGCTGTACTCCATCCTTAACCTTTTCGAAAGCAGTTCGAAGTAAGTGCTGTCTACTTTGCTGACGTAGGAAAGAGCGGATAGGCGAGCCGAGGAACGAGGACGATAGCAAAGGCGATGGCAAGTACCTCCAGGACGAGCAGGATCCTGAGGAACCGAGTCACGGCGGGATCTAGCGGGCAAGAAGGACTTACGGATTCCCAACACGGAGATCGTCGACCTAACGACCGGGGCGAGACTCAGGCGTTGACCAAAGGCATGACTACGGTCGACGAGGAAGTCGATCTCGGCCGAGATGACGACTTCCCACCCGGGAGGTTGAGGATTAACCCGAGTCAGATGGGGCCGAGGAACGAGGGCAGCATGGAAGACGGGAGAACCGCATCGGATGCGAGGGAGGAGGAGGAAGTCCAAACGATACACGAGGAACGAAGAAGAGAAAGACAACCTACAGAACACCAAAGAGATTTAGAACGAGAGGCCGAAAGACTTAGGCAAGTACACTTGGCAGGAGGGAACCCTAATCGAGACGTCCCCCTAGTAACGGCCAACCGCCCCACAGCTTCGGTTGTTCCCCCAGTAGTGGCCGATCACCCAACGGCCCCGATCGTCCCTCCTATCGCTCTCACTACGAGACCCCCAACCGCACCCCCTAACACAACGGGACACCAAATGAACGGTCACTCTAGTCACGAGAGCACCGACCCGATGTTACTCGCCATACTGGCAAGCCAAAGAAGACAGGAGGATCTAATGAGAGAATTACAGAGGAGAAACTTGGCGCTAGAATACGAGAATCACCAACTCCGCAATAGGAGAACGGGGTCGAGGGGATCATCAAGCCGAGGCGCCTCTAGCAACCACACTCCACCAAGGGACGACCCACCCCCTTCACCGAGCCGAGGACGAGTACCCGACCCTAATCGGCCGAGAGAAGGGTATGGGCCATCCGAGGATTCTTCGGCCGATGAGGAAGTAACCAACGAAAGTACGGACGCGTCCACCAAACAAAAGATCGAACGACTCGAGCGGATGGTTAAGAAACTGACTGGAGACAGCGAGGATGATAAGTTAGCAGAAGTAATCAATGAAGCCCAGAAGACACCGTTTACTAGGGAATTGGACCGAACACCATTTCCACCAAAGTGCACGTTGCCAATCTTCCTATCTAGGTTCGATGGCACAGGCGACGCGGGAGAACACATCAAGATGTACGGCATGTCCTTACTACAGTGGAAGGATCACGATGTGGTCATGTGCAAATTCTTCCCTGCTAGTCTAGAAGGAGAAGCGAAGAGTTGGTTCTACACCCTGCCCGATAAATCCGTTGGGAGCTATGCGGTTTTGGTGGAAACCTTTCTCGAGACATACATGCATAACAGTATAGCTCGGCCCAGAGTCGACAAGTTATTTACCCTGGCGCGAAGACTCAGGGAGCCGCTGCGGTCCTTAACGGACAGATGGAGGAAGTTATGCACGGATATAGGGAAAGCACCGGTCGACCAACAGATATTCGGCTTCGAGAACTCGCTAAGAAAGTCGGATCCCATCTGGGTGGCAATGTACACAGAGAAGCCCAAGACACTAAGGGAGATCCGGAAGATGCAGGAGCACTATATCCCCTTGGAGGAGAGCCGGGAAGGAGCGCAAGATAGGGGGGAATACAAGAGGCGAGCACCGCGAAGAGGCTACCCGAGAGAAGCCACGAAACGATCAGAAAAGGCCGGTGCCCTGCCCCGGGCGAAAACAAGAAAGTTTGGGTCGAGAGGGGAAAGAAACCTCGCCACAAGCCAAGATCGTACACTCCGCTCAATGCACCCTTGGAAGAAGTGTTCAAGGAGGTTGAAAAGAGGAATGACATCCGTTATCCCAAGACTCGGGGAATCCAATTCAACGGGACAAGGAACCACCGGAGTTCTCGCCATTATCATCGATTCGCGGCCATTCAACCAATGATTGTAGAGAAGTGAAGGACATCGTCCAGCACCTGATCCGCGATGGGTATCTACGGCATTTCGTCAAAACACCGTCGACACCGGCCCAGCCCGAGGTCCCAGTACATCAAATAAGAATCAATCATGGCGCTCAGTTCACTTGTAATACCATATCACATTCGGCAACACAAGGATACGATTTAGGGACCGGTATCACCTCAAGGATACACAAGAGGGACAGATCGGGCGAGAGAAATCTTTAGCGTGGCCAAGACCCTCCCTATGGAGCCATGGATGATGCAGCCCGATTACCTTTTCGGCGAAAGATGTTCCATTAAACGGACAAGCACATGGGGATCCTTTAGTAATAACCACGATGATTGAGGAATGGGGCGTCCGCGGGATATTAATGGACAAAGTGGTAGTTGGTCGAAGTTACGTTCTATGACACTTTCAAGAGGATGGAATTGTCGATGACGTCCGATCCCATCGACTTATCGAATTTACGGCTTCAACGGTACGGTGACGGTGCCAAAGGAGAAGTCACTCTCGAGTCTCGGACGGGGAAGGGTTCCTTGACACATTGACTACCTTTTGCGTAGTCGATGTCGCATCACCGTATGAAGCGATCCTGGGACGACCTTGGATCGCAGGGATCAAGGGAGTCGCCTCGGCCTACCATCAGAAACTGCGCTTCCCTTCCTATCGCGGAGTAGTAGAGGTGCTAGGCGACCCCCAAGCGGCAAGACAGTGTGTGCAGATAGACATCCAACAGAACGAGGAGAGACGGTCGAGGAAACGCCAAGAAAAGAAGAAGTCTAAGGAAATGGAAGCGGGAGAGGAATTGGAAAAGGTAATGTCACAAGCCATCGCCACCTACGAAGCGGGCGAGACGGAAGTCTTATAGCAATCACGGGAGGCGCAACCGTCGGCGAGCCAAAGCAAAACTTCTCGGCCCTAGAACCAACCGGCAAGTCAACGGGCACCGAGGAGGAGCCGAGATTGGTGAGAATAGGGTCACGCTTAACGAACGCAACGGTCCCAAGACTCGATAATCCTCCGAAGGAGCACATGGATGTATTCGCTTGGCAAATGCACGACATGGAAGGAATCGACCCAGTTTGCTCACACCATCGCGGATAGACCCCAAGTTCAAGCCGATCGGACAAAAGATGAGAAGAATCGCACCCGAGCTACAACCGGCGGTGGAGGCGAGTTGAAGAAAGCGTACGCGGCAGAATCATCCGAAAGGCCCAATATCCGCAATGGATATCTAATATGGTGATAGTCCCCAAAAGGAATGGGGCGTCCAGGGTTTGCGTCGACTATAGCGATACGAATAAGGCATGCCCAAAGGACGACTTCCCTCTCCCAAGCATCGACCAATTTGGTGGAATCCATTGTCGGGTATAAGGCGATAACACTCATGGACGGGTACTCGGGATATAACCAAATCCCCTGGCCCCCGAAGATCGGGAGCATACATCTTTTTCACGCCAAGAGGACCGTGTTGTTACACCAAAATGCCATTCGGGCCGAGAAATGCGGGCGCTACATATCGAGAGGCTGGTGGAGGACATGTTTGAGGATAAAATACACGACACCATCGAAGTATACGTGGGACGACATGCTAGTCAAGAGTAAAGTAGCCGATACCCACATCGACGACCTTAGAGACATCTTCCGGACCATGAGGAAGTACAAGATGAGGGCGAATCCGTCCAAGTGCACCTTCCGGGGTCACCTCGAGCAAGTTTCTAGGATACATAATCACCGATAAAGGGATCGAAGCAGATCCAGATAAAATCAAAGCAGTAACAGAAATGCCTTCACCTGTAACAGTTAAGGACGTGCAACGGCTGAACGGAAACTTGGCGGCTTTAGGACGATTCATCTCTCGATCGTCAGACAAGTGCAAGAATTTCTTCGGGACGTTAAGGAAGGGAGAGAAGTTTAAATGGACCGAGGAGTGTGAGGAAGCATTCCAGAAAATCAAGCAACATATGGCAAGTTTGCCGGTGTTACAAAGACCCGAGCCCGAAGACGTACTAACACTATATCTCGGGGCAACCAGTCACGCCATCAGCGCTGTGTTGGTCAAGAACGAGGGAGCAGAGGAAAAGCCGGTATATTTCATAAGCAAGACCATGAACCCGGCGGAAAAGAACTACACAAGAATCGAGCAACTCATCCTAGCGCTAGTGTTTGCAACACAGAAGCTCCGGACATATTTCCAAACTCATAAGATTCGAGTACTTACTAAGTCCTCCATAGAGTCGGTACTTGACAATGCAGCCATGTCGGGGCGGATCTCCAAATGGAGCGCACAAATAAAGCGATTCGATATCTTTTATGAAATGAGGACGGCGGTGAAAGCGCGAGCGGTGGCGGCCGATTTTTGGCGGACTTCCCCCTCAGTGACGAGGACGAAGTAGAGGACATCCCAGGAATGGAGGAAGATCGAGAAGACTCACCCGATTTACTCGAGACCTGCAGCCCGACACGATGGGAGGTTTTCGTCGACGGGTCATCCAATAAAGACGAGTCGGGTTTAGGACCGGGTCTTCACGACACAGAAGGGCAAGAAAATGGTCCATTCCTTTAGGCTTGAGTTTAAAGCAACCAACAATGTCACAGAATACGAAGCGGTAATACATGCCCTACGCTTGATCGTAGAGATGGGCATCCAAGAGGTACGACTGACAAGCGACTCCCAGCTAGTTGTGCGGCAAATCAACGGGCAATATGCCATACATGACCCCTTGTTGCGAAATGCGGGAGCTCGCCCAATCCTACATCGGGCAAATACCAAGCATCAAATTCCGACACATTTGAGAAAAGACAATCGGCATTCGGATGCCCTGGCATATATTGCTTCCATGTTGACTGACTCAAGTATTGAGGGTATTAGAATCATGAGGATCCTAATGCCTTCGGTGCAGGAGAACGTGGATATCGGCGCACAAGTCGCGGCAACCACTACCGATCGATCACAAGGCCGATGATTGGAGAAAGCCGATTCATGAATACCTCGAAACGGGAAGGTTGCCCAAGGGGAGGCACGAGATCAACAAGATCAAGAGCAAAGCCGCCGCGTACGAACTTAGGGATGGCACCCTATCCGAAAATCATACCTAGGACCATTGCTAAAGTGCCTAAGTAAGGAGGAGGGCGAGATGATCCTTAACGAATTACACTATGGGGCTGCGGGAAACCACGGCTCGGGCGCGACCTAGCGGCACGAGCTAAAACCATGGGATACTTACGGCCGTACATGAATGAGGACGTGAAGCATATGGCCACCGTTTGCGACGAGTTCGAGAAATTTGGGAAGAAGATACATGCGCATTTGTAACATTAAACTCCGTCATCAGTCCCTGGCCCTTTGCTAAATGGGGAATCGACATCGTAGGACCACTACACGTCGGATCAGGGCAAAGGAAGTATTTAATTGTAGCCACCGACTATTTTACCAAGTGGGTTGAGGCCGCCCCACTAAGGCACATACGGGATAAGGATGTTTTTCGGTTCATTTGGGAACACATCATATGCCGCTTCGGGGTTCCGGCAGCTATCGTCTCTGACAACGGGAAACGATTGCAAGGCAAAAACATCGACACTCTTTATTCAACACTTACAACATCCGAAAGAGCAAGTCCACGCCCCTATACCCCCAAAGCAATGGACAGGCCGAGATCACAAACAAGACCATCGCCGATAATATGAAGAAGAAACTTGACGGGGAATATGGGGAATGGTGTGAAGAGCTCTACAACGTTTTGTGGGCATATAGGACAACTCGCAGGGAGGCAACCGGATTGTCACCCTTCATGCTAACATACGGGACCGAAGCCATCCTACCAACGGAGGCAATGATACCTACCACGAGGACCGAAGCGTGGAGGCGAAACATCTCGGCGGACCTTATCTTGGCTAAACTTGATGATCTAGAAGAAACGAGGGAGATGGCCCTGCAAAAGATGGAAAATTACCAGCGAAGGATCCAACGAGAATACAACAAACGGGTCCGACCAAGAGAATTCCAACCGGGGCAGCTAGTACTAAAGCACCTACCCAGCTATGAGCGTGACAAGAAGGGCGGTAAACTTGCACCGCGGTGGGGAGGACCCTACACAATAGTTGAGAAGGTTGGAGAAGGGGCATACAAGATACTGAAGCCGGACGGAACACCCGAGCCACGACCGTGGAACGCGACACGACTAAAGCTCTACCATCCGTGAAATCGGGTAAGATATCTTGTCATCTATTTCCGTGAAAAGCCGCGTGGGGTTGGAAATATGACAAGTGCGTCTGAATGGTCGTTTCGAACCCGGGGCGATGGCATTGTGCAAGTGCCGGGGCGACTTACACTAACACGGACTATTCGAACTCGGGGCGATGGCATTGTGCAAGTGCCGAGGTAGTTCGGGGCCCTGGCGGTTGGAAACCGGTGGCCGATTGTCGAGGCATGAGTACTCGACGGTCGAGCGTCAACATTGCTCTCCTCGCAAGTGGCCGAATCACTTGCCCAAGAAGATTAATCGATAACTTCTTGGGATGTCGATCCCATAGAACCTAGGAAAGACCAACTACCCTTCCACTAGATCTCGAAAGACGGTGATGAGATGCCTCAGTCAGGACATGGCATCGGGCCCGATGACCCTCCTTGTTGAGTGTGTTCGACGAAACGGCATTTGTGACTAACTTTGTTTATTCATGCAGGCATAAAAAAGGACAATAACGAGGCTACGACAGAAAAGCCACATACGGGAAACCCAACATAAATAAGGATAATGACATCGGTAGTATAACAAAGACATCGGTAGCAAGAAGAGCAAATAAACCGCGACGCAGAGACCCCGTAACAAGTTATGCAAGAAGTTAACAAAGTGTTCAAACGAATTACAACCCGAGGAAAAGGGCAAGACAATGACCGCAGCGCTACAAAAAACATGATCACTCTTTGGAGGAAGTAGAACCCGGACAGACCTTCTTGGCGGCGGCATCGGCTCGCTTCTTATCAAGCACCGCCTTCACACCGGCTTTGACCTTCGAGACAGAGCTCCTCCACCGAACTTCGCTTTCTCGGCGGCAAGATCCGCGCTAGCCGCTCCCGAGCGCCGCTTCGGCGGTGGCCACTCGATCGGCGGATGAGCCTCCTTCCCCTTCAAACGAATGTTCTCCTCCTCCAACGAGGCTACTTTCTTCTGCTCGGCTGCCAAGACAACAAGAACGGTCAGTCACACAACAACAGCAACAAGATAACAACATGGAAAGCACGACACAAGGCACACCACCTTCCAACAAAGGGGCAATTATTCTAATCGACTCCTCGGACTCAGTCGAGGCTACACTCGAGGCGGACACCTTCGAAGAAAGTTCTAGGTATCATTTGTTCATTAAACTCATTAGTGGGGCAATACTTCTTGTGATCACTCCATTCCTCCCTCTGTCAAGAGTGGGCAGCCTGCAAACCCGACAATTGAGCACGCACCCAATCCAACTCATCAGAAACCTTTACGAACTCCTTAAGCTTCTCAAAAGCCTCTCGCTCACGCTTCTCGGTAGCGTCCCTCTCCCCAAGATCCGGAGGCGATCTGCATGCAGATCCCGAACCTGAAGTCTTAGCCGACCACATTGATCTTCTAAGTTGTCGGCTAATAATGTTTTCTCGGCCGCTATACCTTGGAAGTGAGCTAAGTCCGCCCTCAAATTATCTATTTCCTCGGGAACATACTCAAACGTCTCGTACCGATAAAGTTTGGATTGAAGATCTTCAATATCGGTTTCTAGACGATCAATCTTAGCATCCTTATTGACTATTCTGTTGTAAGTTCGAGACATGATCTCGTTCTATGTTCGCTTCCCTCTTCTTGACGACGACACCTTGTGGCAGCGTCGGCCTCCGCAATAGAAGATTCGGCTAAGCAGGGAGTACTAAACTTAGGATATTGGCACTACAAGATCAATCACAACTAGCTGCGAATAAAACGAATACCTTGGGTTTTGGCCAACTCCTTCTCCAGCCCTCGAGACCGTTCGCGCTCCTGCTGCAACAAGAGACGAAGATCCTCCCTCCCGACGGCCTCCCGGCGTTGGATGGCAGCATTCAATAGCGAGCGGTTGACATCCTAAAAACAATACCAACATAGTCAGCCCTAAACAAAAACAAAAACGAAACACCCGAACAGTTCAACTCACCAGGAGATCGAAGGTACTTTTCAGGCCGGCCTCATACAACGAGACGGCATTGACCTTCTCTTCATCGGACAAAGAGGCGAAATCGGGAGAGATGAGTGCCCCAAGCGAGTTGCACATAGGCCCGAGATAGTGAAGGAGGTACTTTGCTCTTTGGAATTAGGAACCACGGTAGGGAAAGTCTTGACGGTTGACCCCGACGACAACGTTCTCCGCATCACGGTCAATCAAACCGCCCCCACCACCACCCGATTTCTCCGTCTGACCCGACTCCCCCTCATTACCAAGGACATCGTCCTCATCATCAAAAAGATCTTCTTCATCATCACCATCAGATACAACATACACAGTGCCATCGGCGAGAACAATCCCTTCACCAGTTACTTCCCGGGGCACATCCTTCTTCGGGGCGGGCACATCCTCCTTAGGTTCTTTACCCCTTCCCTTAGGCTTCCCACCTACAAAGGCAGACGAATCGTCAGACGGCTTCTGAGGCGACCTCCCCAGGAAATGTGACAAAGGTAGTCGATCATCGGGATCCTCACCGTCCTTCGCCAAGCACCGCCGGCGGCCTTGTCAACCTTCAACCCCGGTGTATCAGTAGACGTCGAGATCCATGCAAGGCAACAAATGAGGGCACGTACATGTACGTTAAATAAAAAACAATAAGTATATTTGTTACCTTCCCTGTATCCTCCTCGGCTCCGGCAATCCTATCCCTCTTCCGATGAACGAAAACCTCAGAAGGAGTACCCTGGGACTTAGTCTGAAAAACACCACCAAAACAAAACACTACCCCGTAAGTCGCCCGAGCCGATCAACCAAACTAGAGAGACAGAGAAATGCACTGACCCGATCAACGTTGACTACCCAGAAAGAATAAAATTCGGCTAGGAGGAGGGAGCTTGCCACTCAAAAGTAGAAAATAGCCAGCGGAACCGGTCCCAAGCCGTATCATTGGTATGACGGGCGTGCTTGTTGGAACTCTTTCCCTCGGGGTCTTCATCCAAAGAAGTCTCCCGACTCCCTCGGGGGAAGAGTTTTATGACGGTGAGGGCTGGCGGCAAACCCGGCGAGATTGCCATTAGTAGTGGTCCCGCTCCGATAATTATGAAGGCGGGCGGGAGTATAGTCACTCGCCCGAGAAGGATCGAAGGTAGACCAAGTAGTAGGAGCGCACTCGCCTCGACTACGCTTCTCCCACTCGGACAGGATACGGAAAGTGTTACCATTCCATTGGGCCAAGGCACGGCACGGACGGATCTTAGAGAGGGCCTCGTACAGGAACGGGCGACTAGGATCGTATAGAGGGAAACGCAGCCCGAGCTCTAGCTGACCCCTGGTGACAACGGTCGCCTCGGCCGAATGGGGAAATCTCAAAACATCCTCCTTCTTCAGAACACCCCTCTGGCCTGACAAGAGCCTGACGTCATACCCGTGAAGACCGAACTCATCTTTCAGCTGTTGAACATATTGCTCTTCCGTTAAGTCCTTAGCAGTCCTCTTGTCAGCCCTACAAGAAAACGAAGATGGGTTATCAGGAAAGATAGAATCTAGAGCACGATAATCATACTTGGAAGGACTCTCTACGACGAACAGGGAATCAAGCGATACGCCGTCGTCGTCGGAAAACACATAGCTCACACACCTTCTTTCTGACATTTGAGGAGTTGAAGACGCCATAAAAACTAATGAGGAAAATGGCAGGAGAAGCGAAACACAGCCGGAACCGGAGATTGCAGCGGCAACGGAGACGGAGAAGACGACGGATAATGGAGAAGAAAGGGAAGAGATCTACCGAGGAAATAGCCAACAGGAGATGGAGAAAGAACGAAGTTGCAGAGAGGATGGAGAAGGAACGAAGTTGCAGAGAGGATGGAGAAGGAACGAAGTTGCAGAGAGGATAGAGAAAGAATGAAGTTGCAGAGAAAGAAATAAGAGGGAAACAAGGTTTAGGCATCGGACTTATAAACCCCTCCTGTGGTGACCGACAGAGAAGGTGAACCGGTTACAGTAACTGAAGCGAGTGGGGAACAGCATGCGTGAAAACCGGCATGACCGAGGACGTGGGAAGACGAGGCGGTTATTCTTCCCCACGTGTTGACCACACGAGTGAAAGAAGGGGCATAAATGTAGGTGTAAATAATCCACAGGGACAGGTGGAATGATCCTAAGCCATGACGTACTGAAGAAAGTATGCATCTAGAGTACCGGATCACCTCTAGGCGCAAGAAAAGAGGAGCGAGAGACGGCTCGAGAAATCGACGAAAAGGGGGGAAAAGTTGTGATGCGATGGGCATCGGGTCTTTGGAGCAATAAATGCGCCGACAGAGTTGGTAAGAAGATAAGAAGAGCTCGGTCAAGGAAGACTCGGCCAAGGATCCAAAGGGCGACATCGATCATCCCCACCAAGTGGGCGACATCGGATGACGAGATAGCAGAAGAAGGCATCACTCGGCTTGACGTCCCGACCCGAACAAATAAGAACATCGGGCCGAGACATTGACTCGATCACCCGAGAGGAACATCGAGGAAGCTACGCCAGGCCTAACATCATAGTACCGATGTATCATCACTTGTAACTATAAATAGGGACCATGTAGAGAGGAAGAACTTAAGTGAAAAGTGAGGAAAGAGAGCATACTCATAGCATTGAGGGAGAGAGACATCCACCTTGTAACCTTGAATCGAGCAATAACATCATCCTTTAAAACCCGTGGACGTAGGTAATCATGCCGAACCACGTACATCTCGTGTTCTACTACTTCTCTTGTTTGTTTTGCTTCCTTGTGTATATGTTTAGTTACCTTTGGATGTAGAGGTAGGATTTTCTACACCTACAGATATCATAACAGACATAGTTTCACGGTTACCTGCTGATTCCGTCTTATGTGCCAAACAATCATGCAGGAATTGGAACACAAGTATAAAAATTGATGATTCTTGGTTTACAAAAATTCATCAACGCAGATTAGTACGAAAGTATGATTACTACATGGATCATGACGACATCTATTCTCGTCACAACAAGAAGCGCGTCTAAACAAGGGCGGCAGTAGTACTCATGTTCTTTGGCGGAGATTCAACCCCGCCTCTACAACTAGTACTACAATGGTGAGTTTCCTTTTCTTAGCAAAATCTTATGGAGTATCACTCAAAAAAACCACCTATTATGGAGAATGTTTTTACGATGATGACAACGATAGATTCGTGTTCAAAAAGTTCACAGGAGGTGCAATTTCAATCACCCTACTCCCTATCTATCAAAAAAGTACACAGCGCCCCTACCCATGAAGACGAATTATACACTAGTTGGTTCATGCAATGGTTTGGTTTGTTTTCTTGTATCCGATATCTCTAGATTGGTCGGCGGTGATCCTATCTACATATGCAATCCGATTACAAGAGAAGAGTGGAATCTACCAAGATATAACCTAATTGATCCCGCTTATCATTACGATCTTTGTCACGATTACATCCGGGTTACGTTCTGTTCCTTCCAAATTAATCAATACAAGGTGGTCGAATATGCTACCATCCGAATGAATGCATCGGAGATCTGCTACTAGATTGTATACTCTAGGAGTTGACAAAACGGAGGCACAAAGAATTTATCCAACACCGCCTACTAGATTGTTATAAAGTAGCAAACCTAACACCTTGGGTGTCGTTGTGCACGGAGCTATTCTTTGGGTGGACTACATACAATGAAAATACGGCTTTCGATTTCGTAGATGAGGTGGTACGGGAGGTTCCTACACCACCCTGTTTCAGTAACCAAGAATCATACGACGATCACCTACTCGAACTCAAGGCGATGAGGGAACATCTGTGTGTTGTTCATCGAAGGCGAGGTCGAAGTGTGGATATATGGTTATTTCCTCGAAGGGGAACTTACACAAAAGTGTGACCGATAAGTGGTTTTCTTCCGAAACTATAACCAAAATGAAATTTGTTCCAAAAGTGTGACCATGACCGGTCAACGGACTAGTATGCCCCGGTCTTTTCTGTAAATACCAGATTTTGTCCTAAAAGTACGCTTCATATGTAGACATCCGATTTTTTTTTTTCTTTTTTTTTCTTTTTTATAATATTATGGTAAGTTTATTTTTGACTGCGACCCCACCATTTTTTACTGATGCCACGTGGATGTGTAGTGAGGATATGTAGACATCCATAATTTAGGCATAACATGATGTTTGATTTGTGTAGACATCCATGTTTCTTTCTTCTACACATCGAACACTAATCATAATTAACAAAAAGATTAATCATAATAACAAAAAGATTAATTATAATTATAGAAATATTATACGGTATTGTATAAGAATAAATGATTATACAAGAATTATACGGGATTAAAGAAGAATTATTAGGCTAATGGTGACATTAATTTAATCTGGGTTTCACTTCTATATCTTCGACTCCATCTCCTCCCACAGAACACACCACACACCTTCGTTATCTTCGACTTCATCTCTCCCTTTTTTCCTGAAGTGAAGCTCATCTATAAGATCTACATATCAGGTATGGGAAATCCGTTTTCCGAAATCATAATAATGTTTGATTTTGTAAACCCTTTTGGTTTTGATTTCTAATTTTTTTTAGATTTTGAACTCCATGTAGATCGAAAATATGTGAGTCTTATCGGAAATTAGGGTTCTCCATATAGATCGAAAATAAGCCTTGTTAGGTTATGATATAGTTGATTGTGGTATTTTGTCGATATTGATTTTTCTTTAACAAATGATGATAATGTAAAATTGGATACAATTTTTCATTTTGATTTCATGAAATAGGTTTCAAATAGGGGTTAATAGGGAGTTTCTTAGTGGGTTGGGTACGAATTCTGATTGCGAATGCTACTGTTTGATTTTGGTAGTGCGGTTTTTAAAGATGATTTAAGCAGAAGAGTTAGATTAATATCATTGTGGATCAGCGTGTTAGTCAGTCTCCTGAAATGTCAGTCTCAATTTGTGAGCACGATTCTGCAGTAGTGAGAAAATGAATTTGGGTTATCTTCAGTTCACAATGAAATTTTGTTCAAATTGTTATTCAACACCCTTTTTGTTGCACCCTTTTCTGTAATTACCATTGAAGTAGTTATTGAAGCCATATCTACTTATTCAGTGGAGGCCCTTATTGGGGTACTAGTCGTCTCATAATTTGGAGTGGCACATGGCAAAAAGAACAGTGCGCCAACTTGTGTTTTTAGTGCCATTAGCAAGACCAATTCATTGAATTTGCGTTCCTTCGGTGCAATTTTCACTTTTCTACTGTATATTCAGATATTGTAAGGGTTGTAATGATTTTTTATATGTTTCAGTTGCAGGTGTTTTTGTTTGATGCCCGATATGAAAGTCCATGTGCACTACAATGGATATTGGGTACGGAGAAGCGGTAACGATGCATATACCGGGGTTCATTTACAATATCTGGTTTTCCAGGAAATGTTTACTCCAGAGGATATAAAGAAGCAAGTAGCGGGTCTACCTGGTTTTGAGCAGGGACCTGATTTCGAAGTCTATGGTCTGGTACTGGGTTCCGATTACTGGGGGTGTAGACAACGGATATTGATTACCGGACAAGAAACCTTGAACTCTTATGTGGAGGAAGCACCAGGAGTTCCATCTTTTTTCGTAATAGCATCTCGGAAAGAGGCATCTCCGCAAGTAACAGTAGATCGTACTCCCACAACTCCCTTTACCAGTAATGTTACTCAAGGGTGTTCAACTGGGAATACACCTTCAACCCCATTAGCTCCTACCAGCGGTAGCAGAGTGGATTCCTCCGTCAATGATAACTCCAGCATTGTACGGCGGCACCGCCCAAGTCATACTGGCAGTGGTAATAATTTTATCTGCTTCTCCCTCTAATTGTTATACTGTTATCATTTCCAAATCTCTGTATCCCAGCCTGTGGATCTTACTGTATTTTCCTTGTAAAGAACACTTGTAACTTTGTTATGTTGCTTACGCAACCTGGTAATAGCTAGCAATCTGTGTATATATTTTTACACACGACACTAAAATATGTCATGCCAAAGATGTATTCCTACATTATCTAGTCTCACTAATCTCTATTGTGTTTATCTATTTCAGGGACTGAATATGTTTCCAAAGCTAGGAGAACCCTTGAATCATCTTGGGACACACCATTTGCCATCGAGTTACCCCGCCTACATGATGCTCCGTCTAATCCAAAACCTGTGCGGATTTCTCCACCTCCCGAAACCTACAGGAAATTGCAGTGGTATGAGCTGTGTGAGAATCAAAGATTCAAAACCAAGGATCAGCTGAAACTGGCTGTTGGGTTGGTCCAAATACTAGACTTTTTTGAGGCCGAGGTTTCGGTGAGTAGGCTACATTCTATGCGCTTCGTATGTAAGGATCCCACAAAGCAGTGCAGGTGGGCTGTGTGGGCAAGACAGCTGCCAGCCCTTACCTGGTGGGTAATCACTAAAGTCGCAGCTCCACACACTTGTTGTAGAGAGGACAACTTGGACCCCGCACTCAGGAAAAAAGCAAAGGCTCGTGCAATGGCCAAACTCTTCAGGAAGAAATGGGCCAGGTGTGACTGTGTGTATACACCCAAACAACTGATGCAAGACATGTGGAGAGATCATGGTATCACCATCACTTACAGGCAGGCATACTCTGGTTGATCCACATGAATGGTATCAGCACGAAATATTGATGTAGATAATATCTGCAGAAGATAATTTTGTTGTAATTTGATTGAATATATTTGATTGTTTGGGTTGATTTTTGTTTGAAATAGAGATGGGGAAAGTATTTCCTCTCTATAAAGTTAAGTTGGTTGGGAACATATGCAGAAAATGTACTTTAATAACCAACATGTTGAGCATAAAATTCAAGATATGTTCATTAAGATCTACTTCAAAGCTTAAACAGACATACTGCCTGATACAGCACATGAAGAATTTGATGACTCTTTACAATTCAAAAAGAATACTATATGAAGCAAGCCCAAGAATAAGGAAACCAAACAAGCCCAATAGAAAAAACGAATAGAGCTTGCCTAATAACTTGTACATGAGAACTGAGAAGACAATAACTGGATGAGAAACCTTGATCTGTCGTTTAATTGGTAGCCTCTTTCACTTTCTTCACCAATCTCATAATATTTAGCTACAAAAAAGGCCACATACTTTGAACGAGAAGAGAACCACTCGTCATGAAGAGCTATTGAGGAAGGTTTAATCTCCGCACATTTCACATTATAACACAGAACCAAAGTTTTCACAGTAGGTGTGGTTGCTTTAAGAAAACAATCACCACAAGCGAGCCCACAGTCGTATTCATTGCCATAATATTATTTACACATCCAAAATACCAATGACCTGCATCCACCCGTGTTCACGTCAAAGCTGCCTATACAAATAGATAAACATGTTACTTCAGCAGAAGAACTCTTTCCTGTGGAACTGCACAACCATCTCCCGACGATACTGGAGAATTTTTTTATCATCCACCATTTTATAATCAGTGCCCCTGATTAGATGCTCGATGATCTTCAAGGAATAAACCCCGCATGAGTGTCTGTTGTATGCATAAATGGAGACAGATTGCATTAGAAACGTAAATGATTATATATTTTTCTTGCATCATAACACGATTTTCATCAAACGATTAATACATTGATGATTCACCATATACCAACAATCTAAAGAGTTGAGGATCAACCCAAACATAGATAACATGAGAGGGTAAGGAAGACTGTGGATATAACTGAGCTACCCCCAAACCTGGATTCAATGATACACTTTTTGAGCACATAATCTACCAGTTTCAGGGATGCATCATGCACAAGGTCTAAGAGGACTTGGGAGGCACACAGTTCTAGTCCTAGATTAGGTATTCTCAGAAAAGTTTTTTTTTTTACAGACACAGTATCATGCAGATATCGAGAGAATCATGGTGGAACAGTTCTCAGGCAGGCCAAAATGTTATACTAACCAAGCAAGCTTTAGTGCATAATTCTGGGAAGAAGGATTTAATTAAATGGATATCTAGATTATGAACAGCAAACAGACTTTTCATTCACAAAAACACATTGTCTGCAGAGATTGATGGGTTGTGATAACGATTTGACAAGCAATGATTTTACTCAACTACCACGGTGACACGGACTAAAATACCGGATGTTGCGGGGTTTATAATGCTATGTGAAAATCGGTTCACAAGCATTCATGGCAATTAATCAAGGCGAGCATCAATCAACCGATTTTGGCTATCGATAACTAAGCAATGTGTAACTCAGGGAAATAGGTAATTATACTCAAGAAATTGTGCATTAATTGCACTGGTAAAGATTAGTTACCTATCGGGTTGTTGAGGGCAATCCTCTACGAACTCGACTCTCCAAGACCCGTCGTACCAGTTATCCTCCAAATAGTCCGCTATCTTCCTGATTTCTATATGGACCCCATCATTACCAACACTCCGTTTCGGTCTAATGGAATCATAAATAAGAATTATCTGCTCCCCTATGTCGATACTTATAGCGACCCAGTGTTGTTTGTCCACAAGATGCACTACACCATATACCATAGAGACGGTTTCCCAAGTCTTAGCCCCGCCTTTCGGCCTAATCCCATTCCTATATTCTGCCACCTCCTTTGTCCTGTTCTTTCCCCCTTTATAAGAGGCTAAGGAAAAAAAAACGATGGTTAGTTACCAGTTACAACAATGCTTTACCATAAAAATTACAAATAATTTACAACCCGAGCTGTGTTCTTTTGTCACATAACATACTTCAAAGTAACTGTCAATTGTTGTCCAATTGCCATATACGCCCAGGGTTGACTCGCGCATGAGGCGCAACATTACATTAATATGCTGCATGACAATCCAAAACACATAAGTTTAACCATCTTACAATACTTAAAACGAGAGATTAAAACTCTTATATTAATGTTGAAGTTTAATGCAAATTAACTTACATCCGTCCCTAGAGGCTCCCTAGCCCTTAGTAATTTATTAAAATCCTGACAACCTAACAAGGATCCGTTTGCACCGTCATCCCTATACCAAACAATAACAACACGATAGTCTAGAGTTACTTTCTAAATAAACAAGGACACCCAATAATATAAAGTATAAGGATATACCATGGACACTCACCCTTGGTCTATAAATTTATTCACACCAACAATGTCAGCCGGCGCTACCCTCAAGCGATCAGATTGGAAGTTATTGAAATAATTTACCTGAGCTTTACGTTTCTTCGCTCTCCTACCGAGACCTTGAACATCGGTTGCACCATCTGTCGAAGTGCTACACCCATTGTCCAGATTCACGGAAGCCTTTCTCTTACCATTCTCCGCATCAACGTCATCCTGCTCAAATCCACCATACTACGAACCTTCCTTGGATTTGACTCATCGGCAGCAACAGCGTCAGCGGTAATATCAAATCTCTTCTTCAAAGTATCCTAGCCGGTCTGTTGGATTTTAGGAGTAGTCTCTCCGCAAGTAGTAAATGGTGACTTCACCAGGGGCCCTGGCATCCTTTTTCTCACAACTTTAGAAAGTTTCTCATTGTCCCGATGTGGACTATTTTTCTTGCTCTTGATTTCGTTAAACACATCGGCCTACATATACGAGAGGAGACATTGAAATGGAATTTTAATTAGAGAAGAACAAGGTTGTAGAAAAATATACCAGGATTAACAAGCCATACCATACTCCCAGACCCAAATGACTAGAGGATTATATTTTTCCCACAAAAAGGATGCAAGAAATACTTACCAGTGGAACCTCTGGGCTATCTGTGCTTATTATTTCTGCCTCGCTGTTTCCAACTACAGATTCCACACCAGTATTAGCTTCACAAAAATCATCTAGTGATTCACCACCAAAATCATCAAGAACATTTTCATCATTATCTTGCTCAGGGAATCGACCACAATAGTCCTCAAAAGTCTCATAATTTTCATCTTCTGTGTTACAGGGATTTGCCTCCAATTTCTGTGCAGGACCCTGTTAACGTGAAGTTTGGAAATGGTTTTTAAACAGTTAGATCTATGCGGGTTCGTCAATTTTCATAACAAATTAACATGATTTCTGAAATCAAATCAAATCCACCCACATCAGTTCTCCTCGACAGGAGTAATTTCTCTTGCATTTTGAGCATCCCCATCATTTTCGCCATCATATCAGCTTGCTGAATTTCCCGAATTTTTCTCTCTTCATTTTGACGCTTTAAGTCATCCACCATATCACGTAATTGAGCTACTACAGGATCCTCAGCATGTCCTCCTTTTTCCTCGCTCTTCGCCTCCAAATCTTCCACAACAACCTCATCTTTAGTATGCCATTGCTTTCCTAACTTAATTTCGGTCTCGAGATCCTCCAGCTGTTGATAACTGAGGGGTCCCTTGGCTACCCCCAGAATTACCAACAGTTCTGGATCATTGCGATACTGCATCATTGATTCACTTACGTCCGAACGAATCACCGAACAACATAGCTGACGATGCTTAACCTTTTCCGTGCACAACACGTCTAGAATATGAGGGCGCCACCCTTTAATACTAATATCTTTTCCCATATCACCAAGCACACCCGGGAACATCATAAGGAACCAAACCTAAAATACAAACAAAAACTATTAGAACCACAATCAGAAGTTAATGGATATGCAAAAAACATAGAGCCTAAACATATGAATTTTTGAAACAGAAATCAATTTATATTACCACCAACACTTGTGTCATTCCTTTTGGATTGATAGAAGATTTAAATGCATTTTCACGTTTTGGTATAGTGGCCTCGTACACCCTTTCGGCCCATGGGTACTTGTTGAACTCTGAAAGGTTGTCCACCAAGTCCCAAAGATCTTCTTCTATCCCATGGATGTCTTGGTGCCCCAACAAGAACATGTGTACCACATAGACTAATGCCACCTTCACCCTATCATTACCTTCCCACTGAACCATTTCACTCCCTTCACATTTCCTGCGACGATGCAACATTTTATCCGATACGTTTTTAATGGCATTACTGGTTTCTCCGACAACCTCTGCCCGGTCCTTGGAGACTGTATTGCAAAAAAGAAAGTCATACAAGTGCCCTCCGGTGATTCTGTTATCAGCTGAAAAATACTTGTGCTTTAGCCTTGACATCTTCGGTGGAGAGTCAAAATCGGAATGTCCATCCCTCAAATTCCGGAATCTAAGTCCGGATATCAGAGAAAATTCCGCTTTTCCAAAGCACAAGTTTGTATCCTTTACCCTAAAAAGGATCTCATCATTCAAATATTCTCCAGGTTCGACTTTGATCTGACGACTCATCAGAAAACAAAATATGGCTTTAGACCAACTTTGATCTCGTGGAATGTCTGTTAAGTGTCCTAGTGCAGTTGTCTTGAACAGGGCCATCTCTTCTTCAGACAACACACTCCACAAGTCTGATAGTGAACCTAAGTTGGAGTATGTGCTTGCGTCGCTGGTTCGTCCCCGGTACTTTGAAGGGTACACAAAACAACTGTGAAACGCAATATAAAGTTGAAATAAACGTTGTACAAGTTACTAATAATTATTAGATAAGTTCTCAAAACTGCAATAAAACTGCCTTGTTAGTATGTCATATATACTGTCCTCTGCGCAGACTGTGATTTCGACTCAAAATACATATGTCTTCCTTCGAGGTCTATATTTTCATCATTCTTACTCAGATTCCCATCATCTCGCTTATTCTTGGGCAGTCTACCAGAACCCATTGACTGTACCTACAAATTTTGGATTAGTTACTAACTTACGAATGCTTACTAACAAAGGATTAGCTACAGTTGGGTTTCTTTCACATATGAGGACAGTTGGAAAGACCTTATTACTTAGAAGACATTAGATGTTCATATTTAAGCATCAGTAAATATCATCTCAAGCCTCTAGAACTAGTAGTTCTTCCTGGTTTAGGCTCTTGATGACTTAGAAGACATTTAATCTTGTAGGTATCTATATCACCATGAAGTCAGCTGTTTAGACTCAATTTTAAACAAAACCCATCAAATTAATTGATAAAAAAGCTTCAATTTCAGTATATATCCATCTGTAAGTTCCTTCTCCACCAGACTGACATGAAAAATATAAACCCTTTTCGTCCATTAAAACCGAAAATTAACAGAACATAAACCCCAAATTGTATGTTTCATGTCAGTAAACTCAAACTGAAATCATGTCACAAAAGAGAAATCAAACACATACCTAAGCTTTTAGACATTATGATTCAACTAAAAAAACACATATAATTGCAAAATCTAGATTGAGTTGTCTATTTAGTAATTTTACTAGAGATAA
Organism: Papaver armeniacum; assembly: GCA_023531295.1. Taxonomy (NCBI): domain Eukaryota; kingdom Viridiplantae; phylum Streptophyta; class Magnoliopsida; order Ranunculales; family Papaveraceae; genus Papaver; species Papaver armeniacum. The sequence goes on from JAJJWW010004520.1 coordinate 31,468, forward strand.
ATGACAAACAGGGAACCAGCTTAGAGTTTATACCTTTCAATCATCAAAGTATTTGGACTGATTCTTCTCCTGATTCCCAATATCTTCAAGTATCTTCAAGTATTTGGACTGATTCTTCTCCTGCGATCATCATCAAAGCTAAGATTAGAATTTAAATTTCTAGGGTTTAAAATTTCTAGGGTTTAAAATTCAATTCTGAGAACAGACTAAAAGGACGGTTTTGATACCTTCGATTAGATATCTTTGAGAGTTCTCCTGAGTTAAGTGGATTGAAGAGATTGAGAAGGGAGTTTGAAAATTTTCGAGTTTTGAAATTTTCTCTGAAGATTTTCGCTCGCCAGAGTTCTTTGAGAGGAGGGTGAACCTTCTCCGGAAGTATCGATGCAGTGTGGAGCACTAGTATATGGGTGCGTATTGGGTGCGTATTGAATTAGTGGTGTACTAATCAAGTATCTTTGGGGTGTCTTGAATTAGTGTAAATATACGGATTAATATTTACCTTAATCCTGACCATATGTGGACATCAAGGGTCAAAGGGTATCTTAGCCATTAGTTATTTTCAGTCACACTTTTGGAAGATATTGGGAATCAGTCACACTTTTGGAAGAAAGTCACTTATCAGTCACACTTTTGTGTATTTCCTCGAAGAAAAGTAGCTGTGAAACATCTACTAGGATGATATCAGAAGACTACTACTGTAAGAAAGATTGGCGTCATTGGAGTTGGATCAAGGAGTTCAGTATAGAAATAGAAACTGATGATATAGATTACATCCTTATTCCGTTTGCCCTCACAGAGACCGGTAAATTCTATCGTGGATCAACAAAAACAGATGGTGATATTGGTAGTCCGGTATATCAGGTCATTCCTCACGTCAACACTTTCGTTTCATTGAAAGCAGTTTAATGGATGAAGAGTGAAGATTTTTGTTACTATTGATGTAATTTTCAAACACTCAAATATAGTTCAGTTCTATTAAAGAACTAGGAAATGTAAACAGTCTATTATGTTACCAAGAAGATGCACTGACAACTAATGAACTCCGCTGGCAGCGGAACCTAAATTGATGATTTATCTTTAACACAAAATACCAAAATATAAGATGAAGAAATTAACAACTGCAGCAGTTTGAAGCAGAATCAAGATGAAGAAGCTGAAGTAGGCTATGGCTTAATGGCAATAGTTATTGAAGGGCACGCGGTTTAGAAATGAAGCATACACCGTAAGGCCAATTAAATCACTTTAAGAGATTAAAACTTAAAAAGTATATGTCATGTGCATGTCTACAACTTTAGCCATGAAACCATGTAAATAATTTCCTGAATACCTCTGTGTGACATCAAAATTCATTAATAAGATAAACAGGTTGAAACTCATAAGTACTAGTTATAGTAACCTTTAAAAGCTATATGTTAAGAAAAGAATACATCTTAGCTTAATGAATGTTGGCGAACAAAAAGAATTTGGGATTATTTTGCCGAAGGATGCAACTTCAATTGGAATTATGATACTAATATTTCCACAACTATAAAAGATTGGAGTTATGATTGGGGTGATGAAAGACTTGACCGTATATGGAACAACTTACCGGTTGCAATATGGTGGTGTATTTGGAAAGAAAGGAATTCTAGAATATTCAACAACAAAAAGAGAAATTTGGAAAGTTTAATTCGAGATATTAAAATCCAAGCCTATTTTTGGGCGGAGGCAAACACTAGAATGTTGGGTTTGACGGCGAACATGGTAGTAGCTCTATGGGACTCGTATTTCTATCGGCCGCTTTGAGGTGGATGTGAGGCGTTTGGTGTTTGTTTGTTTCTTTGTATTCTCACTTGGATATTTGTTCTTTGTCCTTTTGGGTGATCGATCTAATTTCCGTCTCCTTTTTGTGTCGGTTGTTTTTATTGGGTTGAGGTACCCCCTTAAGTACCTCTTTTTCAATGAATCATTTCCTCTTGACCGATCAAAAAAAAAATACATCTTAGCTTAATGAAATTCATGCCCTACCAAGTTGACGTCAATCATAGGGACTTCAGGCCCCTTTCGATTTATCACAAGAAGCCAAGGAATAAGAAACTTCTCTTTCCCAACTTGAAGTGATCTGCATGTACATTCATCACAATAAATATTATTTTAGGTGCATTTCAGACCCAAGCGTCATATATTTTTCATGTATCACGGGGCTTATATAAACAAAGACGTTCAACAGTTAGAGTACTTGAAAACAACGAAGAGCATAAACAAGACAGAGAAACAGCAGATAGTTGTGGAAAGAATGGTAAATACGAGTATCGGGTTGCAATCATAACTAGGCAAGTGCAACAAAATCAGATAAGAACCAAGATTAGTGAAGCATGTCCGAGGAATACTTTTTGACTTTTGATTCTGTAACTCTATTCCTCATCCTGCAACTGAATCCATATAATACCATAACGATAACAGTCTAGCAGTAAACACTTCTGAGAGCGAGAACACCAACTTTACAGAAAACATTTCCCAGATGGATGAAGAAGATTTTTTCTTGTAGAGGTGCTACCAGTACTTTTTCTTGCCAACTATGTAAGCAACACGCTCCAGATGAAAAATCTTGAATTGAGAGGAATTGAAAGAACTATCTAAAGTTAACAAATTTGATCATCATTTCACAAAGGTTTAGATCTATTAGAAGATGCAGGAAGAACGTAAAGACACACGGGATTTACGTGTTCTAGCCATTAATGAAACCTACATCCATGGATCTTTGGTTTCACTATTAACAGAAATTATTTTTATTTTTGTTTTTTTTTTCCACAGAAAGTGTGACGGACAAACGAACATTTTTTCATCCCTAAGAGACTCCTCCCTTCGGTCATCGTCCGATGATGGAGAACAAAAAATACAGTAAAAACCAGAAGAAGATAGTAATTCTTTGTTTTTTTTTGTTTTTTTGTTTTTTTTGTTTTTTTTTTAATTTATTTATATTCATAGTAAATTTACAAAAATGTCCTAAAACCTTTGGAAAACCAACGCTTGACAAACATGCATTTGAGACTAAAGCATGTGAAAGTAGGCTCCCACCCCCAAAATATGGTGCATGTGCGGTACAAACGCGCTCACACACTCTCTAACAAATACAAAAAGGATGCCTATGTTCCATGGGGATTTTTGGTAGAAAAATAAACTCAAATGTCGTACACGAATGACAGTCTAATATTCTAACACCAAAATCTTATTGGTGTTTGTTGTTTACTCTTGGTGGATTTCAAACGTTAGGTTTAATCGGCAGGCGCAGAGCGCATGAGTCTTATACTAGTGAAAAATAGAATTAACATTGGATAACCACAAAAAAGGTTGAGCACCCGGCCTACCTATAAATTACGAGTCAAGGCCCAGTGCTTCCCATTTGGCGGTGATGGTAACAGTTTCTGAGCATCGGTTCCAAAGGGCCGCTGTTAATCTTTTACCAGATAAAGGACCTGCCCAGACCTGGAGCAAGATGAACATCGTCTGTTATATCTGTCCATGATATGGAGGTTTTAAGATTCTCAGAACTGAATTATAGATCTGGCAGATATCAAAATTGGAAATCAGAAAAATGACTTCGAAGGATCTTACCTTGATTTACTGCAATAAGCTCCTCATTACTTGGAGGCTCAAATATTTCTGCGGTCATGTTTCTTACATCACAATTTACCAGAAGAGGAGCCTACAGACATGCAACCATAAAGTTTAGAAAAAAAAACCAGCGGACACCTGTTCCACACATCTTATTACCTTCATTAGGTACTTTTTCTTGCCTCATTGGCTTATTCTTGTTAATTAGTTGTCATTTTTCTCGTTCAGGTAAGAATGTGAATTAGCCATATGATTTATGACAGGAAGCTGATGATGTCTAGAGACAAAACAGTTTCAAACGTAATATAGCATAATAATACTACACTCAGGATTGTGCTAGAGAACCTTCATCAAAGACCGTATACTAAAATGTGCAAGGTATTACTGGCGATCATGCCTTCTTTACCAACTTCCAACATACCCGGATCTGCCAAAAGGTTGCCAAACGGCCAAAATTCAGTATTACTCTCCGATAGGAACATTACCACGAACGATCCATCAGTTTTAGATATAGTGATTTACGTTCATACCATTCCATCTACCAGGTCAAGCATATGCAGCCCACTTTTCATTCAGATCAGCAATAATGGCTGTTCACATATTTTTATAAAATGGCTGAAAGGAAAAATAATATTAATAGTAATATTATGCCTTAATGTACATTCGCAAAAGATGATTTATTTATGTAATAATTTTATAAAGATCAGTACAACCTTTTTTTTTTTTTTTTGTATAATCCAATTATGCACCGAGAAGTATGATGTCTTTGCAACTGTAACCACTTTGTGTAGTTTGAGTTCCATTTTGTTTTAGCTTACCCACTAATTTCCTTAATGGATGTAGACCTAATCTTAGGCATTTGGAGTAGAAATGCCCCGTTGAGAAATAATAGTTGCCGGAGGTGTTATCTGTGTGGATATGTTACTTAAATTGCTACAAGTAAAGAACATAGTTCCTTAATTCCAAACTTTCCTTAATTCCAAACTTATTTGGCATCACTGAAGGAGTAGCAAGAGAAGAATATGGCAGTTAAGCAGATGTTAAAGCTTAAGAGATTTTCACCTCTTGGGAAGGCCGCATTAGATATCCAAACTGGGAAATTGCCATCAGTTATAATTCTGCCACAAATTCGTTAATTTTTCCCGTATTGAATTCTAAAATGGTAAGTTTCATGTTTCAGTACATTGGTATTTTAGTTATTGATTCCCATCATCTTATAAGTAACATTGCAATATGTTATAGGATGTGGCGGTTGCTGACATAAATGGAATAACATCGCCAGTGGGTGCGATGTGTGAACAGTAAAATCTAGCTTGATGTGGGTGTGTGTATAGAGACCCTTTTTTCCTCATTTACTACTTTTGCATCGCACTTCTGATGTATGTGTTAAGGAATAGTGACTATAAAATCTTAGATTTTTGTAATGAAAAGAAGTCTAGATGTTTTTTAGCTAGAGTAACATATTGTGATTAGATTAAGAACAGATTTCTATCGTCATAAAATTTTACTAAACCTATTTATTTGTACACTTTTCTAATGTCATAATATGTAAGGAGAAAACTGTTGCAAGTATAATTTTGAATTGGTTTTGCAGGACATATATTTCTTATAGACTATATAAATGTATACCGAAAGGTGAAAGTATGAGTATCATTGTATCAATATCTATAAGAGATTTAATCCATGAGTTGGACAACAAAAGTATCGTCCATAGATGTAAAATTTATCCTACTGACTACTAAGATAGTGGTTCTCTGGGATGGCCTAACTTTAGGCCGTGCAACCCAATAAACCATTTGTCATTTGCTTACTGAATATTGGCAAAATATTGGTCGTCCCAAACATGCATGCGAAGATGCTAATAGCTGCAAATAATCTACAATTTCTATGCAAGTAGCTACCACATTTAAACACAGTAGGAGAACCCGTCTCTACATTTTCAGTACAAATAATAATTTAATTAACTTAACCCCGTGCAACGCACGGGCAAGATACTAGTAAAATAAATAAAGACAATTAATCAAAACAAGATAATGGATAAAAAAGATAGTACCGACATTAACTCAATAGTTATTACAGCCGAGTTAATTTCACCTAAAATGGGATTTTTAATTAGTCTCCCAATAATTAAAAAAAAAACAGTACTGATAAAACAAAATGCTAAACAAAATTAAAATAACAAAATAAGACTTGGGCGCTCCTCATGCCTTGTCGTTGAATCTTCCAAAGCCCAAAATGAAGTTGTTTGTTGCAATGTAGTCGATTTCGGCCATCTCGGCCGAGCTCTCGGCGGAATTTCCGTTTTCGGCTTAGAGGGTAGCGAAACTTAAGATCTCGGTGGAACGGAATCAGGGCGGAAATCTCGGCTGAATCGGCCGAGATCATCCGAGATGAGATCAATCCGAGATGAGGGTCGTTTTGTAATTTCAGTGCAATTAAATCCCTAAAAGTCTAAAACTCACTCTTTTTCTTCGGGTATTCTATTCACTTCTTCTTCTGGATCCCTAAAATCGCCTCTCTCTCAGATTCATCCCACCATGTGTAGTTCATAATCTCGGTAGAGCTTCAATTGGTATCTTACAGTAACTGAGGTACGTGATTAATCTGTAAGTTTGTAACTCCATCACCATCTTTCTTAAAATGGCATGATAATTTAGGGTTTAGGTAGTTTAATTATGATCAATAAAGGACCAATGTTTTTGAGTTTTACCGTTGATGTATGTCTTGGGTTTTGTATGAATTGTATTTTACTAATTTGTATTATTAACTTTCTCCAATTTGACGAATTTATCATGATTTTGGTAATTTTGTGAGGTACTAAGATGGTTCGATAGTAGTATTTGTATTATACCAGTAGTGTTTCAGTGTCTTGCAAGCACAGAAAATGAAGTTCAAGGTCCAACTGCAACTCTACCATAAGTGGTTGAAAACTTGGAAACCTATCCTGTTCTGTCTTTTTTTGTTGTTGGTGTTGCAAGTTTATGGGTTCACTTTCATTTTTTTTGTTGCTGTTCTAGGCCCCTGCATGTCTTGGGAATCTCTCTGATGCATTTTGTTCATATAATTAGGAGTTCTTTATGGTTAAGCTTACGATGTTTGTGAAATGGATTTTGATTAGCAAGTTCTAATTAGCAGGGGATGATTTCTAAATAATTAGTTGTCTTCAGAGCTGAAGTGTTTATGTTAAGTGTTTGCTTCTATTTTTCATAAAACAACAACTGTAGAAATATGGATGACATTTAACTTGTTTTATTCCAGGTTGTGATTATGGATTCTTCTAATGCATCAAATTCGAACACCTCAAACACTACATGTGGGTCAATGCTGCCTCAATCTTCTACTCAGACTCAAAATAAAGATCCAGCATGGAAATGGGCTAAATGTAAAGATCCTGCATTTCCGAAGAAATTAAGTTGTGTGCTTTGTAACAAAGAAATGCGTGGTGGTGGAATTACTAGGCTTAAGGAGCATATCACACAGGTCAAAGGGAATGTTTCGTCATGTTTGAAAGCCACAGTTGAAGTTATAAATGAAATTAGACTTACTGACAATATAAAGAAGTTAAAGAAAGCTCATAGGGAGAATATTGATGCTATGTATCGGCGTTCACAATCTGATGAGAATTCTGATGCTGATACTGATAATGAGGTACAAGAAGTTGAGAAGGATTCCAACGTGGGCAGTCATAGTGGTAGTCAAGTAGCTGTTCAGAGTCAGAGAAAGAGAAAATTCAAGAGCCAAAGTAATTGTAGGGGTCCAATGGATTTACACATGCAGACAGACCACCAAAAAACTCAGCAAGCCACTCTTGACAGAAACAGTTCAGCGAAAGAGAAGTTAAAGAAAGATGCATGGAAAAGCATTTCAGCTTGGATGACTGAGAATTCTATATCTTTTAATACCGTTCGTTGTCCAACTTTCCAAGAAATGATCTATGCAATTGGTGAATATGGGAAAGGTATGTAATGCTCCCAGTAATTTTTTGTTATGTTTGGTTAATCTGCTTGTGTGTTGTTTTATTTGTATTCTTCTTATGCATGAGGTTGGGTATTTGTTGTGTTACTTATGCTTTTATGTTATTTCTTTTGATATTAGCTATGCCCGCGCCATCTTACCATCATATTCGTACAAATCTTTTCAAGGAACAATTAGAAGAAACAAAGAAGTTTGTTGGTACATTTAGGGCACATTGGAAGAGGTATGGATGTTCTATTATGTCCGATGGTCGGATGAGATGGAAAAAGCGTCATCTTATTAACTTTTTGGTGAATTGTCCGAAAGGTTCAGTTTTCTTGAAGTCCGTAGATGCGTCAAACAGAACCAATGATGCTGATTTCATACGTGAGCTTGTAAAGGAGGTAATTGATGATGTTGGGAAAGAAAATGTAGTTCAGTTCATTACCGACAATGGTTCAAACTTTAAAAAGGCTGGGAAGGATTTAATGCTTGAATACCCAAATATATTTTGGACTCCTTGTGGTGCTCATTGTGTCCAGTTGATGTTAGAAGAACTTGGTGACAAGCTTATACGAATCAAGAGAGCCGTCACTCTAGGTAAAAGACTTGTTACATACATTTATGCTCATTTTCAAGTATTATGCTTAATGAGGATTTGTGGGGAGAGACTTACATAGGTCTACAAAGACTAGATTTGCAACTCGGTATTACACACTAGAAAGTATTCAAAAGTATAAAACTCCTTTACAAATGATGTTTGTGAATGATAGATGGGCAAAAACTAGATTTTCAAAAGAAAATGTTGGAATTAATGCACTTAAAATTGTCACAAGTAGTACATTTTGGGAAGATGTTGATTACTCTTGTAGAGTGCTGAAGCCTTTAGTTAAGGTTGTAAGGTTAGTGGATATTGAGCGCAAACCTACAATGCCTTCTTTTTATGATGCAATGAGAATAGCAAGGGATCAACTAGAGGAGAATTTCAGAGAAGATGATGATACTTGGGCTGTAATTAAGGCTTGCTTTGAGAAAAGATGGAAGAATAACTTTAACCATGCTCTACATTGTGCGGCCTACTATTTGAATCCTTCCATATTCTACAATATTGAACCTTATGAAATGGATAATGATGAGAAGTACATAGAAATAAAAAGGGGGCTTCATACTTGCAATGGGAAGGCTTATACCGAATGAAGATGAACTTGAGCTTGCTACAAGTGAATTGATAAAGTATAGTGATGCTGTTGGGGTCTTGGGAACTCCGCCTTGCAAAAAAAGAAGAACCAAGGATCAACCTCGTAAGCTTGTTCTCTCTGTAAGTTTAAAGTTTGATTATATTTGTGTTGGATAGCATTTATAACTATTTTGTTTGTATTTATAACATATGAGTGGTGGATTACTTTTGGAGGAATCGATGCGCCAAACCTACAAAAGTTTGCAATCAGAGTATTGAGTCTTACTTGTTCTGCTTCCCCATGTGAGCGAAACTGGAGCACATTTCAAAATGTAAGTATTCTAATCGTTTGCACTCATTATACATGTTCTGAATATACATGAACCCTGCAATTCCAGCACCTATATTTTGAATTACTTGGTGGATGTTGTATTATTGTTAGCCTGCAGACAAGCAACAAAGAAATTAGCATGTGCTTACTAATAAGTGTTTTAGTTGAATTATTTATGTTTGTATTTCAGTTGCATATTTAGCCATTTATCTTTCGTATTTCAGTTGCACTCGAAAAAACGAAATCGCATCAAACAATAAACCGAATGATAGTGTCTTTATCCAATACAATAAGAAATTGCAAATCGTTACATAGAAATCCAAAAATATAACGACGATGATAAAGCTCATGATCCTATTTTCCTGGAGGACCGTGATGAAAATGATGAATGGTTGGCTTTAGAAAATTTGAATGACTTGGATGTAGAAGGTGATAATGTAACTTTTGGTGATTTGCAAGAAACAGTTGGTGAAGAACGTGGGACAGTTGGTAGTAGAGGGACAGTTGGTAGTAGAGGCAACTGTAGTTCTCGAGGCAAGTCTAAGTTTCCAACTAACTCGGAATACGATGGATATGATACTGATGAATTGATGTTGGACACCGAAAGAGGGCTACTCGGTGGTGACGGGAATGATGGAGTTACTCCAGATGACGATATCTATGCTGATTCATTCTACCTTGATTAGAATTGTAATGTCCTTGTTTAATTAACATTTTGGATAATGAACTGAAGTTGTACTTCTCTCTTGTGTTTTCACTTTTGTTCAACAAAGACTTCTAAGATCAGTGAAGTGTTTCTCACTGTTGTGTTTTCTTAATGAGTATTTGTTTGAATTGGTTAATTTAATAGTATCTCATTATATTTTTAACATATGTATATTAACTATATGTATAAATTTTGGAACCGAGATTACACCGAGATTTGGAAACGGAATCTCCCCGAGACAACGTTGTACCAGTGTCTCGCTCGGGACCGAGACAAACCGGAATCCGAGATCAACTACATTGGTTTGTTGGAGTCCCACACTCCCACTTAGGTCGATCCTAGGTTTTGGCCTGTTCCACTTGGCAGGTGCAGGTGCAGCCTCAGCTGGAAATTCTTGTTGTGGGGTCTCATGCATGTTGTACGGCTTTGGGAGTTGTGCTTCGTCTCCGCTACTGTTGTCGTTTAGTATCTCATCAGTCAACGCTTCCTCATTGAAAACAACGATAAAACGGCGGTCACAATTCCATATTTACCCCTGTTCTAATCTAGTAGTAAGTTCGGTTTGGAAAAGGTTACACAAAATGGTACTTTGAATAAAATAATCCTACACAAACATCACGTGCTAGAATAGACGGCAGAAAAGTTTAAACTAAACAGAACGAGAAAAACAACAAAATGGATGAACTATTATCACCTTTTCCTTCTGGTCGGTGAGTTTCCCTTCGAAGCCATCCTTTATCCCTTTTTTGTATCGGTTCAGTGCCTAAAGAAAACACATTACGCCATGAAAAAAGAGTAAAAAACAGTAAACTGTAAAAACAAGAAGATTCTTTAAGATTTTTGTTAAAGGGAGAGCAAAAAGTGATCCGAGGAGTGCAAAAATCGTTGCCAACTCACTAACAAGGGCCTATTCAATATTTTCTTCAAACTCGGACAAATCCATCCCTACCGTGTAGGCAAAAAAACAACACAAAACTCACATCATCTCAAAATTTAGGAGGAGAACGGAGGTGGAGTGCGACGTTTGATTAATGGATTTACCGTTTCCCATAATTCAACTTTGTGCATGTTGATTGATTCACATAGCTCCTAAATTATGAACTAAATTATCACCCCACCAAGGTTCCCTATTTCGGATCTAAAAACTAGAGATGCTTGAATTAAGAGAACACATTTTTAAGATCTCAGTGATTAGAATATTATTATCAAAGATAGAAGAAACAATTGAAAATTTTGGCTACTCTTATCATTTAAAATTCATTTAATTAGGTTGTTTTTAGTTTTCTTTCTTATAATTGTTCCGTGTCATTTTCTGTACAAAGTTGATTGTGGTTGGGTAATGGAGGAATCATTAGGGGTTTAAGAAAAACATAGCAGGAGCACAGTTTACGTAGCAGGAGCACAGTTTACCTTGGTTAAAAGCACAGTGATCATAGAAAAAATCCTGGACACTAGGAATCCGGATTACTTTTAGGCACATCACGATCATGGTGAAATACGGATTTCCACTTTTAGGGTTTCAAAGTAGAAAAAAGAAGCGATAACTGGTTGTGAACTCGATTGGGTGAGGCAGGTTGGGTTGGTCTATAAGCATGTGAGCACAGTGTGTGAAGGGTAAATCTGTCCGAGTCAAAACTTAATACAGGAATCGGTCTAGTTAGTGAGTCAATTACGATTTTTGCTCTCCTCGGATCCCTTTTTGCTCTCCCTTTAACAAAAGTCTTCTTTAAAGACTAACAAACCACTTTTGAAATTAACACAAACTACAACAATAAAGATTTCACCTTTCTATCACTCTTAGGAAAATAAGCGCTCGCGTTATGTATTTTGTTCCGGTTTCTGTTCAGATTTCTCATTCTTTGACGACGCCTAGGCAGCGACGGATCCAGGAATTTATGTTTGGGTGGGCTAATTTTTTTTTTCTCGAACTCTCAACTTAATTTGTCTCAACCGCAAGAATGACAAGCTCAAGTGTAATTGGGCCGACCGAGCGAAGCGAGGGAGGACCTTTATATGACTACTTTTTTGTAAAATCTAAGTGATCAATTACCACAAAAAGATTGGAAATGGTTAGGGCTGAAAAACCAAAAATGTCCCTTCCTTTTAGTCCAATTACTATAACACCTTATGTATCGTATCTTTTCAGGGGTATAATTGGCAACCAAATTTTAATATAACATATCTAAAAATCCGTGCCTTGGGATTTTACAAATTTTATCTCGCTGGAAAGGTTATAAAAAACTTTACGCAACGAGTACAAACAACAATATTAAATTTAAAGTTTTTGCGAAAAATTCGGAGGTATTTATCATTTTAGACACAATTTTAGAAAATTAAATGTATATCCATTATGCAAACCACCACAAAGGATACATAATACTTTATGTAGCAAAATTTTGGTTTATGCATCAACTAATTTTCCGTTGCAATTAATAAAACGATGTACTCCCTCCATTTCAAGAAAAATGATACTTTCATTTTAGGCACAATTCTCGAAAATTGAATGCATAGTCATTATGCAAACCAACACAAAGGATGCATAACACATCATGCAACCATATTTTGATTTATGGATCGACTAATTTTCCGTTTCAGAAAAAGTGATACTTTCAAATCCCGTTTCAGGAAAAGTGGTACTTTCGCCCCGTTTCGGGAAAAGTGATACTTTCGCTCTGTTTCGGAAAAAATGAAACTTTCGTTCCGTTTCAGAAAAAGTATCACTTTTTCTGAAACGGGGCGAAAGTAATCGTAGACAAACCCCATCTTCAGATTCTTCTTCGGTCGGCCTTTCCACCGTGGCAACGGTCGTACTAGTATACTTAAAGTTGAGTATGGGTATGCCACACGATCTCTTTTCCTTGGAGCATAAAGCTTTGAATCAAATTTTTTCACCTTGTAACTAATATTAGGGAGGAATAATTTGCGTATCGAAAATAATAATTCTGATTTATTTAGCGGCCGAAGGCCGTCCAATTTTTTTCTAGTTTTAAAGGTTATTATAGGGATGCAAAAATATTTGGAGTTTGTACATATACGCATAATAGTCATGACATATTATATTTTTGTCTCATGAATACACTGCATTTTTAGATTATACATAGATATACATAAAATTGTAGTCACTTCATAGAAGAAAAATGAATTTTTGGACAAACACTTGCTTTTTTTCTTATTTTAAAGGTGGATAAATGCTTGCTTAGTTAAGGACAAGACACCCCCAATTGACACACAATTTTATTTTATCAAACTGACACGTAACAGGTGAGCCCATTCAATACCTGATTTTAAGAAACATCATGAATACTTGTTTTTTCCTATAGCCTTTGAACGGTTGAGATGCTATTAAAAAATTAATTCATGCGGGACAGGGTTCCAAAATCTTATGATTTCTTCCACGCAGAATCATATCTTAACAATTAATGGGCTAATTAAAATTTACACCTGGGCTAAATTTTACAAATGTTAAAAATTACACTAACAAAATATCTTTTTAGAAATTTTGGGGTGGGCTTCAGCCTGGGTAAGCCACCCCTTAATACCATCCCTGCCGCCTAGCTTCATTTTGCTGCGTTTTTATATTCAAGAACCTTAATTAAACCGGCGTAAAATCAAGAGCTATCGTCATGAAAATCCATAGGTTCTCACTTTGGCTTATAGACGGACGTGGTTTCGGTTTTCCTAAGTGGAAGGACAGAGTTAAATCAGTGGAGCTGGTTGGAACAAAATTGTTATGAAATGACGTTATAGTCCTACAAGTTTCTAACTTAACCAAATCGACCGTGGGTCAAGTTAATAAGCCATACTCCACCCAAATCAAGTCCATACAGTAAACTGAACCGTATCCCAACTCTTGTCTCGATTTCATCTTCTTCGTTTCCTTCTTCTTCTCTGGGTTCAATCTTCCTTTTTCCTCTTCTTCGTTTCCTTATCCTTCTGATTTCAATCTTCTTCGATGGGAAGGAAATCGAATTCAGGTGCTGCTTTTATTTCAAAGTATTTGTAAATAAACCCTAATTAAGATTTTTATTTGAGATATGGGTAAATAATGTGAAATTTCCCTGCATATGATTGACTTGGTGTTTATTTTTATGAATCTAATGGGGTTGCTGGGTTATACAGGAGAAACTGAAAATTGCTTTGATTGTGTCCAAATTGTGATTCCAAGGGAAACGAAGCTTCCCATCTAAAGGGTGTGTTTGGTAGCAAGCAGTATTATGCATTATATCTCATCATTTTGACCTGTAATTCTTTATTCAGATTTCAAGTAGGAGTATTTTTTGCAAGAAATGCCAATTGAAATACAAAACCTTCCACGAGATTAATGCTTTTAAGACCTAACTAAGCAAGTGATTAGGTCTCGTTGGATCACTATCTTTATAATTTATAAACTTTGTTGCAATTTATCACTGGTAAGATAATAGATTAATAGTCAACATTTTTTTCTTTTAAAGTACATGTTATTCTCCTATTAAGTACTGATTATTGGTTCGATTTCTGTTTCTTAATGTTTTGGATGTCTATAACTTGACGCAGCTCACATCTCTCTATATTGGCTCTCTAGAATACCTTTTTGTGGTGGAAAGGATAGAAGACCCTACTTATTGTGTTGACTCTCGCCTGAACTCTTCCTTGCTAACAAAAAAAACATGCACATTAGTTGATTCAAAGTTAAAGTTTATTCATCTACAATGTATTTTTGCTCATTCTCGATTTCTAAGCAATAATTTAACTTCACAAGTGCAATGAGTGATGAGGATGAATGATCGAGTTACATTGGGTAGTCAATTCTTTAAGTGGTTCTCATTTGTCGATCTCGTACAATAGAGGGCACCAAGAGGAGTGACCGTTATACGGAACAAAATTATTATTAGCAAGATAATAATAGGCAGTTCCAATGCTATATCATTTCATCAAGTCTTGAGAAAAAGTACATACATATCCTTCTTGCAGAGCTTGGAAGTACATATCTTCTCCATCAAAGTGTAACCCTTTTACGTGCAGAACATTATAAACAGAATTCCAGCAGTTGCTTAATAGGTTCAGATAAGATGAAGCAGAATAACCTATGTCATTGTTATTTTTCCTGCCTGCAAATAATTATTTTTTCCAGTTGGGAAGTTACAGAATAATATATCAGTACTCCATGAGATTTTCTTTTCTTTTTTTGAAGATACTCCATGTGATTATTTTATGCAGGAACTCCAGCCGACAGTGCTTCTATTGGTGTTTCCCAAATGCTCTTTCCTGAAGTTCCTGATCTGGTAGTTCTTTATAAACTATCTAACATTACAAGCTTTCTACAAGTTATAGAAACCCCCTCAAGTCTTATCTATAAGGAGTCTCTAAATTTTTTTATGTGGCACAATGTCTTAACTTGTTATGAAATATAGCCGTTCATATACTTTACAGGTTGTCAGTGGCATCAACAAAGGTAGCAACTGCGGTTATCACATGTTAGCACCTTATCCTATTTTCTGTCGTTGTGTTGGCTATGTTACTCTTTATCCGATTCTTTCGTTGTTGTTGGTTATGTTACTCTTTATCCAAACTTGTCACATTCAATGTAGTTTTGATCACTGGCTCAATCATACATCTCGTAACGATACTCGAAGTACGAAACTTATTGAAAGCGCCGGGGTGCGGTATGTGGCACAAAGAAATATTATTGTTCTTTATAGGGGAAATGAAAGAAAGTAAAAACAAAGAAGATAGATTATGGGATCTGGAGGAAGTTCACGAGTTATCTGCTTTGATATATCATTGAAAAGAGTAACATATGATACAGTTACCGCTTTTTTTGGTTTATCACTTAGCACTCATGCTGTTTTTATTATGTTATGTGGGTCTCTTTTTTTGTTCCTAATCACACTCTGTTAGGCTTCATCTTTTTCGGGATTTGAAGTGTTTACTCGGTGACCGTATATGGTGCTCGAGAAGCCTTCTTTCTTGGTGTACCTTCTTTAGCTATGTCCTATGATTGGTATGAGTTTCTCTCTATATTTCTGTATTGGTAAAAGGTGCACGCATTTTGGAAAAAACATCTTTTCATGAGCAACCGAATACTGGATTGACTGTCCGATTATTTCGTCGTGGTTTCTAATTCATGACTAACTTTGGAGTTTAAATTTCGGGGTTGGAGGAAAGAGTAGTGACGATGACTACAAAACTAAGTGCCGAGGCATGTCTCGCCCTTAATAAACGCAGTGCTAAGTGAGATAAATAATGGAACTTATTTTCAAAGATGCTTTCTAAATATTGATATCCCAACAGATGTTGTACATCATAAGGTGATCTTCAACTCTGGACCCCTGTTTTTATCCTTTTATCATTTTTAAACTACTAGTTCTCTTTCATATACATATATACATAATATGTATATACACATACCTACACTACCACCGTAGAGGTGCTAAGACCTTCTAAACATGTGTTTTGCTAAAAAGACATTGCCTTCCATGTCATTCCTCATGTTTTTGACAAGGTATGTCAGCGAAGACTTTAGCTAGAAGAAATGAATGATTGAATTCATGAATCCTTGTTTTCATTTGCTGGGTATGGCAATCTTCTACTGAACCCAATAGGGTTATAGGGCAACGAGACAGGGTAAAAGTATTGTGAAGATTGGTTGGGGACAAGTTGTTTTGAGAATCACAAGGAGGAAACATGTTATCAACAATGACCATGGAGAATAACTCGACCAGTAGGGGAAGGACCAAAAGTCTCCTCAACTCCATCGAGAAGAAAATCTTCTCTTCCATACTCGTTTTGTTGCATATTCAAAGAATAGCTTCTTATTTCATTTTTAGTAATGGCATTTGTTGTTTTGTATTTTGCGATAATTTCAGTCAACTCAGTTCATTTTTGGATGATTCGCACCTATTATTATTTGAAAACTGTCTTTCTATTAAGTTTGCAGAACGAGTACCTTTGTGGAATTAATAACATTATTCATGAATATTTCCATTTAAGTTTTCTATTTAGAAAAGCCTATTATATTGGAGTTTCGGGGTTCAATCAACGCTTTGTGACCTTTCATAACAACAAATGCTGCCCGAGAAAAACTCCTGAAAATTGTTCATTTGTTGTTAGACAAAAAGATTGTTACAAAGATAGGAATGAGCCGACTGGGCATTAATGTTTGTTCTAGTTGGATAGTTGGATTAGTATAGTTCTACTAGAATTTAAAAACGCAGACTAATATTGTCTCACCAAATCATGTGTGACTCGGCTACCCAATTTAATTTATAAGACCGTCTGAAACAGGTACCCACTTTAATTTACAGGACCATAAAATAACATCTTAGGTTTTATTTTATACGACTGTCTTTGTGGGCTACCCAATTAATTTTATACGAGAGAAACCCCGATTTGCAACAGCTACCACCACCTCGATGAGTTTGTAGCTTTGTCGGGTACTCAATTGTTTGTAGCTTTGTCGGGTACTCAATTGATTTTATACGAGAGAAACCCTAATTTGCAGCAGCAGTGTTACCTCCACATCTGTTAGATGAGTTCGTAGAATAATTCATGCCTCCCCTTGCCCCACACAATCCGAGCCGTCGAGTTCAAAACAGAACCAATTCCTCAATTTCTCCCACCGTAACCAATAGAGTTATTGCATCCACTTGAGTTTCCATTGAAGCTAAGGTTCAAACCCGTCAATATCCAAACTTACAGTTATGGTTTACATTTGCTCGATTTAATTCCTGATCAAAATTCACACCCGTTCCACCAAATGGCGAAACACACCTCTATTACCAACAACTGGACAAAACCTATCTGTCTTCGCTCCATAACCACCAAAAGAGATCACTAGATCGGACTGCTTGTGCTACCCAAATTTTAACTATGGTTGGGTTAGTAACTATGGTAAAGGGGTAAACATGGAAGAAAACTATGAAACTTATGAAACAAGAACGGACAAACCGATTTGTCCGTCTATGTAGCAAAATCCAAACTTGTTCTGTCTGGCAAGCAAAGTAGAAAAGCTAGGATTTCTGTGAGGTTAGCCCTAAAATCAAGAAAGCTAGCGGCATTTCAAGAAAATTAGCAAGAAAAGAAGAAGAATAAGAAGTAGTAGAAGGAGCTGGACAAAGACACAACGAGAAAGAGAAAGTGAATGCGAGAAATATACTCTAATTCGATGTTTAGAGCCTGTCGTCATCGCTTTTTTGTCACCTTATAACTTTCTTGACTTTTACAGATAAAATTTTACTGAACTCGATATTGCTAATTTCTTCGATTCGCTATTGTCAGAAGATTCGCAGACAAGAAAGATTTAGTATGACTTTACTTTATGTAGATACAGAAAAATACTAAGGAAGAAGTGCGGCTTCCCCATATCCAAAAGAAGGGACGAAATAGCACCCCACTTAATAAGGGGGTACCCAGGTTCTCCCCTCATCCCCAAAGGGGTGCTACTAAGTCAAGACATGTCTTCTAGAAGGATCTAAGGTACAGTTGTACGGTCAGAAGGGACAGTAGCAAGATAAGGGAAGTAGGAAAGGACACACACTTAACATTTCCATTTGAGGAAATAACTATAAATAGGGGTCCTTTCCCCAATGAAAGGACTCAGTGATATCATTGTGGGAAATTGTGTTCTACTTCTAGGAACTAGTCTCTACAACCTACCTCTATCTGTACCCTGTATATTCTCTACCGTGTACATTTTGGCGACCACGGTGGGAGGCTAGGTCACTAGCTTAGCGCACAATTCATCACATGGACACTGAAAGGTCCACACGCCAGGATCACCCACGCGTGTATGGACCGCTCACTGAGATAGAACAAATGTTGTTTGACATAGAAGAAAACGATCGCCAGAGACAAGCTCTCCTGGCGAAATTGGCAGCTATCGACCCGCCGACTGGAGGGAATCACGAAGAAAGTTTAGATTCGCCCCGATTGAATCACCGGAGCGACTTCGATCAAGACCAAAGGTTTCGGACCCCTCAGGGGCGATCGTGACCAACTGTCGCTAACTTGACTCATGATAGACGAGCAAGCCCGGATCACCCTATCCGACGGAAAGTTTACCAAGATGCTTGAAGAAAGATACGGCCTTGAAACCCAAGCTAGCTCCTACACTATAACATCACCCATCCCGTCCGAAATCCTGTTCAGATCGATGCCATCCAAGTACAAGACGCCAAAGTTTAGGCTATTTGAGGGGAGCGGTAACGCGACGGAACATATGCATCGATTTACCATGTCGCTCAACGAGTATGCACAAGATGAAGTTGTATGCATGAGGGAATTCGGGAAAACCCTGACAGGAGACGCCTTCACTTGGTACATTTCCCTGAAGCCCAATAGTATACAGTCGTGGGGCGAGATGCAGAAAGCATGCATGCAAAAGTTCTACTCCAAACCTGTAAAGATTTCCATTTCTGACTTGGGAAATACCAAACCCCGAAGAGGGGAGAGGCTCAAACCGTTCGCGGTACGCTTCAGAAGCGAATCCCTCAAATGTCGGACAAAAGTACCCGAAGAGGAGTTGGTGAACATCTGCATATCGGTGCTTGAGCCTAAAACACGCCGGATGTTCGAAAACGCCCAGATAACCATGTTTGCCGATCTTGAGGAAGCGTTTGCCAGGATTGATGCAACGAATGAAGAGATTGAGGCGGCTGAGAAATCCTGGTCTCATTTAGTCGCCTACGCCAAGGAAGAAGGTTCAGGAGCGCCAAGTGAAACCCTAGAAAACAAGTAGAAGCCTCCCTAATGGAGATATTTTTTAGGTTTGAGAAAGACTTTTCTATTTATATGTTTCTTCAATTCCAAAAGGATACTCTTTCCAAATTTAGGTCTTCTCAAAACCCATCTCCAACTAGTCCACCAAGCCCATGTGTGAGAAAAAACCCATGTAAAATTATGTCCAAAATTGTCGCTTAGGAAAACTTGGGATTATGGCGGAAATTGGCCACCGGCCACCGGATTCGGTCCACCGAAAATTATCTCCGACCACTCGAGGTTGTATCCGACTATCGTAACTCCCAAAGAACTCACTATCATTCTCTGCAGTTCATACACTCACAATTCAGAGCCATATTTCACAAATACACCATCTAAACTAACTCTTGGATTCTTGCGAAAACGCGCCCAAAAGCGTGACTCATAGCTCATATACCCGGCCGCCAAATCTTACATCCGACTCGTACCCCCTTCATGATTCAGTGAAACTTTGCAATTCCCACTTTCCATTCCGAAATCCGACAACCGGAAGTAACACCACCGGCTCGCCATTTCTGCTCCGTTTTCGCACAATTTCTGCAGTTTGGTTCAAGCACCTGTATCTCCCTTCATACTTCATTCACTGCCATTTATCTATTGCAGCAACAACTCATTGCAGTACCAGCTTTTGGCAGTTGCTCTGCAACTCCAATTCTAGCCTTCTCCATATGCAGCAAAGATGCCTTCAACTCTCGTTGATCCGCCGCAACCATATCGTGCAATTCAGTTCAGCTACCTTGCAGTGCCTTGCCACCGGCAAAACAAACCCATTCTCACAAATAAGATGTTTCACTTGACTCGTTTGTTTGTTCCCCGCTTCATCTGCGAACCATCAGTACTACAGCCTTTTGACAATCAACAATCTCATTCAAACACAGCATCACAGCATCAGTTGAGCCGCAACATCCATTTCCCTGGCTCCACTCATTCACTACAGCAAATCCATTCCACCAGCAATTCCAGTTCTATCACAGATAACACCAATTCCACTTCTCACCTCAAAGACCATAACCCATTTCCTAATCGCACCGGCTTTCTCGCCTCTTGGCTATCTACTCCCACTTCATTGCAAAGATAACTGCAATCTTCTCTTCGAGCCATTCTCCACATCTTCACAGTTTCCCATAGTTGCAGAAGAACGGCTTAAACTCAATCATCCATCTTCACAATCAAGAACCAACTCGATTCCATTCATTTCAATTGCGGCGAGAACCCATCAGTCCATTCATAGCTCAGACTTCAACGCCAATAATCAGCTCATTCCCTGCATATTTATACCCATACATTCATTCATCCAAATCAAACACAGTAGCATACACTTCAGTTCAACTTGTTATCTGTTTCTCTATCTCAATTTCTATCCAACAACTACAACATCTGCGCTCTCACTCCACCTGAACCTCAACAGCATCACAGCAACATCCTCCTTTTCAGCTCCACATAACAGCAGCTCAACCAGTCCACCATCTGCAGCTGCAACCACCAACACCAGTTTCACACCTCCCTCAATTCGCACATCTACAGCTTCAACTTAGACTGCTCCATCTGCTCAGTCACTGCAATGCAGCTCAAACCACCATACATAGACCATTACAACTGTACCGGATTAAACGACATCACTTCAATGAGTTCATCCTCATTCCCCTTGTATTCAGATCAAACCTAGCTGCAAACTAGGATTCCAGTGCCATTCCCATAACCTGTAAAACCATTACTTTCTCACACTACTGCCCTCGAGACTCATGGCAGCTGAACTTGGTGTTAAGCAGCTGCAATTGGTTCCATCTTACTGCCATACACAAGAACCATGTCCTCATTGTACTTGGTAAATAATTCTACTCCATCACAGACTCGAGTTCTCCAGGCCACTTCTCTGATTCTTCCAACTTCAACAGCACAGCTCCCTGTAGCTTCATCATCTTCTTCCATTCTCAAACAATTGCTTTAACTCATGCTCTCTGTTGTAAGGAAACACTCTTCCAATCGTCGTTCAACCCATCATATATCGCCACTTCCATGCTCTGCCCGTAGCTCCATCAAGCTTGTCCCTGGGTATCTTCCTCTGGTCCGTATTCTTCTCGGGCCAAACTCACGATCGGTGGAGATAAAGCGCTAGTCGTTCGGAGCATTTACACAAACGCCTTTGTCTGCGTTTTGCTAATGATGGAGATACAACACCGAGGTTGATCTCCAAGCCATTCTAAACCTCCTTCCCCGCACAATTACAAATTTAATCACGCAAACCCATTCATTTATAATCGTTCATCAGCTCTGAATCTTCTTTATTCGTCAATGGCAGAAACTCCAACTTCTTCTCTATCTTTCCAGACAAAACTTCACTGAATCTCCTCATACATTGCTGCAAACTCAAACCCAGTGAGAACCCAACTTTCATTGTTAACTCAGTCTCTCTTGAATGATTGAGCTTCGAAATACCCATCAATCAATGGCATCAATCCAGGGGCATTCTCATGTTTCTTCAGTTCCTAGCTAAACCCAAAATTGGTACCACTTGCCTATCTTAAATTCGAACCTCCCTGTTCCCTTGGTACTCAGCTATCAGACCATTGGGTTATACCAGAAGTGAACCCGAGTATGAGCTTGGAATCATGGCTTTCCGGCAGTGTGAATTGGTGCAGAGCTGGGACTGGAAATGAATCAGATTAAAATCTCGACCTAGTTCTAGTTATAAAGGAAGAGGTGCCCCTTAACGATATGCAGTCTGTCCTTAGCTTCATCACTCAGCTAGTTGCCCCCTTATCCTTAGCTAGGCTCTCAATAGCACTTCCCTTTTAACCAAAATCTGGCTACCCCTTAAAATGTGGCTGGGCTCCCATTAGTATTAGCCGATGAAATGACCGGTTTACCATATTAGTCTTCCGAGTTCTTCTTTTGCCCATAACTTCTTCATACGAGCTCTGAATGACTCCGTTCTTTCGCCATTGTCTTCATCTTCTCGTCCTCTACACAATGAAAAGTAGAAATCTTGTATTTGAACGAGTTCCACTGGGTCTTTGGCCCTTCTTCACTTGTGACTTCACTTTTGTGCCATTTCCACTTCTTTTTGCTCCAAATGACTCCATTGCACCTAATAAACTCAAAAGTAAACATAAGATACATAATTTACAAGAAAACTCGCAAAGAAAGCATAAATACTAGATATTAAATACGTTGTATTCTACACCTATCATGTTTTCTGACGAGCAATTGCTGCGATGTCGCAAGAGACTATGCCATAGCTCCACCCAAGCTAACTTTAACCATGCCGGAACTAGACCAAAACTAACCTCAACCTAATCAGGGATCATGCCATGATCCGACCAAAGCTGACTTGAACCTAACCATACCTGGTCGCGATTTAACTACATCTTAACCTAACGGTAGGCATAGATAACCTTGAAAGTCGACTACCAAGAAAAGTTTGAGCCCGGCCGTAGGCCGGGTGATACCTAGTAAATTTTAATAAAACAAAATGTTGTTCCAACAATTTTCTACTCCCTCAGTCCCACATTAGTTGAGCTAATTGGTTGTAAATTTTATCCCACAAATAGATGAGCTATTTCACTAATCAAGGGATATTTCTAAAACTACCCTTTTAATTGATTATTGGTTCTGTAAGAAATATGTATAATTTGATAGTCATGTTTATATTCGTTACGTAGTAGTTTTAAAATGCTTTTCAACGATATAAAGTTTACGAAAAACCGTGGTATAGTTTAAGAGATAAATCATTTCGAAGTTTTACAAGTTATTATGTATAAGGGCATACTTGTAAAAAGTACTTAAACATATTCTCCTTCTTTACTTACCTTAATAATTGTGCAAACTACAAATGGCTCAACTAATTTGGGATGGAGGGAGCATTATTTTTTTTTTTTAATTCCTGATCAATCAGATGGCTTATGTATGCTATCTTGATTTCTTATTATATGTTTGTATAACAATTTCATATAGCCTTCATGGCAGTTCAATCGATTACTACAATCGTTTCAAATACATATTCGAGGACGAATCACATTGGCTTGACGTTGATTTACATTACTATGAAAATCCTTGGCTACCAGATGTGATCGTGTTTTCGGTACACGGCGCATATTACTCCTTTGTTATAGGAGCATCAAATCTTAAAGAAGAAGATAAATTTGTTCTCAATGAAGAACAACAATTCAAATGGTGGAATCAGAAACTTCACACCATCCCTCAAATAACATCGATTTCCTCGACGAACTACATGAGTTTAGTACTATTGTTGTATTTTAGAATACATGGATTTTGTATTTCTTCATGTATTTCAATTAAGATGTATTTAATTCTTGTAAGAATCCTTATGAATATATGAAATTGGGAGCATTTGCTCCAGTTCCTTCAAAAAAAAAAGAAAATGCAAAGTATTTTGACAAACGCTATTAAACGTTTGATTTTTCATCTCTAGCGGCTTATCAATGCTTACGTAAACATTAAACTGACTTTATTTTGTGTTTGGCTTAATTGAAAATGTGTAGGGAAAATAATTGAAACAAAAATATCTTCTATTTTTTTTATTATTATTATATTGATTGATTTAGCAAGTTAGTGAGATCCTTTTCTTGTTTTCAGGTAGACGAGACTATAAATAATCTTCACAATGGTATGCATCACAAGCTCATTCGCCCACCCAATATTAAGGCATGAAATGATGATGATTCACCAATTCCATATTTATCGGTAGAAAATTTGAATCTTTGACTGCATATTTTATAGGAGTATTTTTTTTTGTCTCTACAAATCACATAGACTCTTTACATATCTCATTTTTTTGTCTCTACAAGTTACAAGGACTCTCTGATAACTCTCTAGAAAATCACTAGAAATTTCTAGATTTTTAGAGAATCTCCGGGAGTCCACTCAAATAAAAAATCTATGAAAATCTATAGAAATCTCATTTGACTACTTCCCTATAAGATTTTTCAAAAGTCACTAAAACATCGTTGTTATTGGACTTAGATTTCAAAGTTATTGATTTATTTTTTAGATATTTCAAAAGATTTTTGAAGAAAATAAGCTTAGCAAATGTCTCTCCATTATATGTGATATTTTACGAGACTTTGAAATCTAGGTTTTATTATTATTTTGATTGGTATCTCCCCTCCTTTAAAATAAATGTTATGACGACCCCGTGAATGTTACATTCAAAAAAATAATAAAAAAAAAATCGTCGCCATATTCATCCTAAGAAGATGATGACTAAAATTGAACATGAAAAGTCGTCAAGGTAGATGAAGATATACCCCGACGACAACATTACTGCAATTCAATAATTTCGATTTTTCTGACCTAATTTGACATTCAAAAAACAAAATAAAGTAGTGGTCGTTAGGTTGGGAAGGAGAATTAATTCATCCGAGTTTGATAAAAACAATGGGCTACTTTTAATCGACGGGTTTTCTTGAGACAAAATGATGGAGAAGGAGAAGAAAACGATGGAGAGGGAGAAGTAATGATCGTTAGGTTGGGAAGGAGAATGAATTCATTTAAGGTTGATAAAAACAATGTGATACTTTTAATCAGATTTGGAAAAGGTAGTTAGGTAACTTTGCTTCGTTTTGACACCCCTTAGCCTTTCAACTAAGTCAATTTAAGTTTTCGTATACCCCAATTAGTTTGGGTATATACCCCAATCCGGAAAGTATAAATTTGTAGATTATTTATAAAGTTAGTAAATATTATGCCTCAACAAATCACAAAGATTCTCTAAAATATCACTATATCTGTCTCTACAAATCACAAACACTCACTAAAATACGCACATAAAATAATTTGAAATCTTTATATTTCCATGAGAATCTCCGAAAGTCAGTCAGATAAAAACTCTCTCAAAGTCCTTACAGTTCCCATTTGACTACCTCCATGAGCTCTTTTGCCGACCAAGTACACCACATTAACAGAAAAACTATATTGAAAGACTCTTTAATGTCATTGTGAGTATAAGGATCTAAGGCTAGCTAAAATGAGATTCAATCATGCATAAATATTTAAAAACTTAATGGTATCTTAGTATTTAAAGAACTAGCATAAAACTTATCACATGGCAGGTAAAAAGTGCATGCATAACAATTTCTTATCCGTTCGTGCACATAACGCAAAACCATCTGTATTTTTTGATCGGTAAAGATAAAAATATAGTGATCAAAAAAGAGGGTACAAAAGATTTGTACCACCCAAGATTACAAAAGAGAAAACTCTATGCAAGCAAGTAAAAATACTTCTTGAACAGAGGGAAAGAAAAAACAAAAAAAACCAGAAATAATAATCACTTAATGACTAGTTTAAGGTGGAAAATAAGCTATTGGCTAGTTTCCAGTGACATCAGAAAAATAGAAACTCTCGAACTCCTTAAAAATTAAACACCACTCAAACATGTCATATTGAGTGTAACACCCGGTATTTATCTTGGTTTTGGATTTCGGGATGAAATTCTTTTTAAAGAGTTAATAGTGTAACACATGTACTTTTTTGGTTTTGAATTTCGGGACTAAATTCTTTTTAAGGGGTTAATAGTGTAAAACCCCGTAATTTTATAATATGATTTTCGCTCTTAAAATTCATCCATACTATTTTATTCGATTTTTTTTTTCATCTAAAACTTAATTTGTGAAGAATAAATATTTAGTTTGTATATTTGTGGTTGCAATAAAAAAAAATAATAAAGATAATTTTTAATTGTGAATAAAACGCCTACAATTTAACTAAATTTAAAGTTAATAATAAAAAAGGCTAGCTGTTATCTCTTTGGGGTGGTTGGAAATAAAGAGTGTTTTGAATTTCCCCTTATCGTTAGTGTGGCAATATTTAGTTGTTGCACATGATTTGTTTTCATCAATTCACGTGTGGGACAAATAAAGATTTCTATCTCTTTTATATTTTACTAGAAATAACCCGTGCCGTGCTTGACACGCATGAGACAAAATAATATTTCGTTAGAATGATTTTAATAATTACCACACACTATGAGGCTTAATTCGACCCACGAGAACTTATAGACATGAAATCTTAATCCAAATAACTATAACTTCGTTTACACTTAAATAATAGTTTAATAATTCCTCATGATATTCTTTAGACTTCAAATAATAGTTTTTGATCAAAATTCCTCGTTGATCATTCTTTGAGGGACGAAATCGTGATTTCTCCGTTGTGGTATTGAACTTAGAGAGTGAATAGAGTCCTCCCTAATGGAGCAGTGTTCGGAACTTCCAATATCAAATTCTTAGGGACGACGGTGTGCATGGTATCTACCTGTGTTGGACGTCAAGATTGATTAGAATGCATGAATAATATTGTTAGTAAAAAAAAAAAAAGAACATTAGTTTGATTTGGACCGAAATAAAAATATACTCACGTTTTGATCGATCATTAGTAAATCCAAAGAAGTGACTTAGTTGGTCGCCATGAAATCAACATCTTCCCATTTTCTGGCAACACGAAACTTGAGTACTGCAGGTTTAATTTCATCCAATTACGTAAAAAAATGATTAGAAGGCGTCACTAATATTTTATTCTTTTAAAAAAATAGTTTAATTCGGATCGAAATAGCAATATACTTAAGTTTTCATCGATCATTAGTAAATCCAAAGTAATGACTTCGGTGGTCGCCATGAAATCGATCTCTTCCCATTTTCTTGCAACATGAAACCTAAGTATTGCATGTTTGTTTTCATCGCAATCATGCATTCTCGAAAAGAAAGCAAACACGTTTTGGGCAACGGTTTTTATGGGGCTGCGGCTAATCATGTTTGACATGTTGATACTCTTAAGCTAAAAAATTCACCAAAAAAATTAAGTTGGAATGAATGAATGAGTTGGAAATGAGTGAATGAGTGAATGTGTGTGGTTGAAGAAATACACTCATTTATTTATACACTGCTCATTGATAATTATAATTATGGACACATTCAATTTTTTAGATGTTTTTTCTTTTGGAATGGGTTATTATTTTTTAAAAATAATAATTGTTTGTATTTTGCATGTTGTAAAGATATGGGCTAAAGATTTTTTTATTTTTTTATTTAATTTCAATGGTTGAAACATGGTTGTAACATTTATTTTTTCAGTTTATTTTCCTAATGGTGCATTTATTTTTTCAGTTTATTAAGAAGGTTATTAATATCTACATAATTGAAGAAGGTTACAAACACCACAGCCGCTAGATGTCTTTGGCTGGGATGAGACTGGAATGGTCAGATCACTTGTTTGTCTCTCAAAATGTTATCTTTCCGTCCAAAGCTCAAAAACCTATGCTATTTTGTATTATAGATTTAGAGTTATCATCTTGTACTTTTTCTAAAACCTAAAAGCAAAAAGTAGCTGTCATTTTTCTCCTTCTCTTTTCTCTTTGCCTTTCTCTTTCTCCCACTTCCATAAAAAACAAAAGAGCCATCACTTTCATCTCTCTCTTTGTGTTTCTCTCTTTGATTTTTCTTTTACAATAACAAAAAGAAAACTAAACCTTTATTATTTTACCCATCACTTTCAGTACCTTCTTCTCATAATTTAATTTTATTTGGCAAATGTTAACCTCTGCACACATGCAAAGGTTAAGGAGCAGTTAATGCGCACCTTATGCTTTGGTAGTTGAGAAACGTTATGACTAATTAACACTTTTATTACAAAACGTTTAATGTTCCATTACTGCCCTTACTTCTTTTTTATCGACATTTTCCCCTTTCGTTTAACATTTTTGCTTTGTTTTTTCTCTCTCTAAATATTTCCTTTTATTCCTTTTGAAACCGAAATTTTGTTTCTCTCAGCATTATGGTCCTTGACTTTCGGGCCTCTCTTAATTTCCTTTTGAAATTCTTAACCCTATATACTCTGAGTTTCATCATTCTCATTCGACGCTTCATCCTTCTCCATTAGACGCACAAGAAAAACGATTCACCATTGTTACTATGTTTTAAAATCCATTATATTAACCATCAAAATCTGAGAAGATTTGAATTAAAGCATTGTTTCCTAATAAGAAGAGAATGTCAAAGACATGACGTCCAAATATATAGGATATGAAATTTGCTGCTAATCTCTACAATGTTTGGTTAAAGTGGCTTCTTTGGGATTTTCTGAAGAAAATAAAATAAATGGGAAAGTAGTTAAGATCTAGATTGTCTACAGAGATTGATTTTTATCTACAACAAAAATCAAAGAGTTCAAAAATCGAAAGGAAAACAAATCTTAAAAAACGAGAATACGACAATTAGATTGTCTTTGGGTCTGAAATTCTAGGAAGACCAAGAAAAAGATATGAAGAAAGAAGATGAAATGTTAATTGAGAACATGATTTAATAATATTAAGGGTAGGAAAGGAATCTACTTATTTATGAACCAAAACCTATTTTATTATTATTCCGATATAAACTCTACGAAATTTTATGTAAAACAGTAATTAATAATTAGGTCATATCCTATGCATGTGTGCATAGGATAACTGGACACATTTTATTTATACAAGGAACAAAAACAAAAACATCAGATTAATTATTCTTGGGAAAAGGTGTTTGTTCTTGCAATAAGATTTGTGGATTGCTATCTGAGGTAGGGGGTTTCTACCTAATACAAAAATCAAAACCTATTTTAGCATTATAATTATATTGATTTCTTTTTCATTTTTATGCTAATAATCATGATGGTTGTTATAGATTTATTAAGTTGGTTTCTTTGTATAAATTGATTTATTTATGAATTTTTGCATATTGATTATTAACCATTATTATTAGATTATTCTAGGTTTTTATTTTAACAATTGATCTAGGTAGTAATGTTTTTTATCTATTTGTTAAGAAAATTATATTAATGCATAATAATTGAGTTTTGGTTTGTGAAAGTGAATTTATTGAATTAGACTATTAGTTATTGGGAATGAGTTTGGTGTTTGTTCGCGGGTTAATTGTCTTTGATTAGAAACGGATATATAAGTCTCTCTGTTGTTGAAATGTCGAGGCCTTTATGGCATCCCACCACCTGGTGCTACCCCGGGAAAATTGTTCGGGGAACAATAATGGTTTGTTTACCGGAATAACTCTGACAACTAGATTAAGAATCATTTGAAGAAAGAGAATGAGGACTGTTCGGGGAATAGTAGTGGTTTGTTTACCGGAATAACTATGACAACTAGATTAATGATCTAGATTTTAACATTGAAGACTTGAGTAAGAAAGTGTTAAATATTTATGGTTAAAATGGCTTATGTTATAGGGCCTAAGGCCCATGGATGTCTTGGTCCACTACAATACTAGGATTTCCTCCCTTTCATGTATAAATAGAATATCATACCTATGTATAATGAGGTTGCTGTCACAGTTAATGAAAGTTGTTCTCTCTTCCTTTTCTCTGTTTCTTATTATTACTCCAAACGTTATCGAGCACGAAGCTTCACTTCAGGAGCTAAAGTTGGGTTTTGTTCATTCTTCTTATTTGTTTGGATCGCAAGGCACGAACTCATCTCCTTCGCACGGTTCTTCAGTTCTTCTTGGATTTTTTGGTTTTAATCGAATACCCCATATTAAGAGGTATGTCTAAACTATTTCTATTAAAAAAAAAAAAAATTTATGCATCGTGTATATGATTGATCTCTTCTACATGTTCAATTAATCATTTATCCATATGATTACTTTGATGTGTGTGCTTATATGATTTGATTAGTAAGCATATGTTTGTCCTTATACAATTGATTGATTAGTTTGTTGGTCTCTCGAATTTTAAATTTTAAAATTTTTTTCGCATGTCTTTTCTGTTTTGATGATGGTGGTGTTTATGGGTAAAAATCGTTTCTGCCGATTTCGGTAAATTCGGTAGGTGAGTGAGAAACTGGTTCAAACCCTAAACAAATGTGCTGCACGTGAGCACTTTATAGATTCGAGAGATCAATCTGTACAAGTCCGGCCTAAACCAAGAAATGGTAGTTCCGGACTTGCTTCGGTCACAAAGTGGAGGAGAAGGGTTGATTTGGGGAGGGAAGCAAAGAAAGGTGTTGAGGAGAGTAGTATCTCGACTTGTATCAGAAAGTGGAAGCTTAGGAAGCTTGCAAGAGATGGAAGCTTGCAAGAGAGCTTGCAAAGTTGCCTTTCTGAGAGTGTAAGTGTAGTATATTTCTCCTGACCGAGACTTGTTGTCTGGTGGAAATAGGTAAGACCTATTTATACAAGTCGAGTTTGAAACGTACCCTGGCCTCATGAAGGAAGAGAGTAAAGGGTGAAATAATGGGAGGAGGTGGTAACCGCATGGTTTAATGGGCGAAAACGTTTTTCACCATTATTTCCTCTTTTATTTGACCGCTTTATTCCTTTTCACGCTTTCTTAATGTGAGCGTAGTGTACGCTGCATCCTGTGACCGCCAAACCAAAACCCTAAAGAAGCATCCCCAGTTTGTGTTGATGTCTCGAGTGTTGGTTGCATCTTGAGTGCAAGTGGCGCCGCTAGTGGCGCGTGTGGCATGTGCCAATGGCATGTGCGGAATGCCTTGGTGGTAGGTTGCACGGTTTGCAAGTTAGGATACCGGCGTGTGTGTTTGGCATTGCCAATGGCATGTGCGGAATGCCTTGGTGGTAGGTTGCACGGTTTGCAAGTTAGGCTACCCGGCGTGTGTGTTTGGCATGTGCCAATGGCATGCGTGGCCATTAGGGCCGTGACCTTGATAGGGAAACTAGCTAGCGAGCATGTTGGCATGTGCCAATGGCATGCGTGGCCGTTAGGGCCGTGACCTTGATAGGGAAACTAGCTAGCGAGCATGTTGGCATGTGCCAATGGCATGCGTGGCCGTTAGGCCGTGACCTTGATAGGGAAACTAGCTAGCGAGCATGATGGCATGTGCCAATGGCATGCGTGGCCGTTAGGGCCGTGACCTTGATAGGGAAACTAGCTAGCGAGCATGTTGGCATGTGCCAATGGCATGCGTGGCCGTTAGGGCCGTGATTTCGCTAGGGAAACTAGCTAGCGAGCATGTGGGCATGTGCCAATGGAATGCATGGCCGTTGACCTAGTTGCATGTTTCGCAAGCCTAGGGCGCTATGTTTGGCGTGGGCCAAAGTCATAGCGACTTGGAAATATGGCTTGCAACACGTTTTGGCATGTGCCAATGGAACGTGCAGCCATGTTGACCTAGTTGCAAGTCTTGCAAACCTAGGGCGCTATGTTGGGCGTGGGCCAAAGTCATAGCGACTTGGAAATATGGCTTGCGACACGTTTTGGCATGTGCCAATGGCACGTGCAGCCATGTTGACCTAGTTGCAAGTCTTGCAAACCTAGGGCGCTATGTTGGGCGTGGGCCAAAGTCATAGCGACTTGGAAATATGGCTTGCGACACGTTTTGGCATGTGCCAATGGCACGTGCAGCCATGTTGACCTAGTTGCAAGTCTTGCAAACCTAGGGCGCTATGTTGGCGTGGGCCAAAGTCATAGCGACTTGGAAATATGGCTTGCGACACGTTTTGTGTGCCAATGGCACGTGCAGCCATGTTGACCTAGTTGCAAGTCTTGCACCTGGTTGCCATGGTGGGCCAAAGGCATAGCGGCTTGGAATTTGGCGTTGTTGTCATGGTGCGCAGGTGCGGCTTGTTTAGGCATGGTTGCCATGGTGCGCAGAGTGCGGCTTGGTTTTGGCATGGTTGCCATGGTGCGCAGTATGCGGCTTGTTTTGGCATTGTTGCCATGGTGCGCAGTATGCGGCTTGGTTTGGCATTGTTGCCATGGTGCGCAGTATGCGGCTTGGTTTGGCATTGTTGCCATGGTGCGCAGGGTGCGGCTTGGTTAGGCATGGTTGCCATGGTGCGCAGAGTGCGGCTTGGCTTGGCATGGTTGCCATGGTGCGTTGATATGCGGCTTGTTTTGGCATTGTTGCCATGGTGCGCGATATGCGGCTTGGTTTGGCATTGTTGCCATGGTGCGCGATATGCGGCTTGGTTTTGGAATTAGGGTTCTGTGTTGAAAACTCTAATCTGGTATTTTAAAAAAAATACCCCTATTAATTATTTATACCTGAGTTAAATGCTCTTATTCAATGTGTTGCGGGTAACACTAGGTCATGGGGTTTTATGATTTTACCCCTTGTCTAAAAACCACCATCAACATTAAGTCCTCTGCTTAGCTCGGAACAGGGGCTTTGTTGCGAGGTAAGCATAAGATGGTGACAAACTATTAACAACAAACCGTAAAGAAAATTGAAAGGAGGCTCGTCTGACCTTTTATAAATAGGATTTGGAATCCTTGCCTCTGGTCGTTTTGCACAAGTCAGGAGGCTGGCACAATTGGTGGGCCGTGCGGCTTAGGCGATTTGGGAAGTTGGCGTGAGTTGGGAAGCCGAGTGGGCTAGCGAGGTGGGACCGGCGCGAAGTGTAGAAGCCGTTCGTGCTTGCAGGCGTGACTTGGGCGGCATTGGGAGGTCGCAATTGGTGGGGCCGGTCCAATCTTGGAAACCATGCTTGTAGGCGTGACTTGGGCGGCATTGGGAAGTCGCAATTGGTGGGGCCGGTCCAATCTTGGAAACCATGCTTGCAGGCATGACTTGTGCGGCATTGGGAAGTCGCAATTGGTGGGGCCGGTCCAATCTTGGAAACCATGCTTGCAGGCGTGACTTGGGCGGCATTGGGAAGTCGCAATTGGTGGGGCCGGTCCAATCTTGGAAACCATGCTTGCAGGCGTGACTTGGGCGATGGCGTGTGCTGGCTAACTGAGTGTGCTAGCCGGTGAGACCGATGTAAACAAGGAGGAGTTTCTTAGATAGCAAAGTTTCCTTATCTTGCTTTCCTTCACGTGCGGCTTCAATTAGGGCATTATTCATGCTAAAATCTGGAAGCGTTATGTCTCTCATTGCTTCCTTTCCCTTTTTAAGGTTCCGCATTCATATCCAAAAAATAATAGCATCGTCTCCTCGTTTGAGAAAAGGGTTTTTGTTGATTCCCCTTTCCTTTGCTTATGCAGGTGCGTTTTCTTCTTCTTCCCCTTTTTTTTGCCATCCTCTTTTTGTATGCGTGTAGACGAGGATGGAATTTGATCATCTTTCCATTTCTTGCAGTGTATGATGGGATCTTCAGAGACGGCCGTGCCTTTAACCTTTTGGGAAAGGACTTCAGAATCGGCGGAGATCGATCTTCTTCTCTTGAGGAGGTATCGGTCGGGGTTGAATCTTTGTTCCATGAAGCTAATGAAATTATTAAGGACCTCCCTCCCATCTATCCCCACGAAGAAACAGTGCATGTTCGGACCCCCTTGGGTTCGGTGGACGTGGAGGAGAACGCCATGGTTCTCGATTTTGATGTGGATGAATCAACAAACTTTCTTCGAAGCGTCAATGAGAAAACTTTCGAAAGAGCGTATGATAGGAGCGAGACAACCTTTGAAGTTGATTCCAAAGGTGTTATTGACGATACCGGAGGCGTCATGGTGGCGTATCTTTGGAATAGTTGTCGGGGAGGACACTGCTGTTCTTTGTGGGTCGCCGGGATGGGATGTTAAGGTTGCCGCATTTGCTAAAGCCACTCGAGTGGAACCTTTGTTGCCGAAGGATTCTTTGGGGAAATGCTTGAAGATAGCTTTGCCCGAAGAGACTTGCGCTCCCGTCCTTCGAGGGCTAGTTCCTCCTTTTTGTTTTTACATTGTTTGTTTAGTTCCCTGATGTTTTTCCCTTCTCTTTTTTTTTTTGTAAACACACCTTTCCCTTCTTCTTCGTCAGTAAACCTTTTGCTTCATATATATATATTTTTGAAAGGGGTTGTGGTATGATGGCTCTGCAATGGTTTTAAGGTTCTTCGATGTATTTCTCTCGATATCGGAAGGATTCGCTCGGGGGAAGAGATATATTTATTTTTTTTTTTTTTTTTTTTTGACAAAGGGTAGATCTCCGGGGAAAAAATACAAACGGTGTATTCATCCTGGGAAGTACTGGCTATTAAGAGGAATGATTCAAAGGAAGTACTTGAAAAGGGGAGTGATTGGGAAATCTGACATTTTAGGGATTGGATTCCTTGAGCCATCGCGAGTGAACTATCACGCCTTCAGGTGTGTCGGTATTGATGAGTTTGCAATATCCTCCCAAAAGGGTATCCGTGATAGGTGTAGAATACACCGTATTTACTATATAGAGTTTATGCTTTCTTTGCTATTTTTCGTGTGAATTATGTATTTTATGGTTGCTTTTGAGTTATCAGGTACGCTGAAGTCGCACGGAAGAAAAGAAGAAGAGATTACTCTATACGAGTCAAAAGGCGTAATTGTTGTTTCACATGCTAGTGGGAGGCGAGCCGAGGTTAAGGGAGACTCTACTCGGAGGAATACTATCCTGGAGCCGACCGAAGGTTAAGGGGTAGCTCTCTTTTGGAGGAATGCTAAAGACAGACCAGGCTGAGGATAAGGGGTTAGAAACTGGTTAACCCTTATCGGGAAAAGCTGAGTACCAATATTATTCCCTTATCTATCAGGCACGAAACTAGAAAAGAGAGTTTTCTCTCTCAATTAAGCCCTCATTTCATTTCCTTTGAATTAAATGAGAACAAACGGATCGAGATCGAGATGGAAATTCATACAGGGGTTGAGAAGAAATACAAGATTACATTGAGTTTTGGTGGTAATGTGGAGTGTAAGTGGGTGATTTAAGTAACTTGAGAACCGGATGGAGAAATTGCGACTTGTAGAGCGAGATTGATGAAGCTCGGGAGAACGAGATCGATTAGGGTTCGTTTGAGCAAGGTTTGCGATGGTTTCGAGTTCAAGAGAGAGCGATGGAGAAGTGGATGTTGGAGCTCGATGAGACTACAACAGATGAGAAGGATGTTGTTAGGGTTTGAGTGCAGACGAGAGATGTATGGAGAAATTTTGTCCTTTATTCTTTGTTACAAATTGAGATGGCAAATTTGGGTTTGAGTCTCATGGATTAAGAGTGAATCGAATAAGGGATTAGAGCAGTCAAGGCAAATTACAGGGGAGTTTGTTGTGTATCTTGAGCAACTGAAGGGTGAGCTTGAACTCATGAAGAATTGGTTTGTGTTGCGGTCGATGGCGGGAAGGGGCTGGAATGGTTAAATCTCTAGTGGTTGAAGTTAACCTGGTGTTGTTGGTTGCGGTGGGTATTGGGCGTAATGTGCGGGTCATATGAAATTGAGAGCATTGGTAGTTCTTGATGGCTCGGGGCAAGATGGAGCATTTGAGTGGGATTGCTTGGTTATGCGGCTCGGGTTTCTACACCTATATAGTGAAAGTGTGACTACGGGGTGGAATATGGTTGAGCATCTGGAGATGGTGGTGAACTGCAGGTGCAATTGGGCTTGTGACTTATGAATGGTGGCTTGAGGCAGTGGAGAAAGTGCAATGTACTGGTGCAAGTTGGATGAGTAAATTGTTGCAGCTGCAATATGAATTTGTTTGCTAGTGGAGTTGTTTGAGATGCAGTGAATTTGTGAGGGTTTTAATGCACTGGAGCTGAATTGTGATGATTGAGTTGATTGCAGGCGGCTCAATGAGGTGATTATGGAGTCGTAGTATGGCACGAGATGGTGGATGTAGTGGAGCTTGTTTGTGGCTCGGGGCGGGAAGGTGGAGGCTGTGATGTTGCGAGGCTACAGTGATGAGGCCGGGTGCGATTCTGAGATAGGGTTAGAATGATATTGCAGGAACTGAAGTTGGATGCTGTGTTTTGCTTCAGCTGAGATAGCTTATGAGTTGTGCTGGAGTTGAATGGAAGAAGACCTAGATGTATGTTAGGTTATGTTGCGAGATGATGCAGGCAGAGTGTGAAATGGTACGGCTGTCAGATGGTCTTTGGTTAGTTGGTGGAGTTGCTAAGAGGGTTTCTTTGTTGATCTTGTGATTCGATTTGAAATGGAGTTTATTTGCAACTACGGAGGTCGGGTGCGATCCAAGAATAATGAAGTTGTTCGGCGAGGAATTAGGTTGGTGTTGCCATGGCACGAATCTGCATTGCGAGAGATGGCTCAAAGGGGATGCTATGGAAGTAGAGATTGCGGGTTATGTTGGAGTTGAGTTGTGTGGCTTTGGGTCTTGTTATGCATTGGCGGGGTTGCAGTGAAGGATGCGATGTGAAACAGATTATATATGGGCATTGGTGTTTTGTGCGGTTAGTTGAGATGGTCGCAATGGGTGATTTGTAATGAAAAGGGACCCGGGGCCATGATGGATGCAAGCTGACCCAGGCCAAGTGGTGAAGCACAATGATTGTGCTTTGCGAGTTTGGCCCTCTGCAATGGCTCGGAGCCAAGACAAGTCGGCCCGGTTAGACACCGGCCACATCCGAGTCGGTGCGACTCGGACCACGACTCATCCAACTCGGTGACTCACGACTCTCTCCCGACCGATCCAACTCAGAGCTGACCGTTCGACCCGTTGACCCGACCCGATCCAACCCGTTGACCGGGCGGACTTGCCGATCACCGGGGCTGTTTTTCCGGCGACTTTAAGACGATTTCCGACCACAATACCAGACTTCCGGCCGTTTTGGGCGTATTTTCTACACGGGTTTCTCACCCTTATGGGCTTGGTGGATTCTCACCTAATGGACTTTGAAGACTAGACCTAATTTTAGAAGTTGGAGAAAAGCTATAAAAGGGAGGTTTTCTACAACACATGATATATCTTTTTCTTGGGAATTTTGGAGAGCCGTTTTGTTTACGCTTCTAGGGTTTGGTTTTGTTCTTCTTCTTCCTTGTTTTATTATTGAATATTGATGATGATGAACTCCATAGCTATGAGTAGCTAAACATCTTATTGGTTATGGGATAAAAGTTGATTTCTCAACATGCTTTTGATTCAATGAATTAGTTTTGTCTCAGTAATTATTGTTTGTGATTCACAATTAATAGTGTTATAAGATTTGAAAACTTGTTAGGTTGAGTCCGGAATCAATCCGATTTGTGTTCATCTCTAGAGCTATATTAGGGTTTTCAATACGAAAAAGTTGTTTATCCACGATTCTAAGTAGCATAATTGTGGTTAGTGCTTGTAGTGATACATCCTATTAGTCACAAGTGAGTCATAACTTTTGTTAAAACGTTTACTGCTTTTACACATTCGTTTGCATTGATGAGTCTTATTCCATAAATCTTAATGCTCTTAGGGAGTTAAACTTAATTGCGCTTTTACACTTTAGGTTGCTTTACCTGAAGAATTCACATATGCATCTTTTAATGTGGTTGTGATGAAAACGAGGAATTAACGGGTTATACTTGCGATCAAGATATCCTAGGACTTTTAATAAATACGAGATTAAATACCAATTCTAATCATTGATGAAAATACATGTTTGTGAATGATACTATCCCTTATCCAATATCTTCTCCTTATTGATTTCTCGAATTACTTACTTTGCTTTCAATTACTTTTAATTCTTAAACACAACAAACATACCTTGGGTTACTTTAGAAACTGAAAATTACTTAACAACAATTGCCTCTCTGTGGATACGAACTCTTCCTTACCTTGTGCTTCATTTAAATTTAGTGCGTAAGAAAGTGAAATTATTTTGACGGATTGACACACGATCAAATTTTGGCGCGCGCTGCCGGGGAGGCATACGGCTTGTTATTAAGTTTTTAGTTTCTTTTTACAATTTCTGCTTTTATCTTTGCTTTTCGGTTCTTGTCTTGTTTCTCACTTGTTTTGGAGAATTGTTTTCAGGTGCATAATATCTGGCTTCTAAGGATTGGAATTATCCAAGGTGCGGGATAGCTACTCGACGCAAGGCACAATACTCCAACCAAGGCTAAACACAACGGATGAGCACGAGGAGGAAGTAGGAGAAGAGATTTTCCAACAACGAGAAGAAGAAGAAATGGGTGATGCAAATCGTTCACTCAAGGACTTAGCTTCTCATAGGCTTGATACACAACGGGGGTGTATTCAAACGAACTCTACTTTTGAGATTAAGCCGGGGTTGCTTAGAGAATTACCAAAATTCCATGGCATGGTGAATGAAGATCCTAACAAACATCTTTTGGACTTCCACACCATTGTCACGGCTATGCTTCCAGCAAATGTTGAGGCGGATGGTGCAATGTTGAAGGTTTTTCGTTTCTCTTTAATGGATAGTGCTAAGGATTTGTTGTACTATTTACCTCCCGGAATTGTCACAACATGGAATGGGTTGAAGAAACTCTTTTTGGAGAGATATTTTCCTGCATCCAAGGCTACTCAAATTCGCAAAGAAATTTGTGGGATGAAGCAAAACGTGGGAGAATCCATATATGAATGTTGGGAACGGTACAAGAGATTGGTTGCAAGCTGCCCTCACCACCAATTTAGTGACGCTATGATCATCCAATACTTCTATGAAGGACTCCAATCAAGTGATAGGAATCTTATTGACGCTGCGGGTGGTGGTGCACTAGTTAGCAAGACGGTGGAACAAGCTAGAGAGTTGATTGAAAACATGGCGGCGAACTCACAACAATTCTTAAGTCGTGGTTCGGATGTGATTCTAAGAAGGGTGAGTGAAGTGAGCGAGGTGGAGGACCTTCGTCAACAATTGGGTAACATGTCGGCAATGATGCAACAAGTTGCAGCCGCGGTGATACCAAGTTCCTCTCACTCTTATGAGGAGGAGCAAGCTAATGCGATCTTTCCAAATCAACAAAGACGGTATGATCCTTACTCAAACACTTACAATCGGGATGGAGAGATCACCCCAATTTTAGCTATGCTAACAAGCAAGGTGCAATTCAACAACCTACCTTCAACTCTTCAAGTGGATTTCAACCTCAACAACAACAATTCCAGCCGAGGCAACAATTTCAGCAACCTCAAGCACAACAATCGATGCAAACTCAAGGTGCTGATATTGATGCAAAGCTTCAAACTTTTATGCAAGGCATTTCCACCATGTTCAAAGAGAGTCAACAAGAGACTAAGAGTGCTATTAAGGAGTTGCAAACAC
Source organism: Papaver armeniacum (assembly GCA_023531295.1). Classification (NCBI taxonomy): domain Eukaryota; kingdom Viridiplantae; phylum Streptophyta; class Magnoliopsida; order Ranunculales; family Papaveraceae; genus Papaver; species Papaver armeniacum. The sequence goes on from JAJJWW010004520.1 coordinate 70,871, forward strand.
AAATGGGCTCCATGGCTATTGAGTTGAACCAATTGAAGGCGCAAAATAGTGGGAAACTCCCTTCTCAACCTATTAACCCAAAAGAGGGTGTCAATGCTATTACGTTGAGAAGCGGTACACAACTTGTGCAACCAGGAAGTTCTTGAGTCGGGCAAGGTGGAAACACCCAAGGAACCTGTTTTGGAGGAGAAGAAAGTCGAGGATTCTCCCAAACTTCGACAGTACCAATTCCTAACGCTAAAACTCCGGTTTCTACTTATGTTCCTCCTCTACCTTTTCCTCGCAGATTTGCAAGTTCTAAGAAGGCGGAACTAGAAAAGGAGATTTTAGACGTTCTTAAAAAGATCCATGTGAACATACCACTCATTGATGCTATCAAGCAAGTTCCAAAGTATGCAAAGGTGTTGAAGGACTTGTGTACCAACAAACAAAGGCTCAAAGGTAATGAAGTGCTTAGTGTGGGGGAGAATGCCTCGGCAATCTTACAACACAAACTCCCACTTAAGTGCAAGGATCCGGGTAGTTTTGACATTCCCGTCACAATTGGTAACAAAACTTTTAACAAAGCTATGTTGGATTTAGGCGCTTCCGTTAATGTTATGCCTGCGTCAATGTATAATTCACTTGATCTTGGTCCTCTTAAAAAGGCTGAAATTGTATTGCAATTAGCCGATCGCTCTAATGTCTACCCAATGGGTATTGTTGAGGATGTTCTTGTGCGGGTTAATCAACTTGTATTTCCAGCGGACTTTTGTGTGTTAGAGATGGATGAAGGTGCAGGACTCGTCTCTTCCATTGCTTCTTGGGCGTCCCTTCATGAAAACGGCGAAAACCATAATTGATGTGGACAAAGAACGCTAACCATGGAATTTGATGGAGAGACAATACGTTTCAACATTTTGAGACGATGAGATATCCTAGCGATGTCCACTCTTGTTTCTCCATTGATGTTATGGATTCATTGGCACAACAAATGTTCGAATTAAACGGTGATGATGCTTTGGAAACCGTGTTAACTACATCCATAGATAATGGTGTAGAGTGTGGTAATGAAGTCAAGGAAGCCCTTGGTGATCTTAATTCACTCCAAGGATGCCAGGAAACTCATAATATCTCTTTTATTTCTTTACCATGCGGTGATGAAAAGCTTGTACCTTCAATTGTTAAATCTCCAAAGTTAGAATTGAAACCTCTTCCAGACCACCTTAAGTACTTGTACTTGGGTGATAATGAAGAGTTACACGTGATTGTTTCTAATGAGCTTAATGATTTACAGAGCAAAAACTTCTAAGGGTGCTAAGGAAGTACAAGACGGCCATAGGATGGACAATTGCCGATATCAAGGGGATTAGCCCTGCCGTTTGTATACACAAAAATTCGTTTGGAGGATGATGCAAAGCCTACTAGGGAAGCGCAACGTCGTTTGAATCCTCCCATGATGGAAGTTGTGAAAAAGGAGATACTCAAGCTTTTGGAAGTGGGTGTTATCTACCCCATATCCGATAGCAAGTGGGTAAGCCCGGTACAAGTAGTACCAAAGAAATCGGGTGTGACGGTGGTGGAGAATGATAAGAATGAACTTGTCCCAACTCGTGTGCAAACCGGTTGGAGGGTTTTGTATTGATTATAGAAAATTGAATGCCACCACTAGAAAAGATCACTTTCCTTTACCTTTTATTGATCAAATGCTTGAACGTTTATTTGGACACTCTTACTATTGCTTTCTTGATGGCTATTCGAGGTTATAATCAGATTGTGATAGCACCTAGGAGGACCAAGAGAAAACCACTTTCACTTGTCCTTTCGGTACTTTTGCTTATAGAAGGATGCCTTTTGGCTTATGCAATGCTCCAGCTACCTTTCAAAGGTGTATGGTAAGTATCTTTTCGAATATGTTGAAAACATAATCGAAGTGTTCATGGATGACTTTAGTGTCTTTGGTGATTCTTTTGACCTTTGCTTGAACAATTTGTCTTTAATCCTTGAACGATGTGTTGAAACAAATCTTGTGCTAAATTGGGAGAAGTGCCATTTCATGGTAACTCATGGCATAGTTTTAGGCCATATAATATCTTCTAAAGGCTTGGAAGTCGATAAATCTAAGATAGACCTTATTCGTGCTCTAACCCATCCCACTACGGTGAGGAGATACGTTCTTTTCTTGGTCATGCGGGTTTCTATCGTAGGTTCATCAAGGACTTTTCCAAGATAGCGTCACCACTTTGTAGCTTATTGCAAAAGATGTGGTTTTTAAGTTTGATGAGAAATGTATGGCGGCATTCAATCGTTTGAAAGAACTTTTGATTTCAGCCCCTATCATTAAACCACCGGATTGGAGTAAGCCGTTTGAACTCATGTGTGATGCTAGTGACTACGCGGTTGGTGCGGTGCTTGGGCAACGTGTGGGGAAGCTTCCTCATGCTATCTATTATGCTTCTAGAACGTTAAATGAGGCTCAACAAAACTACACAACCACTGAAAAGGAGTTATTAGCCATGTTTTTGCTTTAGAAAAGTTTCGCTCTTATCTAATTGGTACAAAAGTTGTTGTTTTTTCCGATCATGCGAGCGCTTAAGTACTTGCTTACAAAGAAAGAGGCTAAAACAAGAGGCTCATACGGTGGATATTACTCTTGCAAGAGTTTGATATTGAAATCAAAGACAAGAAAGGGATTGAGAACACCGTTGCGGATCACTTGAGCCGACTTGCTGTGGACAAGGAGACTATCCCGTTGCGTGAAAGTTTCCCGGATGAGCAACTTTTCTCGATTGCCCTTGGAGAACCATGGTACGCCGATATTGTGAATTACTTAGTTTCTAAACAAATCCCACAGAACTTGTCTCATGCTGAGAGGGACAAACTTAAGAGGTTAGGGAACCAATACATATGGGATGATCCATACTTATGGAAACATGGTAGTGACCAAGTAATACGAAGGTGCGTGCCCGAATCCGAATTTAACTCTATCTTGTCTTTTTGTCACTCTTATGCTTGCGGAGGACATTTTGGGAGTAAGAGAACCGCGCACAAGGTACTTGAAAGTGGTTTTTATTGGCCAACTTTGTTTAAGGATGCACATATATTTTGTACAACTTGTGATAGGTGTCAAAGAACCGGCAATCTAGGTGTCCGAAATCAAATGCCACAAACTTTTATTCAATTTATTGAAGTTTTTGATGTATGGGGTATTGATTTTATGGGGCCTTTTGTCAACTCCCATGGAAATTTTTATATCTTACTTGCGGTTGATTATGTCTCGAAATGGGTGGAAGCTAAAGCCACCCCAACTAATGATTCTAAAGTTGTTTCAGATTTCGTGCAAGCCAATATTTTTGCAAGGTTTGGAATTCCAAGAGCCATAATTAGCGATGGGGGTTCTCACTTCAAAAACAGGATTCTACAAAGCTTGTTGGCGAAGTACAATGTGTCGCATAAGATTGCAACACCTTATCATCCCCAAACCAATGGACAAGCCGAGGTGTCTAACCGGGAGGTGAAATCTATTCTAGAAAAGACGGTGAATCCAACAAGGAAGGATTGGAGCATGCGACTCAACGATGCTTTGTGGGCGTATAGAACCGCATATAAAACACCTATTGGAATGTCTCCTTTTAGGCTTGTGTATGGTAAACCTTGTCACTTACCCGTGGAAATTGAGCATAAGGCGTTTTGGGCTATTAAACAATGCAACATGGAGATGGATGGGGCTGGAAAGCAAAGGGAAGTTACAACTCCAAGAGCTAGAGGAGCTCGCAATGATGCATTTTGAAAGTTCACGGATTTACAAAGAAAAGACGAAAGCATTCCATGATAACATGATTTCTAGGAAACAATTTTGCATAGGACAGAAAGTGCTTTTGTTTAATTGTCGCGTGCATTTATTTAGGGTAAATTAAGGTCACGATGGATCGGACCTTTTATTGTTACTAATGTGTTTTCTCATGGTGCGGTGGAAATTCGTAGTATAGCTACGGGGAAAGAACTTAAAGTTAATGGGCACCGGTTGAAACCATATTATGAGAACTTCACTTCGAAGTGGTGGAAGGAGTTAACTTTGTGGATGTGCTCCTCTGGAGGAGTCATAGAAAGCAAGGGGATAGTGGTGACGACTTTAAACCAAGCGCTAATTGGGAGGCAACCCAAAGGATGAGTATTTCTTGTCTTGTATTTATTTCTTTTCTTGTTTTTAGTTTTTCTTGTTTTGTTTTTACTTTGTTTTTGCTGATTTCTTGTTAGGATTTCCCACCTTGACTTACTTTGGACGATTCAATTTACATTGAGGACAATGTAAAGTTTAAGTGTGGGGGAGTGGTTTATGTTGTAAGTTTTTGCAATTTTTCAACTTTTTTGTGAACTAGTGAATAAGAAAACTCCAACTTGTAGTTAGTTTAGAGTCACATAGTATACATGTCGCTAAGATTACATCGAGAATCTCACAATAGTGACCGAACTTAGAGATGACGAGAGAACATGATCGGGTTTCTTAATTGTATGAGAGTTAAAGTTGGATTTAACCATGCCGGTGGCAAATAAGGTGCGGGTGAATTCGGTATTAGAACGGTGATCCCCTATAGTGGAGACTACCCATGTTACATAATGTGAGGCACCAACCTTCAATTCTTTGTACTGTCTAAATTTGTGCTTTTGAGTGTGTGTCACCGTACGTAAATTCCGGGCGAGAATGGTGAGCTGTCCAATTTCCCACCATAGAAGCACTATTTTGATCTCTTGAGTGCTATTTTTATCAATCATGATGGTGACATCGAATTGCTAACTTACATACCACTTGTGATCTTGTTCGCAGTTAGCACCATCCACCTTATCTCTCTACACCAACATGTCCATAGAAACACCATCATCATCAACAAGAGGAGCATCACAAATTTGAAGGAAAGTTGAACACGTTCGAGGTTTACAAGCAACTGACACAAAGAATGGGCAGATTTGATTTGAGTAAAGCAACAAAAACGAGGAGAGAATTTTTATAAGTTGAAGACTAATATACAAGAGTGAAAATTATTAAGGATGAGAATTCGAGAAGTCTATGATATCAAGACATATAAGTTGTGAAGATTCAAACGGTAAAGTACTTACACCATGGCATTGTACTTACATTTTTATTTTTTATTTTTTATTTTATTTGTATTTTACTTTCTCTTGTCTCAAAAAAAAATAAAATAAAAAAAATTAAAAAAATTAAAAAAAAAAAATTAAAATAAATAAAAAAAAGAGACAAGAGAAAAATGTTTTTATTTTGTTTTATTTTTATTTGTTATTCAAAAAAAAAAAAAAAAAAAAAAAAAAAAAAAAAAAAAAAAGAAAAAAAAAAAAAAAAAAAAAAAAATTGTTGGGTTTGTATAGTTTGTTTTTATTTTTTGTATTCTTTCAATAAAGCCTATGGAAAGAAGGAATATTTGTAATGAAGTATCAAGCGACAAGGAATTAGAGGAAATAATCATATTGTCGAGATTCTAAGAAGTTCGAGAGTTATCATCAAGAGTTGAAGACCGAAGACGAAGATGAAGACACCGATAGAAAGACCGAAGACGTTTCTATGGATCTTTGTGAGAGTGGTGCTAGCTGCACGCCGGAACGGATAACGAGGTAAGTAAGCATATTCCCACCTTCGTTAAATGGTTGATTTCCTTTCGAAGAGATCGTCAGAAAAATGGGTTTTCGAAAATATATAAAAGATGTGGGTTTTCAAAATACTTCGGAGGGTTATGCCTTCCCACCATTCAACGTGTCTCAGGATTCTCTCTTCATTCCAACCTGGACACATGTGTGACCCATAAAGAGCTGTTTATTATTGAGAGCAATATCATAAAACCCTTTCTTGTGAGGCAAAGTCGAGACTTTTGATCACTCCGAACCCGAATTTTAGTCGAGAAGGGATGGTTACTTCTCTCTCAACTTTTAAGAATGAGATTGTGTTCATTTATGTGTCTAACTTCTTATGACTAGTGTGCAGAATCTCTATGTCTTCTTAGCGCGGTGGATACTATCATTACGGAGAACTAGTAAGTTGGGAATATAGGTTTTGTGGGTATATCTCTAGTAAACCCTCACGAGACTATAACTCGTCCACTAGGGACACCTAGGGGTTTAAAGGCTTGTTATTTATGCTAAAAGTGACCGTAGCCTCGACGACACGGAGTTGTTGTATTATATTGTTTTGTTTGATTTGCTCGAGGACTAGCAAAGTCTAAGTGTGGGGGAATCGATAGGTGTAGAATACACTAGTATTTACTATATAGAGTTTATGCTTTCTTTGCTATTTTTCGTGTGAATTATGTATTTTATGGTTGCTTTTGAGTTATCAGGTACGCTGAAGTCGCACGGAAGAAAAGAAGAAGAGATTACTCTATCTGAGTCAAAAAGGCGTAATTGTTGTTTCACATGCTAGTGGGAGGCGAGCCGAGGTTAAGGGCGACTCTACTCGGAGGAATACTATCGGAGCCGGCCAGAAGGTTAAGGGGTAGCTCTCTTTTGGAGGAATGCTAAAGACAGACCAGTGAGGATAAGGGGTTAGAAACGGTTAACCCTTATCGAAAAGCTCGAGTACCAATATTATGCCCTTATCTATCCGACTCCGAAACTAGAAAAGAGAGTTTTCTCTCTCAATTAAGCCCTCATTTCATTTCCACCTGAATTAAATGAGAACAAACAGATCGAGATCGAGATGGAAATTCATACAGGGTTGAGAAGAAATACAAGATTACATTGAGTTTCTGGTGGTAATGTGGAGTGTAAGTGGGTGATTTAAGTAACTTGAGAACCAGATGGAGAAATTGCGAGCGGTTGCCAGAGGCGAGATTGATGAAGCTCGGGGAGAACCGAGATCGATTAGGGTTCGTTTGAGCAAGGTTTACGATGGTTTCGAGTTCAAGAGAGAGTGATGGAGAAGTGGATGTTGGAGCTCGATGAGACTACAACAGATGAGAAGGATGTTGTTAGGGTTTGAGTGCGGATGAGAGATGTATGGAGAAATTTTGTCCTTTATTCTTTGTTACAAATTGAGATGGCAAATTTGGGTTTGAGTCTCATGGATTAAGAGTGAATCGAATAAGGGATTAGAGCAGTCAAGGCAAATTACAGGGGAGTTTGTTGTGTATCTTGAGCAACTGAAGGGTGAGCTTGAACTCATGAAGAATTGGTTTGTGTTGCAGTCTGATGGCAGGAAGGGGCCTGGAATGGTTGAATCTCTAGTGGTTGAAGTTAACCTGGTGTTGTTGGTTGCAGTGGGTATTGGAGTTGTAATGTGCAGGTCATATGAAATTGAGAGCATTGGTAGTTGCTGATGGCTCAGGGCAAGATGGAGCATTTGAGTGGGATTATTTGGTTATGCGGCTCGGGTTCTACACCTATATAGTGAAAGTGTGACTCAGGGTGGAATATGGTTGAGCATCCGGAGATGGTGGTGAAGCGTAGGTGCAATTGGGCTTGTGACTTATGAATGGTGGCTTGAGGCGGTGGAGGAAGTGCAATGAACGGTGCAAGTTGGTCGAGTATATTGTTGCGATTGCAATATGAGTATGAGTCAAGCTAGTGGAGTTGTTTGAGATGCGGTGAGGCTGTGAGGGTTTTAATGCACTTTGGAGCTGAATTGTGATGATTGAGTTGATTGCGGGCACTCAATGAGGTGATTATGGAGTGTTAGTATGGCACGAGATGGTGGATGTAGTGGAGCTTGTTTGTGGCTCGGGGCGGTGAAGGCTGGAGTCGTGATGTTGGCGTGCTCTGGTGATGAGCCAGTGCGATTCTGAGATAGGGTTAGAATGATATTGCAGAAGGCTGAAGTTGGATGTCAGTGTTTTGCTTGGTGAGATAGCTTATGAGTTGTCTTTGGAGTTGAATGGAAGAAGACCTAGATGTATGTTAGGTTATGTTGCGAGATGATGCGGCGAGTGTGAAATGGTACTATCTGTCGAGATGGTGTCAAGTTAGTTGAGCTGAGTTGCTAAGATGGTTTGCTGTTGATCTTGTGATTAATTTGAAATGGAGTTTATTTGCAACTGGCAGGTCGGGTGCGATCAAGAATAATGAAGTTGTTCGCTGAGGAATTAGGTTGGTGTTGCCATGGCCTGAACTGCATTGCAGAGATGGCTCAAAGGGGATGCTATGGAAGTAGAGATTGCAGGTTATGTTGGAGTTGAGTTGTGTGGCTTTGGGTCTGTTATGCATTGGCTGGTTGCGTGAAGGATGCGATGTGAAGCAGATTATATATATGGGCATTGGTGTTTTGTGCGATTAGTTGAGATGGTCATGCAATGCAATTGTGAAGCCGGAGGCCATGATGGTTGCGACGGGAGAAGTGGTGAAGCACAATGATTGTCTTTGCAGAGTTTGGCCTCTGCAATGGCTCAGCCAAGACAAGTCGTGATTAGACACCAAGACATCCCGAGTCGGTCGACTCGGACCACTGACTCATCCAACTCACCGACTCGACTCTCTCCCGACCCGATCCAACTCGGGAGCGGGACCGTTCCGACCAGTTGACCCGACCCGATCCAACCCGTTGACCGGTGGCCAGGCGGACTTTGCCGGTCCACCGGGGCTGTTTTCGGGCGACTTTCCGGCCACAATACCGGACTTTCAGCGGCCGTTTTGGGCGTATTTTCTACACGGGTTTCTCACCCTTATGGGCTTGGTGGATTCTCACCTAATGGACTTTGAAGACTAGACCTAATTTTAGAAGTTGGAGAAAAGCTATAAAAGGGAGGTTTTCTACAACACATGATATATCTTTTTCTTGGGAATTTTGGAGAGCCGTTTTGTTTACGCTTCTAGGGTTTGGTTTTGTTCTTCTTCTTCCTTGTTTTATTATTGAATATTGATGATGATGAACCCATAGCTATGAGTAGCTAAACATCTTATTGGTTATGGGATAAAAGTTGATTTCTCAACATGCTTTTGATTCAATGAATTAGTTTTGTCTCAGTAATTATTGTTTGTGATTCACAATTAATAGTGTTATAAGATTTGAAAACTTGTTAGGTTGAGTCCGGAATCAATCCGATTTGTGTTCATCTCTAGAGCTATATTAGGGTTTTCAATACGAAAAAGTTGTTTATCCCGATTCTAAGTAGCATAATTGTGGTTAGTGCTTGTAGTGATACATCTTATTAGTCACAAGTGAGTCATAACTTTTGTTAAAACGTTTAGTGCTTTTACACATTCGTTTGCATTGATGAGTCTTATTCCATAAATCTTAATGCTCTTAGGGAGTTAAACTTAATTGTGCTTTTACACTTTAGGTTGCTTTCGAAAAGAAGAATTCACATATGCATCTTTTAATGTGGTTGTGATGAAAACGGGAATTGAGGTTATACTTGCGATCAAGATATCCTAGGACTTTTAATAAATACGAGATTAAATACCAATTCTAATCATTGATGAAAATACATGTTTGTGAATGATACTATCCCTTGACCAATATCTTCTCCTTATTGATTTCTCGAATTACTTACTTTGCTTTCAATTACTTTTAATTCTTAAACACAACAAACATACCTTGGGTTACTTTAGAAACTGAAAATTACTTAACAACAATTGCCTCTCTGTGGATACGAACTCTTCCTTACCTTGTGCTTCATTTAAATTTAGTGCGTAAGAAAGTGAAATTATTTTTGACGGATTGACACACGATCAATCCGCAACCAGGTATAGCTCGCCTTCACCTTCCTCGGGCAAATCCATCTTTACTGTCATCCTCCCAACTTGAAACGAGCTTTTCTTAATCACTATATCTCCGATTGAAAACGGGTTCGAGACGCGTGTAACCATTTGAGCCTTGCTTCGTTGGTTTCGCTAAGCTTCCAAGCTTACGGCAAAGTGTTCGAATGGTCCAAGCTCCCCATTCACATTTTTTGACAAAGGCGTTCGTCTTAGGTTGTTGCGCCGAGTCCCCATGACGAGAATGGGGAAAGAAAAGGTCGGTTGCGAAAAGGTTGCTCGGTCGGATTTTACTTGCATTTGAAAATCATGAGCTAGCGCCAACGGGTCCTCTTCGGACGCTTGGGTTTCTTCAATAGCTCGTTGATGTGATAACCCGTGGGACGATTTGCTGGAAATCCCTTCGGGCAGGGATGTCGGCAGAGGGTGTACGCCCTGTTTTGCCTTGTTGTCGAGTGCCCATAAGCGTCCCAAAATCATGTCATGATCTAGTTCTTTGACGATGTGGAACTTGATGTGCGTTATAGCGTCTCCTATCTCGATCTCTAGGTCGATGTAGCCATGCGCGTTCAAAGCCTCTCCTCTCAAGCTCTTAATCACAGACGGGAAATAGGTAGCGTCTTGCTTTGTAAATCCGGCTGCCTTTAGTGTCTTGAAAGTGATAATGTTGTGGTTAGAGGTCGTGTCGATGAGCGTGTCGTCAAGTTCAGTACCTCTTAAACGGGACGTGGTCAGCAGTCCCCAGTTCTCCACTTCGCTTGTTTGGGAATCTTGGGCCCTTGGCGTGGATTCCAAGGGGAGAAAAAAGACGTTTGCCGGATACAACACGATTGAGAGCTGCGAAAATATCTTGGCGCTGAACCTTGGAGAGATAGAGAATTTCCATGATATATGTCGCATCATGGATTGCATGGTCTCGTGCACGAGTCCCCAGAGGAACCGCAGTTTCTTATTGGGAGTGGGTCTCGATGCACTCTTTCGTCTCCTAGTTGGAGTTCTCCTGCTTCTATCCTTTCCTTGAAAATATGCTTTAACTGTTGCAATCGCTAGTCGGGTGGTGAACGAACCTGTGGTAATGGCAGTATTTGGGATTTGCCATCTCGGCCTCGGTTGGTGGACGTCTAAAGGCGGTGGCGGTCGATGACATCATCTTGAACCCGAGGCTTCTAGGAGGTCAATCACCTCCTCGATGGGGAATGGGAAATCAAGGACATTTCCTTCGTTCCACGATGCTTGCACAAGAGTTTTAGTGGCGATCTTCCGCGTGCAAGGGCTCCGTGCTTGCCGGCGCTTCACGTTTCTAGCTGGTGGCTTGTAGTTGCGGCTTTCCTTTTTCCTCTTTCGTTCACTATGTTCACGGAGGATGAGCCTAAGCATTAAATTGTTTGCGATGAGGCGCCTTTACTCCGCGAGTTTCGCGTGCGTCTTCAGTTCGAGTTGGCCTAGTCCTTTCCAGTAATGCTGGTGCTGTTGTTGCAGATCGTCTGGCGGCCTCATGGAGTTCGGAGAATGTTTGGAAACGCAAGTTTTCTAGCAGGGCGCGGTAGATCGGGACCATACCATTGATGCACGCGTTTACCAATTGTTTCTAGGTCACGTTTGGGTCGTGGCGATCAGTGCTTGAACCCCTGAACCTTTTGACGAAATCATTCGGATGTTCGTTATCCCATTGGTACATTCTCCCGAGGTGCGAAAAGGTAACTTGTTCCGACACGAAGAAATACTTCTGCAAAAACGCGGTGACCATGCTACTCCGGTTGGGGAATCTTTGTTCGGTGGGATCTTTGTTGTACCATGTATACGCCCTTCCGGTAAGTGATTTTGAAAATTCCCTTAAACGAAGAACGTGATTATATTCATGTTCACCCAAGGATTCCGGGGAAACGAGAAAACATGTTCGCGTGCATTCCAGGTACCATCATACGGGGTAAATTGATGGGAAGAGTACCCCTTGGGAGAGGGATTCTGTATTTCGGACGGGTAAGGGGGTTGGTGATGATGTACATCGAACTCATCATGCTTGATTCGGTCACGTAGGAGTTGTTCCAAATCCTCTCTCGTGACGAAATTTGGTGGTTGATTTCTCTCTAACGGGACTCTAGTGCGAGTTTCTTCATCCGTGGAGGCGTGCCCTGCCGAGGTGCCGCCGTCGTGGTTGTTGGAGATGTTTCTAGGCGTCTCGGAGGATGCGACTCACGGGGTAGTCGCTCTGTCGGGGTTTTGAGAAAGGTGAGCACCTCCTTTTGTGTTGAAACCATGTCTGCCGGGCTCGGGCGAGCGTCTCCGTCGTTCCATCAAATCGGCGATGGTGACGTAAGGGCGACTTCCTCTAGTCCCTCCGGTCTCTCGTCCGTCGGCGGGGTAATTGGAGCCTTAGTTGTCGGAGGCGCCATCTTCGGAAGAAGTATTCGGGGTCGCGGTGGCGGCCTAGCCCCGGTGATTTGGGGCGTGACACAAGTGATATTCTCGTTGCCGTGATTAGAGGGTTGTGTAGAGACGCTAGAGGAGGCAGCGGCTCTGGCCCTGGTGATAGGCGGTGTTACACTTGAAGTAGAGCATTCGATGTTACTGTTGTCAGCTGGTGAAGTAACAATGTTATGGGGGGAGACGCCAACATCGGGAATGCGTTCTACGTTGATGTTCTCTGCAGCCGCTCCAGATCTGAGTTCCACCATGTTGGGATTTGACGTTCGGGAAACGAAATCAGGAGTTGGAGTTGATATTGTAGCCGATAGATCAATCCTCCCGCCCGTGGTCGCCAATTGTTTATGGGTAAAAATCGTTTCGCCGATTTCGGTAAATTCGGTAGGTGAGTGAGAAACTGGTTCAAACCCTAAACAAATGTGCTGCACGTGAGCACTTTATAGATTCGAGAGATCAATCTGTACAAGTCCGGCCTAAACCAAGAAATGGCCGTTCGGACTTGCCGGTCACAAAGTGGAGGAGAAGGGTTGATTTGGGAGGGAAGCAAAGAAAGGTGTTGAGGAGAGTAGTATCTCGACTTGTATCGTAAAGTGGAAGCTTAGGAAGCTTGAAAGAGATGGAAGCTTTTGAGAGAGCTTGCAAAGTTGCCTTCTACGAGAGTGTAAGTGTAGTATATTTCTCCGACCGAGACTTGTTGTCCGGGGTGGAAATAGGTAAGACCTATTTATACAAGTCGAGATTGAAACGTACCCTGGCCTCATGAAGGAAGAGAGTAAAGGGTGAAATAATGGGAGGAGGAGGTAACCGCATGGTTTAATGGGCAAAAACGTTTTTTTCACCATTATTTCCTCTTTTATTTGACCGCTTTATTCCTTTTCACGCTTTCTTAATGTGAGCGTAGTGTACGCCGCATCTTTGTGACCGTGATAGGTGTAGAAATATACCGTATTTACTATATAGAGTTTATGCTTTCTTTGCTATTTTTCGTGTGAATTGTGTATTTTATGTTTACTTTTGAGTTATTAGGTGCAATGGAGTCTTTGGGAGCAAAAAGAAGGAGAAAACGTTCTTTGGGAGCGAGAACGGAAATATGAAGCTAACGGCGAGAGCTTGAAGTCAATCCGACCGCGTCGAGAAAGTTACGAGCGAAACCTATGAATAAGCTTGTCGGATACCAAACCGACAGGTCATGTTTGAGCTAGTTAGCCCTTAAAGGGAACAGTGGGTGCCTAGAGTCATGTCAGGTAACCCCTTATCTATTTCATCCGAGTGGGATTAGCCACTTCCATTCCTACACCTAAACCTAAAATCGAGAGAGGTGTTTCTCTCGTTCATTTCATTCATCCGAAATTGGGAGAAGGAGGCCATGGAGATTGAAAAGAGATTGAGAAATTAGAGAGAAGCAATGAGTGTCACCGATTCTCGGGAGAGTAATTAGGGTTTGAAAAGTTCAAATTGAAGTAATAGAGAGAAGAGGAGGAGCTGTTGCTGTTGAAGTCTGATGCTGAGATGAAATGGGGTCTTGTTGATGATTGTTTGCTGTTGAGGTAAGAGACGACATTAAGGAGGATTCAGAGTAGAAACTGTACTCGAGTGGAAGAATTTCAGGGGTCATAATAATCTGATGTTGTGTTGAATTGGTGGTGTTGTGAAATGAGATGGTGAATTTGGGTTTTAACAGGGAAGTTAGGGTTTGAAATCAGGATTACAGGGAAGATTCTGGCGGAGCTGAGAAGATTAAGAATGAAATTGAGAGTTTGTTATGAAATTGAAGATAGATTGATTGTTAATCTGGGTATGGAAGAGAGGGCTGCTGATTTTGGATCGAGAATCAGAGAAGTTGAAGCTTGGTTAGGGTTTACTAGATGTTTCAGGGGTGGTTCTGCTCAAATTTGATGATGAGTTTGCTTCTGGAGCAGTTAATGATGAATAAGAAGATGGGTCTTGCCTATTTCAAGCTTGCAGGAACCAGCAAGGAAAAATGATGTATCAGGTGAGGATTTTGATAATGAACTGAAGAGGTTTCAGGCTGGTGTAGCTGTGATGTTTCTGCTAGCCTGAGAAACTCAGTGAAGGAAATGGTTTTATAAGGAATGGTGGAGTTGTTATGCTGAGGGTTAGAGCTGAATTTGAATGATTACAGGGAAGTATGAGTGTGTGAAGGTCTAGCAAGGAGTTGACAAGAATTTGTGGTAAGCTGAAATGCAGTACAGGGAAGGTTGGGTTTCGCATAGATGTATGCCTAGGATTTTACAGGTCATGAGGTGTGCAACGTGTTGCCACTGTAGCTGCATTGCAATGATTGTGTTGCAGGGCTCAGTGCAGCTGAAATTGTGGCATGAGAATACAGGAGCTGGAGCTGAGTTTTATTGCACTTATAATGTGGAAATAGGTGCAAGGTCTGTCTTCGCCGTTATGGTGGCTCGTGTGAAAGTCTGGTGATGCCGTGTACATGGAAGATGGCAGCAGAGACGGTTGGCAATGAACCTGGCTACTGTGTGATGGCGATTATTTGTCAGGTTGCACAACAAACCGGGTGAGTGACATAAGGCGAGCGGATGGAGATTGATGCTCGGAGGGCGATTGAAGCAGTGAATTCAAGGAGCGGCAACTGGTGTTGGCTTGTGCAAATGAAGGCTGGAGCTGGAATTGGAGCTGAGATGCAGGCAGTGCAATAGCAAGACTCAGCAGAGCAGAATTCATGGCAGGTGGAAGAGCTGAAGTTGCAGGTGGCTGAAGTTGTGCAGTTCTGAGAATGCAGGTGCAGCTGAGCTAAGGGGTCGAGAGTGTTGATACAATGAATGGTCGAGTGAAATAATGTTGCAGCTGTGTTGAATAGAAGTGTGCAAGTTCTGATGCTGAGAAGGGTTTGCAGCCGAGCATTGTAGGAATTTGGAGCCCGAGATGATAGTGATGATTTTGGCGGGGTGAAAGGAGAGATTATGGTCTTTGTTGGAGTTTTAAGGCTTGTGGCTAGCATTGCTTGTCCGCAATGGACTAATAGTGCGGGATATGGAAGTGAAAGAGGCATTGGAATAGCCATCATGGCTGGAAATGTGCTGCTGAAGCACAATGATTGTGCTACAGAGTTTGGCCAATGCAATGGCATGGCCTGGCTTGGCCATTCAGCTCACTCAGCTGATCCAGGTCTGACTTGGATCTAACTCAGACCTGACTGGACCTGACCCGATCCGACTCAGAGCTGACCCGACCCGTTGACGAGTTGACCCGTTGACCGGTGACCGGGCGGACTTTGCCGGTTACCGGAGCTGTTTTCCGGCAACTTTCCGGTCGATTTCCGGCCACAATCCCAGACTTAAAGCGACCGTTTTGGGGCGTATTTTCTACACGGGTTTCTCATTCTTGTGGGCTTGGTGGATTCTCACCTAATGGACTTTGAAGACTAGACCTAATTTTAGAAGTTGGAGAAAGCTATAAAAGGGGAGGTCTTCTACAACTTATGATATATCTTTTTGCTTAGAATTTTTGGAGAGCCACTTTTGTTTACGCTTCTAGGGTTTGGTTTTGTTCTTCTTCTTCCTTGTTTTATTATTGAATATTGATGATGATGAACTCCATAGCTATGAGTAGCTAAACATCTTATTGGTTATGGGATAAAAGTTGATTTCTCAACATGCTTTTGATTCAATGAATTAGTTTTGTCTGATTAATTATTGTTTGTGATTCACAATTAATAGTGTTATAAGATTTGAAAACTTGTTAGATTGAGTCAGGAATCAATCCGATTTGTGTTCATCTCTAGAGCTATATTAGGGTTTTCAATACGAAAACGTTGTTTATCCCTCGATTCTAAGTAGCATAATTGTGGTTAGAGCTTGTAGTGATATATCCTACTAGTCACAAGTGAATCATAACTTTTGTTAAAACGTTTAGTGCTTTTACACATTCGTTTGCATTGATGAGTCTTATTCCATAAATCTTAATGCTTTTAGGGAGTTAAACTTAATTGTGCTTTTACACTTTAGGTTGCTTTCGGACGAAGAATTCACATATGCATCTTTTAATGTGGTTGTGATGAAAACGGGAATTAACGGGTTATACTTGCGATCAAGATATCCTAGGACTTTTAATAAATACGAGATTAAATACCAATTCTAATCATTGATAAAAATACATGTTTGTGAATGATACTATCCCTTGACCAATATTCTCTCCTTATTGATAATTCCAATTACTTACTTTGCTTTTAATTACTTTTATTTGCTTAAATACAACAAACATACCTTGGGTTACTTTAGAAACTGAAATTTTATAACAACAAACGCCTCTCTGTGGATACGAACTCTTTCTTATCGAGTACTATATTTATATCTAGTTGATTGAGAAAGTGAAATTATATTTGACGGATTGACAACCGACCAAATTTTGGCGCCGCTGAGGGAGGCATCTGACTTGTTATTGAGTTTTTAGTTTCTTTTACAATTTCTGCTTTTATCTTTGCTTTTGGTTCTTGTCTTGTTTCTCACTTGTTTTGGAGAATTGTTTGCAGGTACCTAATCTCGGCTTCTAAGGATTGGAATTATCCAAGGTGCGGGATAGCTACTCGGCCGCGGCACAATACTCCAACCAAGTCAAGACACAATGGACGAGCACGAGTTGGAAGTAGGAGAAGAGATTTTTCCGACAACAAGAAGAAGGAAAAGAGGTTCCATTCGTAGAGGAACCACACGTGGAAGAAGAAGAAGCAATGGGTGATGCAAATCGTTCACTCAAGGACTTAGCTTCTCATAGGCTTGATACACAACAGGGGTGTATTCAAACGAACTCTACTTTCGAGATAAAGCCGGGGTTGCTTAGAGAATTACCAAAATTCCATGGCATGGTGAATGAAGATCCTAACAAACATCTTTTGGACTTCCACACCATTGTCACGGCTATGCTTCCAGACAAATGTTGAGGCGGATGGTGCAATGTTGAAGGTTTTCCGTTTCTCTCTAATGGATAGTGCTAAGGATTGGTTGTACTATTTACCTCTAGGAAGTGTCACAACATGGAATGGGTTGAAGAAACTCTTTTTGGAGAGATATTTTCCGCATCCAAGGCTACTCAAATTCGCAAAGAAATTTGTGGGATGAAGCAAAGCGATGGGGAGAATCCTTATATGAATGTTGGGAACGATATAAGAGATTGGTGGCAAGCTGCCCTCACCACCAATTTAGTGACGCTATGATCATCCAATACTTCTATGAAGGACTCCAATCAAGTGATAGGAATCTTATTGACGCTGCGGGTGGTGGTGCACTAGTTAGCAAGACGGTGGCACAAGCTAGAGAGTTGATTGAAAACACATGGCGAACTCACAACAATTCTTAAGTCGTGGTTCGGATGTGATTCTAAGAAGGGTGAGTGAAGTGGCGAGGTGGAGGAACTTCGTCAACAAATGGGTAACATGACAGCAATGTTGCAACAAGTTGCATCCGCGGTTATACCGACTTCTCCTCAATCTTATGAAGACGAGCAAGCTAATGCGATCTTTCCAAATCAACCAAGACGGTATGATCCCTACTCAAACACTTACAATCCGGGATGGAGAGATCACCCCAATTTTAGCTATGCCAACAAGCAAGGTGCAATTCAACAACCTACCTTCAACTCTTCAAGTGGATTTCAACCTCAACAACAACAATTCCAGCCGAGACAACAATTTCAGCAACCTCAAGCACAACAATCAATGCAAACTCAAGGTGCTGATATTGATGCAAAGCTTCAAACTTTTATGCAAGGCATTTCCACCATGTTCAAAGAGAGTCAACAAGAGACTAAGAGTGCTATTAAGGAGTTGCAAACACAAATGGGCTCCATGGCTATTGAGTTGAACCAATTGAAGGCGCAAAATAGTGGGAAACTCCCTTCTCAACCTATTAACCCAAAAAGAGGGTGTCAATGCTATTACGTTGAGAAGCGGTACACAACTTGTGCAACCCGAAGTTGCTGATTTGGGCAAGGTGGAGACACAAAGGAACTGTTTTGGAGGAGAATAATGAGGATTCTCCCCAAACTTCGAGGTACCTATTTCTAACTCTAAAACTCAGGTTTACTTATGTTCCTCCTCTACCTTTTCCTCGCAGATTTGCAAGTTCTAAGAAGGCGGAATTAGAAAAGGAGATTTTAGACGTTCTTAAAAAGATCCATGTGAACATACCACTCATTGATGCTATCAAGCAAGTACCAAAGTATGCAAAGGTGTTGAAGGACTTGTGTACCAACAAACAAAGGCTCAAAGGTAATGAAGTGCTTAGTGTGGGGAGAATGCTCGGCAATCTTACAACACAAACTCCACTTAAGTGCAAGGATCGGGTAGTTTTGACATTCCCGTCACAATTGGTAACACAACTTTTAACAAAGCTATGTTGGATTTAGGTGCTTCCGTTAATGTTATGCCTGCGTCAATGTATAATTCACTTGATCTTGGTCCTCTTAAAAAAGGCTGAAATTGTATTGCAATTAGCCGATCGCTCTAATGTCTACCCAATGGGTATTGTTGAGGATGTTCTTGTGCAGGTTAATCAACTTGTATTTCCTGCGGACTTTTGTGTGTTAGAGATGGATGAAGGTGCACCGGACTCGTCTCTTCCATTGCTTCTTGGGCGTCCCTTCATGAAAACGGCGAAAACCATAATTGATGTGGATAAGGGAACGCTAACTATGGAGTTTGATGGAGAAATAATACGTTTCAACATTTTCGAGACGATGAGATACCTAGCGATGTCCACTCTTGTTTCTCCATTGATGTGATGGATACATTGGCACAACAAATGTTTGAATTAAACGGTGATGATGCTTTGGAAACCGTGTTAACTACATCCATGGATAATGGTGTAGAGTGTGGTAATGAAGTCAAGGAAGCTCTTGGTGATCTCAATTCACTACAAGAATGCCCGAAAACTCATAATATCTCTTTTATTTCTTTACCATGCAGTGATGAAAAGCTTGTACCTTCAATTGTTAAATCTCCAAAGTTAGAATTGAAACCTCTTCCCGACCACCTTAAGTACTTGTACTTGGGTGATAATGAAGAGTTACATGTGATTGTTTCTAATGAGCTTACTGATTTACAGGAGCAAAAACTTCTAAGGGTGCTAAGGAAGTACAAGACGGCCATAGGATGGACAATTGCCGATATCAAGGGTATTAGCCTGTAGTTTGTATGCACACAAAATTCGTTTGGAGGATGATGCAAAGCCTACTAGGGAAGCGCAACGTCGTTTGAATCCTCCCATGATGGAAGTTGTGAAAAAGGAGATACTCAAGCTTTTGGAAGTGGGTGTTATCTACCCCATATCCAGATAGCAAGTGGGTAAGCCAGTACAAGTAGTACCAAAGAAATCGGGTGTGATGGTGGTGGAGAATGATAAGAATGAACTTGTCCCAACTCGTGTGCAAACCGGTTGGAGGGTTTGTATTGATTATAGAAAATTGAATGCCACCACTAGAAAAGATCACTTTCCTTTACCTTTTATTGATCAAATGCTTGAGCGTTTAGTTTGGACACTCTTATTATTGCTTTCTTGATGGCTATTCGGGTTATAATCAGTTGTGATAGCACCTAGGAGGACCAAGAGAAAACCACTTTCACTTGTCCTTTCGGTACTTTTGCTTATAGAAGGATGCCTTTTGGCTTATGCAATGCTCCAGCTACCTTTCAAAGGTGTATGGTAAGTATCTTTTGAATATGTTGAAAACATAATCGAAGTGTTCATGGATGACTTTAGTGTCTTTGGTGATTCTTTTGACCTTTGCTTGAACAATTTGTCTCTAATCCTTGAACGATGTGTTGAAACAAATCTTGTGCTAAATTGGGAGAAGTGCCATTTCATGGTAACTCATGGCATAGTTTTAGGCCATATAATATCTTCTAAAGGCTTGGAAGTCGATAAATCTAAGATAGACCTTATTAGGTGCTCTAACCCCTCCCCTTACGGTGAGGGAGATACGTTCTTTTCTTGGTCATGCAGGTTTTTATTGTAGATTCATCAAGGACTTTTCCAAGATAGCATCACCACTTTGTAACTTATTGCAAAAAGATGTGGTTTTTAACTTTGATGAGAAATGTATGGTGGCATTCAATCGTTTGAAAGAACTTTTGATTTCAGCCCCTATCATTAAACCACCTGATTGGAGTAAGCCGTTTGAACTCATGTGTGATGCTAGTGATTACGCGGTTGGTGCGGTGCTTGGGCAACGTGTGGGGAGGCTTCCTCATGCTATCTATTATGCTTCTAGAACGTTAAATGAGGCTCAACAAAACTACACAACCACTATGAAAAAGAGTTATTAGCTATTGTTTTTGCTTTGGAAAAGTTTCGCTCTTATCTAATTGGTACAAAAGTTGTTGTCTTTTACGATCATGCAGCACTTAAGTACTTGCTTACAAAGAAAGAGGTGAAACCGAGGCTCATACGATGGATATTACTCTTGCAAGAGTTTGATATTGAAATCAAAGACAAGAAAGGAATTGAGAACACCGTTGCGGATCACTTGAGCCGACTTGCTGTGGACATGGAGACTATCCCGTTGCGTGAAAGTTTCCCGGATGAGCAACTTTTCTCAATTGCCTTTGGAGAACCATGGTATGCCGATATTGTCAATTACTTAGTTTCTAAACAAATCCCAAAGAACTTGTCTCGTCTTTGAGAGGGACAAACTTAAGAGGTTAGGGAACCAATACATATGGGATGATCCATACTTATGGAAACATGGTAGTGACCAAGTAATACGAAGGTGCGTGCCCGAATCCGAATTTAACTCTATCTTGTCTTTTTGTCACTCTTATGCTTGCGGAGGACATTTTGGGAGTAAGAGAACCGCGCACAAGGTACTTGAAAGTGGTTTTTATTGGCCAACTTTGTTTAAGGATGCACATATATTTTGTACAACTTGTGATAGGTGTCAAAGAACCGACAATCTAGGTGCCCGAAATCAAATGCCACAAACTTATATTCAATTTATTGAAGTTTTTGATGTATGGGGTATTGATTTTATGGGGCCTTTTGTCAACTCCCATGGGAATTTTTATATCTTACTTGCGGTTGATTATGTCTGAAATGGGTGGAAGCTAAAGCCACCCCAACTAATGATTTTAAAGTGGTTTCAGATTTTGTGCAAGCCAATATTTTTGCAAGGTTTGGAATTCCAAGAGCCATAATTAGCGATGGGGGTTCACTTCAAAAACGAGGTTCTTGCAAAGCTTGTTAAGGAAGTACAATGTGTCGCACAAGATTGCAACACCTTATCATCCCCAAACCAATGGACAAGCGAGGTGTCTAACCGAGAGGTGAAATCCATTCTAGAAAAGACGGTGAATCCAACGAGGAAAGATTGGAGCATGCGACTTAATGATGCTTTGTGGGCGTATAGAACCGCATATAAAACACCTATTGGAATGTCTCCTTTTAGGCTTGTGTATGGTAAACCTTGTCACTTACCCGTGGAAATTGAGCATAAGGCGTTTTGGGCTATTAAACAATGCAACATGGAGATGGATGGGGCTGGAAATCAAAGGAAGTTACAACTCCAAGAGCTAGAGGAGCTCCGCAATGATGCATTTGAAAGCTCACAGATTTACAAAGAAAAGACGAAAGCATTCCATGATAACATGATTTCTAGGAAACAATTTTGCATTGGGCGGAAAGTGCTTTTGTTTAATTCTCGCTTGCAATTATTTCGGGTAAACTAAGGTCACGATGGATCGGACCTTTTATTGTTACTAATGTGTTTTCTCATGGTGGTGGAAATTCGTAGCATAGCTACGGGGAAAGAACTTAAAGTTAATGGGCACGGTTGAAACCATATTATGAGAATTTCACTTCCGAAGTGGTGGAAGGAGTTAACTTTGTGGATGTGCTCCTCTGGAGGAGTCATAGAAAGCAAGGAGATAGTCGGTGACGACTTTAAACCAAGCGCTAATTGGGAGGCAACCCAAAGGATGAGTATTTCTTGTCTTGTATTTATTTCTTTTCTTGTTTTTAGTTTTTCTTGTTTTGTTTTTCTTTGTTTTTGCTGATTTCTTATTAGGATTTCCACCTTGACTTACTTTGGACGATTCAATTTACATTGAGGACAATGTAAAGTTTAAGTGTGTGGGAGTGGTTTATGTTGTAAATTTTTGCAATTTTTCAACTTTTTTTGTGAACTAGTGAATAAGAAAACTCCAACTTGTAGTTAGTTTAGAGTCACATAGTATACATGTCGCTAAGATTACATCGAGAATCTCACAATAGTGACTGAACTTAGAGATGTGAGAGAACATGATCGGGTTTCTTAATTGTATGAGAGTTAAAGTTGGATTTAACCATGCCGGTGGCAAATAAGGTGCAAATTTGAATTCGGTATTAGAACAGTGATCCCCTATAGTGGAGACTACCCATGTTACATAATGTGAGGCACCAACCTTCAATTCTTTTGTACTGTCTAAATTTGTGCTTTTAGAGTGTGTGTCACCGTACGTAAATTAGGGCAGAATGGTGAGCTGTCCAATTTCCCACCATAGAAGCACTATTTTGATCTCTTGAGTGCTATTTTTATCAACCATGTTGGTGACATCGAATTGCTAACTTACATACCACTTGTGATTTTGTTCGCAGTTAGCACCATCCACCTTATCTCTCTCTACACCAACAGGTCCATAGAAACACCATCATCATCAACAAGAGGAGCATCACAAATTCGAAGGAAAGTTGAACACGTTCGAGGTTTACAAGCAATGGTACAGAAATGGGTAGATTTCAGATTTGAGTAAAGCAACAAAACATGGAGCAAAATTTTTATAAGTTGAAGACTATAGTACAAGAGCGGAAATTATAAAGGATGAGAATTTGAGAAGTCTATGATATCAAGACATATAAGTTGTGAAGATTCAAGCGGTAAAGTACTTACACCATGGCATTGTATTTACATTTTTATTTTATTTTTGTATTTTACTTTCTCTTGTCTCAATTAAAAAAAAAAAAAAAAAAAAATTGAAAAATTTGAAAAAAGAAAAAAAACAAAAAAACAAAAAATAAAAAAAAAAGAAAAAAAAATAAAAAATTTTTTTTTTTTTTTTTTTTTTTTTTTTTATTAAAAAAAAAAAAAAAAAATTGAAAAAAAAAAAATAAAAAAAAAAAGAAAATTAAATTAAAAAAAAAAGAAAAAAAAAAAAAAGAAAAAGAAAAAAAAAAAAAAAAGGAAAAAAAAAATAGAAAAAAATTTTTGGGTTTGTATAGTTTGTTTTTATTTTTGTATTCTTTCAATAAAGCTTATGGAAAGAAGTAATATCTATAATGAAGTTTCAAGCGACAAGGAATTTGAGGAAAGAATCATATTGTCAAGATTCTACGAAGTTCGAGAGTTATCATCAAGAGTTGAAGACCGAAGACGAAGATGAAGACACCGATAGAAGACCGAAGACGTTTCTATGGATCTTTGTGAGAGTGGTGCTAGGCTGCACGCCGAACGGATACACGGTAAGTAGCATATTCCCACCTTCGTTAAATGGTTTGATTTCCTTTCGAAGAGATCGTCAGAAAAATGGGTTTTCAAAAATATATGAAAGATGTGGGTTTCAAAATATTTCGGAGGGTTATGCCTTCCTACCATTCAACGTGTCGTGGGATTCTCTCTTCATTCCAACCTGGACACATGTGTGACCCATAAAAGAGTTGTTTATTATTGAGTGCAATATCATAAAACCCTTTCTTGTGAGGCAGAGTCGAGACTTTTGATCACTCCGAACCCGAATTTTAGTCGAGAAGGGATGGTTATTATCTCTCTCAACTTTTGAGAATGAGATTGTGTTCATTTATGTGTCTAACTTCTTATGACTAGTGTGCAGAATCTCTATGTCTTCTTAGCGCGTTGGATACTATTATTACGGAGAACTAGTAAGTTGGAAAAATAGGTTTTGTGGGTATATCTCTAGTAAACCCTCACGAGACTATAACTCGTCCACTAGGGACACCTAGGGGTTTAAAGGCTTGTTATTTATGCTAAAAGTGACCGTAGCCTCGACGACACGGAGTTGTTGTATTTTATTGTTTTGTTTGATTTGCTCGAGGACTAGCAAAGTCTAAGTGTGGGGGAATCTGATAGGTGTAGAATACACCGTATTTACTATATAGAGTTTATGCTTTCTTTGCTATTTTTCTTGTGAATTATGTATTTTATGTTTACTTTTGAGTTATTAGGTGCAATGGAGTCTTTGGGAGCAAAAGAAGGAGAAAACGTTCTTTGGGAGCGAGAACGAAATATGAAGCTAACGGCGAGAGCTTGAAGTCAATCCGATGCGTGCTGAGAAAGTTACGAGCGAAACCTATGAATAAGCTTGTCGGATGACACTTAAACCGACAGGTCATGTTTGAGCTAGTTAGCCCTTAAAGGGAACAAGCTGGGTGCCTAGAGTCATGTCGGTAACCCCTTATCTATTTCATCCGAGTGGGATTAGCCACTTCCATTCCTACACCTAAACCTAAAATCGAGAGAGGTGTTTCTCTCGTTCATTTCATTCATCTGAAATTGGGAGAAGGAGGCCATGGAGATTGAAAGAGAGATTGAGAAATTAGAGAGAAGCAATGAGTGTCACTGATTCCTGGGAGAGTAATTAGGGTTTGAAAAGTTCAAATTGAAGTAATGGAGAGAAGAGGAGGAGCTGTCTTTACCAAGTCCGAGGGCCGAGATGAAATGGGGTCTTGTTGATGATTGTTTGTTGTTGAGGTAAGAGACGACATTAAGGAGGATTGTAGTAGAAACGTGCTTAGTGGAAGAATTTTAGGGGTCATTTGAATTGGTGGTGTTGTGAAATGAGATGGTGAATTTGGGTTTTAACAGGAAGTTAGGGTTTGAAATCGGGATTACGGGAAGATTAAAGGTGAGCCGAGAAGATTAAGAATGAAATTGAGAGTTTGTTATGAAATTGAAGATAGATTGATTGTTAATCGGGTATGGAAGAGAGGGCTGCTGATTTTGGATCGAGAATCAGAGAAGTTGAAGCTTGGTTAGGGTTTACTAGATGTTTCAGGGGTGGTTCTGCTCAAATTTGATGATGAATTTGCTTCTGGAGCAGTTAATGATGAATAAGAAGATGGGTCTTGCCTATTTCAAGCTTGCGGGGAACCAGAAGGAAAAATGATGTATCGGTGAGGATTTTGATAATGAAGAAGAGGTTTCAGTGGTGTAGTGTGATGTTTCACTTCTTCGAGAAACTCGATGAAGGAAATGGTTTTATAAGGAATGGTGGATTTGTTATGCTGAGGGTTAGAGCTGAATTTGAATGATTACAGGGAAGTATGAGTGTGTGAAGGTCTAGCAAGGAGTTGACAAGAATTTGTGGTAAGCTGAAATGCAGTACAGGGAAGGTTGGGTTTCGCATAGATGTATGCCTAGGATTTTACAGGTCATGAGGTGTGCAACGTGTTGCCACTGTAGCTGCATTGCAATGATTGTGTTGCAGGGCTCAGTGCAGCTGAAATTGTGGCATGAGAATACGGGATTTTGATTTGAGTTTTATTCTTATGTACGAGGAATAACGAGGCAAGGGTCTGTCTTTTGCTGTTATGGTGGCTCGGGCAAGCTGGTGATCAGGTACATGGAAGATGGCAGCGAGAGATGGTTGGCAATGAACTGCATCTGGTGATAAGCGACAGCATCGGGTTGCGGTCAAGCAAAAACTGGTGGTGACATAAGGCAGCGGATGGAGATTGATGCTTGGAGGCGGTTGAAGACGGTGAATTCAAGGAGCTATGTTTGGTGTTGGCTTGTGCAAATGAAGGCGGAGATGGAATTGGAGCTGAGATGCAGGCAGTGCAATAGCAAGACTCAGCAGAGCAGAATTCATGGCAGGTGGAAGAGCTGAAGTTGCAGGTGGCTGAAGTTGTGCAGTTCTGAGAATGCAGGTGCAGCTGAGCTAAGGGGTTGAGTGTTGATACAATGAATGGCTGAGTGAAATAATGTTGCAGCTGTGTTGAATAGAAGTGTGCAAGTTCTGATGCTGAGAAGGGTTTGCAGCCGAGCATTGTAGGAATTCAGGGAGCCTGAGATGATAGTGATGATTTTTGGCAGGGTGAAAGGAGAGATTATGGTGCTGTTGGAGTTTTCTGGGCTTGTGGCTAGCATTGCTTGTGCTGCAATGGACTAATAGTGCAGTATATGGAAGTGAAAGAGGCATTGGAATAGCCATCATGGCTGGAAATGTGCTGCTGAAGCACAATGATTGTGCTACAGAGTTTGGCCAGTGCAATGGCATGGCCTGGCTTGGCCATTCAGCTCACTCAGCTGATCCAGGTCTGACTTGGATCTAACTCAGACCTGACTGGACCTGACCCGATCCGACTCAGAGCTGACCCGACCCGTTGACGAGTTGACCCGTTGACCGGTGACCGGGCGGACTTTGCCAAGATTCTGAAATTTTTTCCAAGAACTTCGAGGTCGATTTCCAAGCCACAATCCAGGACTTAGGTGACCGTTTTGGGGCGTATTTTCTACACGGTTTCTCATTCTTGTGGGCTTGGTGGATTCTCACCTAATGGACTTTGAAGACTAGACCTAATTTTAGAAGTTGAGAAAGCTATAAAAGGAGGTCTTCTACAACTTATGATATATCTTTTTGCTTAGAATTTTTGGAGAGCCACTTTTGTTTACGCTTCTAGGGTTTGGTTTTGTTCTTCTTCTTCCTTGTTTTATTATTGAATATTGATGATGATGAACTCCATAGCTATGAGTAGCTAAACATCTTATTGGTTATGGGATAAAAGTTGATTTCTCAACATGCTTTTGATTCAATGAATTAGTTTTGTCTCGTAATTATTGTTTGTGATTCACAATTAATAGTGTTATAAGATTTGAAAACTTGTTAGGTTGAGTCCTAATCAATCCGATTGTGTTCATCTCTAGAGCTATATTAGGGTTTTCAATAATTTAAAAACGTTGTTTATCCCACGATTCTAAGTAGCATAATTGTGGTTAGAGCTTGTAGTGATATATCCTACTAGTCACAAGTGAATCATAACTTTTGTTAAAACGTTTAGTGCTTTTACACATTCTGTTTTGCATTGATGAGTCTTATTCCATAAATCTTAATGCTTTTAGGGAGTTAAACTTAATTGTTCTTTTACACTTTAGGTTGCTTTAAATGAAGAATTCACATATGCATCTTTTAATGTGGTTGTGATGAAAACAGGAATTAACGGGTTATACTTGCGATCAAGATATCCTAGGACTTTTAATAAATACGAGATTAAATACCAATTCTAATCATTGATAAAAATACATGTTTGTGAATGATACTATCCCTTGACCAATATTCTCTCCTTATTGATAATTCGAATTACTTACTTTGCTTTTAATTACTTTTATTTGCTTAAATACAACAAACATACCTTGGGTTACTTTAGAAACGAAATTTTATAACAACAAACGCCTCTCGTGGATACGAACTCTTTCTTATCGAGTACTATATTTATATCTAGTTGATTGAGAAAGTGAAATTATATTTGATGGATTGACAACCGACTGTACCGCCAAACCAAAACCCTAAAGAAGCATCCCCAGTTTGTGTTGATGTCTCGAGTGTTGGTTGCATCTTGAGTGCAAGTGGCGCTTCTTAGAGGGCGTGTGGCATGTGCGGAATGCCTTGGTGGTAGGTTGCACGGTTTGCAAGTTAGGATACCGTGTGTGTTTGGCATGTGCCAATGGCATGTGCGGAATGCCTTGGTGGTAGGTTGCACGGTTTGCAAGTTAGGCTACCGGTGATGTGTGTTTGGCATGTGCCAATGGCATGCGTGGCCATAAGGGCCGTGACCTTGATAGGGAAACTAGCTAGCGAGCATGTTGGCATGTTCCAATGGCATGCGTGGCCGTTAGGGCCGTGACCTTGATAGGGAAACTAGCTAGCGAGCATGTTGGCATGTACCCCAATGGCATGCGTGGCCGTTAGGGCCGTGACCTTGATAGGGAAACTAGCTAGCGAGCATGTTGGCATGTGCCAATGGCATGCGTGGCCGTTAGGGCCGTGACTTGATAGAAACTAGCTAGCGAGCATGTTGGCATGTGCCAATGGCATGCGTGGCCGTTAGGGAAGTGATTTCGCTAGGAAACTAGCTAGCGAGCATGTGGGCATGTGCCAATGGCATGCATGGCCGTTGACCTAGTTGCATGTTTCGCAAGCCTAGGGCGCTATGTTTGGCGTGGGCCAAGTCATAGCGACTTGGAAATATGGCTTGCGACACGTTTTGGCATGTGCCAATGGCACGTGCAGCCATGTTGACCTAGTTGCAAGTCTTGCAAACCTAGGGCGCTATGTTGGGCGTGGGCCAAAGTCATAGCGACTTGGAAATATGGCTTGCGACACGTTTTGGCATGTGCCAATGGCACGTGCAGCCATGTTGACCTAGTTGCAAGTCTTGCAAACCTAGGGCCCATGTTGGCGTGGGCCAAAGTCATAGCGACTTGGAAATATGGCTTGCGACACGTTTTGGCATGTGCCAATGGCACGTGCAGCCATGTTGACCTAGTTGCAAGTCTTGCAAACCTAGGGCTTATGTTGGCGTGGGCCAAAGTCATAGCGACTTGGAAATATGGCTTGCGACACGTTTTGGCATGTGCCAATGGCACGTGCAGCCATGTTGACCTAGTTGCAAGTCTTGCAAACCTAGGGCGCTATGTTGGGCGTGGGCCAAAGGCATAGCGGCTTGGAATTTGGCGTTGTTGTCATGGTGCGCAGGGTGCGGCTTGGTTAGGCATGGTTGCCATGGTGCGCAGAGTGCGGCTTGGCTTGGCATGGTTGCCATGGTGCGCAGTATGCGGCTTGTTTTGGCATTGTTGCCATGGTGCGCAGTATGCGGCTTGGTTTGGCATTGTTGCCATGGTGCGCAGTATGCGGCTTGGTTTGGCATTGTTGCCATGGTGCTAAAGACGCGGCTTGGTTTGGCATTGTTGCCATGGTGCGCGAGGTGCGGCTTGGTTAGGCATGGTTGCCATGGTGCTTGAGTGCGGCTTGGCTTGGCATGGTTGCCATGGTGCCTTGATATCTGGCTTGTTTTGGCATTGTTGCCATGGTGCGCGATTTGCTTGGTTTGCATGTTGTTGCCATGGTGCCTTGATATGCGGCTTGGTTTTGGAATTAGGGTTCTCGTGTTGAAAACCTAATCTGGTATTTTGAAAAATACCCTATTAATTATTTATACCTGAGTTAAATGCTCTTATTCAATGTGTTGCGGGTAACACTAGGTCATAAGGTTTTATGATTTTACCCCTTGTCTAAAAACCACCATCAACAGGTGGAATACATATTATTATGAATCTGTTTTGTCCGTCAAAAAAATATGATTGATTGATCTGTCTAGTCTAATATACAATTAACTTGTTTTAATAAAAAAAATTGATTGATTGATAGCATGTCTATACATGAATCTATATTATTTTACTATATATATATATATATAATTGAATGTAAGCCTTAGATCCTGCTTTCTATGTACTTTTCTTATTCCACTTTTTTTTTTTGACTGAGATGATATAACATACTATGTATGCTGATATACTTTTTGCTGTAAGAAATATATATGATCATCATATTTAAATATTATTTTTCTGATAGTGGTGTATTTTTGTCTGTTTTTGTGATCTATATTATGATAGATTGTAGTTAGTATTATATAGTTGTTGTACTATTATTGATGTAACATCTTTTCTTATATTTTAATTTATGTATTATTATATTTATGTGTATGTGGACACTATGTCCAACATGATTACTATGTATTTATGAAATGGCTCCCATATATATGCTTAATGCCCTTTTTTTTAACCAATGGAAAGATGATAAAATCTTAACGCATGTCTCTGACTGATTAACACACGTCTCTGAAATTTCTTCCCCTTCTATGCGTGCATTAAATGTATGATCGTTTTTTGAAAGAAATAATTAAAAAGAAAAAAAATTTGTTTTTTCTTTTAAAACTGTGTGTAATGTATGAATGTGTCTTTATTGTTTATTTATTTACGTTTAATTCATTTAATTGTAACGTTTGTCTCAATTATTAATAACGTTTGTCTTAAGTACTAATTATGTTTCCCTTAATTATGTTAATTAGTGTGTAAATTTTATATGAGCATAAATGTCGTAATTACTACCCTTATTTGCTTTTGTTAATTAATAGTATACATGTTAACGCACTAAATACTTGGACAAGTGTGTATCTCATGGCTATGGATTGGGCGTTTTAGCTTTCTCTACTTTAGGGGAACTTGGGGATGATACTTTATGTTTTTTCAAGCGTCTGAAGAATTGTTTAGTTAGCAAGGACGCTAGTAGTGGTTTTGGTAGTTTTATTTTTCATAGATTAGGTATTGCTATTCAAAAAGGTGTTGGTGCCTAGCTTGTTGCTAGGTTGCCCACCAAAAGTTTGTAATTTTATTTTGTTATAAGAAAAAAAAAACAAATTAATTAATTAATTAATTACTTAATGTTAATTAATATATAATATCCATAATTATCTTCCACTCATAAACAAGATTAATAAAAAATTTCATGCATTCATGCAAAGTCAATTTAGTTTCCACATATACAATCATGCACATGCGCATACAATTAAAATAATCTTAATTAAAATATATTCATGCATACACGCAAGTCAAATATAGAGATAATTATTTAATTTCCACAAATACATTCATGCACATGCACATGCACATGCAAATACAATTAAAATATATTCGTGCATTCATGCAAAGTCAATTTAGTTTCCACAAATACATTCATGCACATATACAATTAAAATAATAATTATTATTATTTCTTATAAATATCACACTTATTTAAAAATGATGTCATTTAATTATTTGTTTTAATTCCTGTGAAACCAAAACATTAAACTGCACTATTGTTTTTTTTTTTAAATGGGCATGTAACTCTCCATGGGCCTTGAACACGGTATGACCTTAACGAGTTAACACTACTAACTGGATCATCGTAATTTGGCCGTTAACCGGGTTATGATTTTTCTTTAGTAAGGTTTTTTCCACTTGGACCCAACTCGACTCAAAAATGACATTTTGGACTCAGAAGTACTTGAGCATCATTATTGTGCATTTGAGGTGGAAATCATTTCTTTGAAAATGAAAAAGGAATATATTCCTTTATACAACTTTATGCCAATGACAACGACTGTCTAAAAGGTAGAGCTACATAGGCCCTTGTGTTTCTAAACACATGCATCCCAATTTTTGTGGAAGAACTCACAAAAGAGTCAGATTTTTTTTCCCCTCTTCTACTTCATCCATAAACGAATGAACCAGTATATGTTAAAGTATCAACAAGAGATTCACTATCTTTAGTAAGTTATTCAACCTAAAGTAAATGTTTGACATTCAAAATGAGATTCTCTTGACCCGTTGAGATGAAGAAATTTCTCAAATTTAGATAATTGTAGAAAAATTGGAAATATAAAGAACCCCGAAGTAATGAGGTTTAGACGTACTCAACTCATATAAAGCGTGTGAAAAGGGACATATATATCATGAGACAAAGATGTATTTTCCCCCCGGTAGCAATGAAACCAAAGTACATGTATCAACTGAATATGTGATGAAGCTAAGATGTAATTCTAGCTCTCACCAAAGATTTGGAATGAATATTCTTACCGGTATTGGTACAAGCAATGCAATGCGGGTATCATAGTAGCAACCAATTTCCATGGGAAGGTCATACTTTAGACATCAACTTTAATGACAAGAAGAAATTTTCCTGGCCAATTGACTATTTATTTGAACTAGATCCAACATCTCGCTTATGGAATGAAAAGTACATCATTCCCACGAGACATAAATTCTCTATAGTACTTGAGATATATCCGGATGAAAAATATATCACCCCCCTAAAATGTAATATATATTCACTCTAAAGTAAAATACTTGAGCTGACTCTCACTTTTGTTAATAATAAGGACATACCACTTATTTAATATCTCAAGACTCAATGTCTAACTTGATAGTGTTTCCCTCCCCTGACTTAAGAAATTTAAACTTTTCTTATAATGTGACTACGAGGATTGGATCATCGAGCGCAACACTGCTCAAAATTTGTTTTCAATATAGAATAAAGACATCACAAAATCTCTACATGTACCAAGAGGTAATCGCACATTGTTAAATTCCAAAGAAACCCATGCAAATGGATATCATGTGGAAACTCACAGTGATGAGAATGTAGTTGATTGCATCTTTTATAACCTATAATGAATGTGGAAGGAAGTATATTCTTAGATAAATTCATGAGTCAATTTGGTGAAATGTAAATCACTAGTATTTGGATTATTGAATCCATATTGACCCGGACAATGAAATATTTGGTATTAACTCATACAGACTTTGGCATAACCATAAAGCCACTTAAGTTGTGACATGATGATCGTTTTGAAAGGACTCATACGTACATCACTTTATTCAAGTGAACGAGACAACGGGAAAAATATATTGACATAATGCGAAGTGAATTTAAGTAAGAAAGTATATCACTCATTTTACAAAGTCTTCAGTAAAACAGGATCGAGACCATCCTAAGATGCAAATGGAAAACAACCTATATTATAAAGAAAACAAGGTGATCTAGAAATATATCCACGCTTAATGCGGACCATTAAAGTGACTTATGGCTATGGTGGATGCTTTCACACTTTGTACTAGTTATAGTTCTCAAGAAGTTTTGCGTTTGGAAAACTACTAGCACATATTATACATGTAAGGGCTCACCACCCCAGCTAGTGCACATCAAAAAGGACTTGATGGTTATTGCATATTTAATAGGATCAATAAGAGCATCCTATACCTCATGGTCTCGTGAAGGCTATCATCAAAGGTTCTGAGATGATGTTTAAGCATGGTTATGCGTACAAACCTACCTTTAACTGCTTGGGGCATATGCAATATTAAACGCACATTTACTTAAATTCATTTTAGAACCCAATATTAGTCAACCTTTTCAGCGTACCAGTTGGTAACGGGATATAAGCCTGACATTCGTATTCTTACGCATTTTTTGGTTGCACTATATATGTGCCATTACGAGTCCACATCGTACTATGATGGGTCACGAAAACGATTAAGTAGTTATGTTGGATATTTACTCCCAACAATTATCTGCGTATTAAAACCTTTGGAAGGAGATCTCTTATCGCTAGATTTGCGAGTTGTCACTTTAATGAGACAGTCTTCCCGTCGTTAGGGGGAGATAAGAAATAGTATTTTCTAAGGGAACGACAGGAATTGTCGTGGTGTGTTCCCAATGTGTCTCATATTGATTCTTGTACTCCACAAATGTAAATGTGAAGTGACGAAGAATAATCGATTTTCAGAATGTACACTGATGTCGCTAATGTGATGAGATCACACATACCAGCTGCAAACCTACCTGTAAGGTTACAAATCCTCAATAAGGGATATACACCATAGACTAAGGTGTTGCAACTACACTTAGTGGAAGTGTGGTTGAGGCCGTGGCTCCATAAAGGAAGTTGGATAGACCACTTGGTTCGATCAATCCTCACCTTGAAAGGAAGTAGGTGAGGAAGGCATAACTTATTTATATCATCATAAATCATCTCATAAGATTGTCTCTGAATATGTCCATGAATCAAACTGGAGGACGCTCCGAAGTTGAATGATTCCAGAGAACAATGACATCCCAAGTGGATTATGAGAATGCGCACTAGTCAATGGAAAGATCATGCGAGCATATTGATGATTAATTTCATATACACTTGTTTAAGGAAATAGAGCAGGATGAGATCGAACCAAGCTCCTTGTTGCTTAATTTCAACGAAGAGCATATTTGGCCTAAACAATCCAGGTAGAACTTAGTTCTTTGGCAGATATACGGGTATTTAGTGTGGTAGTGCTTACCAACCAAGCGTAAAGCTTATGGGACATATATTATTATTTTTCATATAGCACAGTGGGAAGAATGTTGTCTCAAAGTATCAAGACACGCCTTGTGGCGCAAGGTTTCTCACAAAGCCCTGGAATTGTCCTCTTGTAATGAATGTTATAGAGTTCCGGTACTTAATTAGCTTGGTAATTTCAAAAGGACTTGAAATGCAAAAGATATGTATGTGGTTATTACGTATCTCTGAAAGAATCAAGAGATAATGAGATATTTACAAAAGTACTTCATAGCCTTTTGTTTCCCAAATCAAGTGATTCTAAACCATAGAGTGCGTTTACAGTTAGATAGAACGCTCAATTATAGATTGAAGCAATCAGGCGGATGTGGTATACCCGTCTAAGTGGCAATTGATTTGGAGGGGATAGACAAGTAAGATATTTTTCCTTGCGTATTGATTAGCACGAAAGTGCGACGCATTTTCACCCATAAATACATTCGTTGGGACTCATTTTATCACTAATAAATTATTTGTAGGTGTTTTTGTGAAATAAGCTCTTATGGAGAAAGTTGCTCGAAAAGTGGTTTTGTACCCCAGAAAAGGACACGTGTTATTTGGACTCTCGATTTTGGATAAGGGCACTCAATTACTAAGGGTGACCAGTTGTTAAGGGGCACCTTCTTTACTATTTCCACCCTGGGCAGCAACTACTAATCGCACCCCACTCTGGTTAAGGGGCAATCATCTTCAACCTTTTGAAATTGATTTTTAGGCGGAAATTTTGGTTTGAATAGTGCGAGAATTAGGTTGAAGATTTGGAGCTGTTCTTTTGAGACTCAATGGCTAAAATTTGCGGTACCTTCCTTTGGGTTAAACAGCTTGGTAATGTCTTTAGTTTCGATCAAAATTGGCTAGAAAATCGAGAATTAAAGAAAACAGATTCACGAGTTTTGGCGGGAAGGAAGTTGTTCTTCACTTGCGTCGGGTTTGGTGTTTCAAGGTGTTGGAGGTAGATTCAATTCTTTGGATTCGGTTTGGATGGGCCTGTTTTGGATTAACGAACTAGTATAGCTCGTTGAATCGGCGGAATTTAGTTAGAACGGCGAGTTTGAAGAAAACGGGCACGTTATTTATGAAGAAAACCCGAGTTTTCCGTGAAGAATTGTGGAGTGTTTTTAACGAGATTTATCTTGGAATTAAATTGAGAATATCTGTTGAGTCAAAACGGGGAAGGTAATGTGATTTGTTACGTGAAAGAAAAGAAGATTTCTTCATATCTCGAAAGAGCAAGGGAGGATAAGATATTAAGGGTATGAGTCTCTATATTTGGAAAGAAAGCGTGTGTTACGTGGAGTTTTGACACTATCGGGGATACGCAGAGACGTGTTTACGGAGTTGGACTCTTGACGCGTGAAAGAGAAACAAGGAAAGAATTCCTGTATTTTGACCACGGTAATAAAGAGAAGATATATGCATTAAGCTCGAGAGATTTCACTGATGTTCGGTATAAAAGGGACTTTGAGAGGTCATAGAAGGATCATCGAGAGTTGGGAGCGGTTACAAGAGTCGGCAGATCACTGCAGAGTGATTCTGCAGCAGCAGAAGGAGAAGATTGAAGAACACGAAGAACAGACCCTCCAAGACAAGTAAAAACATCGTTGACGCGGAAAAGATAAGACCATCATTGCGACAGTTCACTATTATTCTTCGTAAGAGTGGGTTTGCAACGCTTATAAACGTTGCAAATTCAGGTTTATTGTATTTCTCTTCTTTTCTTCATTGTAAACACCATTTGGGCAATAAAAATGAATTTTGAGTGTGTCTACATCATGAGTAGCTAAGCCCCTACGCTCGGGTCGACGGAGGAAGCCGAGTTTCATACGTGGGTAAATTTATTCTATTTTCTATTTGACTTTTGCACTAATTTATAATAGAATTATGATTTGATAAAATTAGTTGTGATTCAATTAGATAGGTTATGCTTTGAATTAAGATAATCTATGCTTAGGGGGATACAATTAATGTTTTGAAGATCTACTTTGGCAAAACAAGAGTTGATGTTTTATTTATTCAACGAGCGATAATTGTTGAGAATGAATAATGAACCTCGTGTTGTGAATTCGGTGGAATCTAAGACCCAGTGACTCTCTTTATTTATCATTTTATTTAAACCTTTTAATTTAATCTTAACAACATCCGAGAGAACGAATCTTTAATTACTACTACGAAAACTAAGAAAAAATCTTAAATCACGTATTCACAAGCAAGTTC
>JAJJWW010004521.1:0-200647 GCA_023531295.1 Papaver armeniacum
GACTGAAATTTCGTCATAACTTGGTACGAGATGTACTCATGGACATATGTTACAGATCCAGGGTTGCTTCGGGGAAAAAGGTAGCCTTGGAGTTTTTGTCCGACAATGGTGTTGCTCTCAAACTCGCTGACATCCTTATATACAACTGGATAAACGGTCGGGATACTTGCTTTGATGTCACCGGCGTTTCACCTTTCTCAGGAGGCGGGATTCGCAGTTTCACACCGGGTCATGCGATCACTATGGATGTTACTCGCAAATGCAACAAATACTTGGACAAGTGTGCATCACATCACATGGGTATCACTTTTTCGCCTTAGCTTTCTCTACCCTAGGGGAGCTTGGAGAGGACTTAGTTATACTGCTTAAGAGGTTGAAGAACTGTTTGACCAACTACGATGCTAATAGCAAAGTAGGTGGTTTGCTTTTCCATCGGGTAGGTTATCCAGAAAGATGTCGACGCACAGATTGTTGCCCGACTACCGGCCATTCATGTGTAAATAATACTCTTCTATTATCTAAAATAAAAAAAGATAAAAGATTATTATTTTTATTGTTCAATTAATAAATCGGCCGCTGGGTCCCTTGTATATATTAGATGAGTTAATCTAGAATTAGGATTATCGACCACTGGTCCCTTGTATATAACACTTGTGTTGATATTAGAGTTCAGACCAGTAGCTCAATCCATTAGGATTCATCCTGGCAGTGACCTTCATACATATATGAGAAACACCGTTCACATTAGTCAACATCGCATCCATTTATTTCTATATCTACATCCGTCTTCTTAATATATTCATGTGATTTTGTTTGATTCCGGATATTGATGTTCATAGTACGACTATATGAGTAGAGCTCTGTCACTTATACATGAATTTTATTGGATTCGCATCGGAATACTTCCTCAAGTAGTCAATGAAAGTGACTAAGGAGATCGTTTAGTGTCATTCCTAGATTCTGCATAGGTAGATAGGGTTTGGAGTAAAGGTTTTGTGGGTACTTGTGGGTACACCTCTTGTAAACCCTCCCAAGATTATAACTCGGCCACTAGGGACACCTAAGGGTTTAAATTCTTGTTGCACACGCTAAGTGCAATTGCGTTTCCTGTGACAGCGAGTTAGGATTTTTATTTCTTTCTTGATTAGATTTGCTCGATGACTAGCAAATAATAATTTTGGGGTACTTGATAAATGCACTTACGTATCTATTTTGATCTCAATTCTATATATTGTTAGTGCTCATTTT
The DNA here is from genome assembly GCA_023531295.1 of Papaver armeniacum. Lineage (NCBI taxonomy): Eukaryota > Viridiplantae > Streptophyta > Magnoliopsida > Ranunculales > Papaveraceae > Papaver > Papaver armeniacum. Next base: position 1,249 of record JAJJWW010004521.1, read on the forward strand.
TTGTACTTATTATGGTATTTTATGTCTTTGTAGATGTTTTTGGAGAAATAAACTTTTGTGGAAAAATTGGCTCGAAAAATGGCATTAAAGGCACCCCGAAAAATACTAAAACTACCCATAAGAATTGATAAAGGCACCCCAGAAATTTACTATTCGCACCCCGAAAATTACTATTTGCTCCACAATTGCTAAAGGGAGACCAACCACTGATGAGGGAAGACCAGTCATCTTCCCTAATTTGAATTTTAAATCTGGCGGTTAAGTAAAGGGAGTTTCAGACAAATTTATACGTGATTTAATGAGATTGAATCGCTAATTCTCATAGATTGGACCTGTTATAGATAGACAATGATATTTTGGGCGTTTTATTAGGCTGGATTTGGCTAGAAACTCGGGTTGAACCAAAACAGGGGTGTGAAAGATATCGGGTTTCTATTGGTGCTATTTAAGTAAGTTCCGTGCAGGATTAGGAAAGGATATCGTCCTAGGATTTAGTTATAACTTGGGGAAGAGTTTTGACAACTCAGAAGACGCGTCAAGGAAAAAAAATGGAATTATTCCCGTAACTTCCATAGAAACAAAAGAAGAAATTTAATCGGGATTTTGAGGTTTCTGAGGTGTATAAAAGGTGTGGTCGAGACCCATAAAGGGTTATGAAAGTTTAAAATTATGAAAGTTTAAAAGAAGTTTGGGACTAACAGAGAGGTAGAGAGGAGAAGAAATCATAGGTTGCAGGAATCGGGATCCGGTGCTGCTGAAGAACGCGAAGAACATTAGACGCATCATAACATTCGTTTATTCTGCGATACTTCACTTTTATTGTTTTTTGTAACAGTGATTTCGCAACATTTATGTCCATTTCAAACCTCTGTATTAGCACTGTTTACCTCTTTTTTACACTTTTGAGTTATGAACCAATATTTTGAGCAAGTGGTTAATATGAGGAGCTAAGCCCTTAGCTTAGGCGACAGAGGAAGCCATTGTTCCAAGAAAAGTGCTATGTTTATATTTTTAATGATTTTTGGAATTTCTTTTATGATTATTTGTGTTCAATAAAAAATGATTTAAGGATTACTATTGAGCAATTGTAATTTCTTTTGATAGAGCATGCTTAGCCTAGGGTTTTTGATGTTGTATGCTTTCGATTTACAATTGTTACTTTAAAAAGTTATTTTTGCAACATATTAGAATCACCTTCGTAAATAATTGCATGAATATTAATTAGATTCACTTTAATTAGTTAATGGTGGAATCCCGAGTCTCAGTGTTTTTTATAATCTTGATAAAAACTTCACCTTTATTAGAATTTGAATATAAAAATCCTCCTTCACAAGTCTGATAAACGAATCTTTTCTTATCACTATGAAAATGACATCACTAACCTCAAACAGAAGGATAATGTGTTCTTTGATGCTTATACGTCTTCAGGTTCTTCAGCGTAACACGATCTTGTCTTAACATTTCGAATGCTCCTAACCTAAATAAGTTGACTTCAACAATCTAATCAAGCAACTTGTTCTTCAACGTAACACGAGCTTGTCTCAACATTTCTAATGCTCATAGTTTGACCTAAATAAGTTGACTTCAGTAATCTAATTAAGCAACTTCGAGTTTTGGAGCTAAAATATGACAACCAAACTTGACATACCAATGCTTAGTGGGTTCAACCGAGCAATGCTCTAACATATACAATCTTTTTTATTTCATTTTTTAAACTCAGGTTATCTGTTATCCTCCTTGCTACTAAGTCCGATAATTACCTAAAAATCAGTTCAAATGGTGTTGCTAACATGACTAAACTTGTCCTTGCGAAATAAGAAACTAGTACAATTGATTTAAGTAGACTATTTCTGATACTTTAAAAAGATACAACATCAAAAGATGAGATATCAAGACCTACAATCTTACAATCATATCAAAAATAATAATAATTTACTGTCTCAAAATTGATACTTTACCAACAAATTCCTTACAGAATTGATACTCACTAAACCATATTTTGCTTAGTTATATATAACATGATTGATAACCGAAAGAAGTATCCAGAAACATAACTATCTTTTCAAAAATCAGAATCACAAAGTATTTGCTTCACAAAAATATTACCTTTTTTCTTCTAGAAATCATTCTGAGATTTCGTTCCAAAAGAAATTCTAAATTTTCGACTTAATTAATTAAGTTTAAAAGTTACTTTGTAAGACCATATCCAATGAGAGAAAATAAGGAGAAACCCATTTCATATGGAGTAAGGAATACGTGTTTAGGGAAATTGACATGAAAAGAGGGAAATGACGATTGTCAGTTAAGGGTATGCCAATATGTGCACTAATGGTCGATTGGAGAAGCATTCACCTAGCTATACCTTATAATCGCTTCATGATATGCCGGTCAGAGAATGCTTCATTGATCTATTTTGTAACCTATTTCCACCAACCATTATATGTTCTTTCTATAGTTTCGTTTTCCATACGTTATTAACCGACGGGTGAATAATTCTGAAATGATGAGCGTACCAAGTACACCATAATTTTTTCTACGTCAACATATAAGTCCAATACCTTGCGTGATCTAATACATATAGAGGTTGTAAAGAAGTTAGCAAACCACAAGGTATACACTTCGTATATAGTATTAGTTCAAAACCGAACATAACTATATATATGGATCAACCCAATCGTTGGCATAACGTACAACGTATTTACTTGTAATTATAACTAGAAGAATAATTATAATTGCGGAAAGTAAAAGTAAAGACACAACAGGATTTTGTTAACGAGGAAACCGCAAATGAAGAAAACCCCCAGAACCTAGTCCAGATTTGAATACTCTCATAATTAAGCCGCTACAAAAAGAACACTACCAACTTCGTATAGTTGAGACCAAGTAAACTACCCCTAGTTACCTAGTTTCCTCAGTATCCCTGCGCCTACAACCAATCTGGCTAACACACGTGGATCCGAAGATAGAGTCCACTATCTTAAGTTTCTTCAGCCGCTGTGAAGACTTCAAACACTCAACACCTTTGGATCGTCTTCCGAAACAATAAATGACTAATATGTTCGGTAACTACTCCTCCAATCTCAAGAAGTAAATCATAGATTTGTGTTGAGTTCGACAAAAGGCTCTTCCTTTTAACATAATAAACTCCTTTGTTGGGTAATATCAATCAAGACCTGGATTACCGAAATAATCAGATCCCGATTTACAAACTATCATATTCGGATATTGAATATGAGTAGTTAATCAATCGTCTATCAAAGACAAACAAGATCTAGTCGGATCCTAGTCGATCAAGATTGTGCACGAAGTTAAATCACAAAGATATACGAAACTAATCAGAAAGTCTTCTTGTCTTCAACGTCTTCTTCTGTACCTACACAACCAAAATTGATTCCAACTTATGATCGATCACGCAAAACGGAGTCCGTTAACAAAGGATGATCACAAGTCAACGTCAGATCTAAAGACAGATCTAAACTACCGCTAATCCCTTGATCTAGTTTGAGTGATCTTATGTCAGGAGATAAGTCTCTAAATAATAATCAAACTAGGTGCAATCAAGGTTTAACAACTGTTAGTCAATCAAATCAATAATCAAAAACTAAAATAACAATGCATTTCTAGTTTCCCACCAATACTACTATCTAGATGCTTCTTGATCCCAAAAAAGTCTTTAAACTAGCAGATGTAAAAGTTTTCGCCTAATTAGGTTACTCTCCTCTCCAAGATAGTATTACAAGTAATACTATTAGTCGGCTATATTAGTGACTACAACATGAATTGCCTGCCTCAGGATGAGTTTGTAAGAAGAACAGACTTCACTATTGTATTGACCAAGGTAGTCTGGACACCAAGGAATTTCCATAATCGAAAATATTCTCAAGATATGCAATAAGCACATAAATTCGGTTTTGTCCAATTCCAATCCATCTGTCATACCGAAATCCCTCTTGGATTACAACTCAATATTAGGTACTAGCTACCATACTAGATACTTAAATAATATATCTTCCAGAGATATGTTTTGCTTGATGGAAACATATATATTCGAAGATATTAATAAAAAGATTCTCAAACATTTCGGTTTGGGATCTCACCTTGAGTAACAAGGAATATCTTTGAACAATAAATTATTAGATTTGTGCACATGTTTAGATAACTCATTATGTCGACGTCTTCAACTTTCCTATCTCGCAAACCCAATTTCCAAAACCACACAAACACTAAGGTGACACTGTGAACACGGAAATCGGGCTTGATTTCCACGTGATCACAAACAATCTAAATAAGAACTGAATACGTGCACTGAGGTGTGTGAAGTGTACAATATCCCTAGGTAGATGATAGTTCATAGATTCCAAACCCCTCAAGTTTGTCATGATCTCCTCATCATCCCCCAAGGCGATAGATCTGAGATACGAGTATGTATATGAAACTATCAGTGCAAAAGGTAAAAGAGACAATGGTTTACGTGGTTCAGCACTAAGGCCTACATCCACGGATCTGAGGTGATTTACTATAAGATAAACAGTTACAGAGATGATCACAAGATCTTGTGCTCATCGATCACTTGAGCTAAAACTCTCACTTACTTCTCCCTATTCTCTCTCCTTCCTCTCTTTTTCGATCCCCCCACAGTGGAGGGGGGTACATATTTATAGCTAAATTTGGTGGGTCCTACTGACAGTGAGCTGTTGAGATCTTATCTTCTTGTGTTCTGTGCATGATACGCGGACTTGAATATTATCCCGCGGGCATGGTCCGCGGACTTCTATGTTACCCCGTGGCTTCGACTATATCCCGATTCATCACGCTGATCAACCCTTGTTTCCATCGTTGGTCGTCCGACACGTGTTCTCTGAGCTACATTAAATGCGGTGGTTGGAGCGGTCCAGTCCACTGGCGAGTGGTGTCGTCCTCTTGTCATGTCCATGTCGGGCTTGACTCGCTTCGATCGTTGATCATATCTTACCTCGTGATGGGTTAAGGCCATCCTTTGGTGCTACGCGGACTACCTATCTCGGTGCCCTTTATTTCTCGACCGTTGGTCTTGACAGATGGCACGTTGTTCGAGTGCCACGGATGCCCCTATGTGTCATCCTTTGAGTAATGTCATCCACGTGGACCCCGGTAGTGCACGTGGCAATGGAGATAAATAAGTGTACTTACAATTTGCCCTCTTCTTGCGATCGGGCGTTTGGCTTTTGTTGGAAGAAGAACCGTGTGGTACGTTTTTATCTCCTCATAACTTCTCCTAAAAAGGTGCTACCTCGCATTTATTGTGCACGTTTCCCACGTCCGGCCATAATCGCCCTTTGGGTAGTGGACGGTTTCTTCTGGTTCTATAAAAAGAGGAGAGTGAGAGAATGTGACTTTAATTCACATTCTCTGTTTTATTCTTTGTTCTTTTGTCTTCATCTTCTTAACTTCCTCTGACACCATTGTTGCTGTTGTTGCTGCTGCTGTGGTCGTTGTCATTGCTGCTACCGTGGTCGTTATTGTTGCTGTCACCTTCGTTGTTGCCGTCGATTCATTCTCGTGGTTCGTGCATGATCTTTGTATCCCGCTTAATCACCATCCCCGAGTCCGCCGAGTTTCGATTTTCGGTGATGCGTTGATGATGAGTTTAGGTTTAAGTATACCCTGGGATTTGAGAGTTAATGCCACCGAGTTGGGTGCTTCGTCTCGCCATGCTTTTGATTTTATTTCTTCTTTCGAGTTTGGATGATAATATGAGAGTTTAAGCAATCGTTAGATGAAACCTAGGGTTATCTTCTTTTATATTGTCGTTTTGAGATTTTCTTGATTTTTGATCTTTCCTGCCTCTGATTTGAACTCCTATTCGTGTTTGTGCTCGTAGATATGTCCGATCATCCGCGGGTTCCTTACCAAACCCCCCCGTCAAGTCCTCATCGATCTCCCCGGAATGATCCCAACGTAAGGGGTAGAACTTCGCCTCCACTTATCCGTGGTAATCCCTGGATGGACGAACATCTTCATCCTCCGGTCAAAGGCCTTCGCTTAAAAGGGGTGATCCTCCGCAGGATCTAGATATGCCGCGAATCACCCTAGAGGGGGTCTCCTAAGCAAAGCAGAATCCGCGCAATGAGCCTTTGGACGTGCAGCCCCTACGCACTAAGCTTCCGTCGGGACTAATCCATTGCCTCTCTAGTTCAAGTAAGTCAACTAAAACTCTTACTTCAAGAGAAAGGCTGCGGAGATAGAGTCTTCGGGAGACTTAGTTCCTCCTAAGAGGAAGGCCGCGGGTTCTCATGAGGATGCTACGGAAGAAGCTTTCGAGGAAGACTCGCTGTTACTTTCCGTCCTTTATCTCTCGGGTAATAAGAAGTTTACCTTCCGACACATTGATCTCGAGGCCTTCAAGGTGAAGCATGGTCTTCAAGATTTTCGTGTTCGTTTTTATGCCGCGCAGATAAAGACATAACTTATGAGATGGTTACCAATTACAAGTACGATGCCTTTCATTTGCCGACAACCGTGGGTGCTTTCGAGGCTGGTTTGATGCTACCCCGTATAAAGTCCGGTGATGATTTCTACTACCGGGGTCCCGTCTAGCCGCGATATCGCCAAGAAAAGTCATAATCGCGGGTGCAACAATGGACAGAAACTATCTTCGCCATCTTCGTGAATGCTATCTTCGTAGTAAGGGGAAAACGATGATGACTTGCTATGCCCCTAGATTAGAAAAGGAGAAAGGGTGGTATACTCCTGAGAATTTCAACAAATCCTTCGGAGATTATGTTAACAGGAATACTGGTAAGCCGTGGTCTGTGAGTCTACGGAACATTACTTCGTTAAGGGGGAAGTTCGCCTTTGAGCGAGGTAAGTGATTCCAAGATGGCGAGGATTCCCGGTGCCGAAGGTCTTCCTATTCCCGCCGAGGAGAGAATCAAGCGTGATCATGACTATGAGTGGTCTCGCCACTGTTCTTGAAGTCGTTGGCCCGTGGGCCTATGGTTGGGTCCCCGGTCCCCGTGGTTGGCAGCCTCATCGCTGATGCCTTCCTCGCGAAGCTTCTCCCGCTCGTTACGCCATTAATGCCCTCGGCGGATGAGTTTTGGCGGTATGGATTTTGTTTATAGCCGTGATGTTGATGATGCGGAAGACGAAGATGTCCCTGATGCTAATCTTCCTCCGCGGAATACTGACGTTGTTAAGGTGCGTCATTTGTTTTCTTCGTATGTATGCCCCTACGTTTTCTTAAATAATGTTGATTATGCCAAGGAAAGGTGATGCCAATGGTTCTTTTATCCTTACGTGTTGTAGGTGTGTAGAGGTAAGAAGATTAATCCCAAGCAATCATCGAATTCTCCCACCGAGGGTTCCTCTCATTTCGAGGATGTAAATAGTCCCGTGTGTGGTGATGAGGACTCTTCCGATAGGGAAGAGCGAATTGAGACTTCTCCGCCTATTCAAGAAGGTGATGGTGATCGGGCAGTTGACGGTGGAGGTGATGATCCGGCCACTGGTGGTGGTCAAGGTGATCCGACTATTGGTGGTGGTCAGGGTGATCCAGCCACTGGCGGTGGTCTAGGTGATTCTGCCTGCCGGTGGTGGTCAAGATGACCCGGCCATTGGTGGTGGTCAAGGTGATTCGGCCACCGGTGGTGGTCAAGGTGACCCGACCACCGGTGGTGGTCAAGGTGACTTTGGTGGTGGTCAAGGTGACCCGGCCACTGCCACTGGTGGTGGTAAAGGTGATTCGGATGCTGGTGGTATTGGTGATTCGGATGCTGGTGGTATTGGTGGTGGAAATCATGCCGGGGGGGGTTACTAAGTCCAGTGTGAATGTTATAGATAAAGGTAAGGGGCTTGTTCTTAGTAGTGGTGACAAGGATGGGGGTGCTTGTTATGAGTTCTCCTTTGGTAAGGTTTTATCCGGGGGAACAAGTCATTTGACATGTCCACGGTTATGGGGCTTGTTTCGGACTTCACTCTGCTTCCAACTGGTGATGATTGGAGTGTTCTCGAGGATAGCTGCGTTGGTGGCCCATCCGGCAGGTCTGATGCTGGGGTTTTGGTAGTGCCCTCCGAGGGTTTTGCTGGTACCTCCTCCACTGTTGGTGGGGCCTTGGTGCAAGGTAATGTTGGTGTTGCTCATGGTGGGAATACCTCGGATTCTCCCTTAGATGATTTCTCGCGATCCTTAGCCGCGGATGGCGATGATGCTGTTTTGGCATGGTCGCGAAAGAAAACTTGTCGGTTGTTCCTCATCCCGCCCCCGTGATTGAAGGGGAAAAGAGTTCGGATGCTTTTACTCGTAGGTACATGGAGTTAACCCCGAGGAGGCGGTAGATCGAGGATGGGGTAAAAATCTCGTAAACTGGGGCGGGCTTGATCTTGTGGTGGATCCTCCCCTACCGTTGCCGACATGATGGCTATTGCCGATGGGTATCGCACAGCTTACCCCAAAGAACGGTTATTGGAGGTTTGTCCTGTTCTTTTTATCCCCGATTTCGTTCGAATATGATGTGAGCTAACTTCCTCATTTTGCCGATAGATGATGAGAAGTGAGTATTGTAATCACCAACTTTACCGGCTCTTCAAGGCTAAATCTCTCAAGCTAGAGGGGAAGCTTCGACATTGTGAAGAGACGCTTTCGAGTGTCGAGGCTTCGGCCTCTCGCTAAGGATGAAGAAATAACCGAGCTAAAGAGTTTGCTTAAGCGTAAGGAGCAAAGCAGGACACGGAAGAGGCTCAGCCACGCTCGAGTTGGCTCGTTAAGGCCAAGTTAGTTGTTGCCGAGAAAACTCCTCATCCATTTCGTGTCGCGCTCCTTCTTCTTTGGTAGTTTCCTCGCTCCTTATTTATTCTCGAAGTTTTCTCTTTCTTCCTCCTCCCGCCGTACTATCTTCAAGTGGGTGGAATCCTCGAATTGTTGTGGCTTCGAGTGAGAGGGCTCACAAAAGGGTCGCATTGCCGAGTTAGTTGAAAAACTTAAGAGTGAGTCGGCTAAATGGAATGCCCGCGCGGATGTTCATAACGCGATGGTCGAAGAATGGCGTAAGAAAAAGTATTGCTTGGTAGATTTGCAAAATCGAAATAACCATGACCGCCATTTGTTCAACGGGGCTCTTTCATGGACGCGGATAATCTTGAGCAAGCCCGCGGGCAGATTTCCTCCTTGGAAATTAAACTTAATGTTCTCGAAGGCGAGTCATGCGGCAAGCGCGGTCTTCTCATCCCTCGGATGTGCGGACCTATATGCAGCGTTTGGCCAAGGAGAGAGACGATGCTAGGGCGGAATGTAGTGCTCTCGCAGTGCTCTGTCCGCGCCTCGAGCCGATGTGGCTCGTCAAAGTTGAACGTGAGAGAGACTTAGAGGTGACTATGTATCGTCTCAACAAGGGGTTGGAATGAAGAATGATGAGGTTAATCGACATCGTCATTCGGGCTCGATGCTTCGAAATGACCCGAGCGCAAGTCGCATGCTCATAATCTGCCTGCGGGTAGATTATGATAAGTTATCAAATGAATATGATTATGCCGCAGGCGAGGGATTCCGCGGTTGATCATTGTGAAGGTATTCGTCTTCGTCATCGAGTGTGCTTTGTATTGTATCCGCTATAACTCACTATCTTCTTTTACCGTTCGTAGAGCTCCAAGTACAGCTTAAAGTCTGCAGATGAAAAGTTTGCCAAGCTCGTGCTAAGGTAGTTCAACCGGAGGGTCAAGTTAGCTACCATCGCGGTCCGGCCTCGTCTCAGATGAAACGTTGAAGCAAGCTAATCAAAGGATAGACCAGCTTTGTACTTCCTTAAATCAGCCGAGATGAGGAGCGTAGCCATAGGTCTCATGGCCCGCAAACAATCGGCCGAAGAGATTAATAAGATTCTTGGTGAGATTGAGCTGGATCTTAAGAAAAACCATGGGTTAACCAAGAATTACACTAAGGCCCCGCACCCGCACTCCCATCAAGTTCTTCCGGGCCCTCCTCGGGTGGTAGTGTTCCTTCGTCGTCAAGGATAAACTCGCGGATAACACTCCTACTCGCAGAGACCGTAGTTAGTATGCTAGGGATTGATCTCGGTTGCTTATCCTTTTTTGGCGTTTTTTTATTTTTTGCTCGCTGGGCTTGTAATCAATCGCATGTATTAGATCAAACTTTGGTGTTTAAATCGATTTTGAATTTTGTTGGATTTATGTCTACCATTTTTAAATATAATGGAAAATTCCGTAGTGTTTGTAACCCGCGGATATTAATCTTTGAGTTTGATAAAGTGTGTTGTTCGTGCAACTCCGTAGGTTGGTATCCCCGGATCGCCTTGTGACCTTGCACCCCGTCCAGCCTAACTCCTTGGCCGAGGATCACCGGACGGTGGGGGTCTGGCCGACGTTTAAGGATGTACTCCATTAAGTTCGCGGCTTGTAATATTGCACGGATATCTCATTCTGTAAGAAGTCGCCTCCTAGTCATACACTTATAGACATTTACAGAGGAGTTCGAGAGATTGCATGTGTATGCTCCGATATATTGCGTGTGTGTGTTTTGCACGGATATTGCCCGGTATATTGTAGTGGGTATGATCCATGCTTTGTGCAGATATCCTCTTACTAAGTATAATGTCAATTCCTAATAATAGTAATTGTACAACGATGTACGTGGTTCGGCGTTAAAGCCTACATCCACGGGGTAACAATTGCATCGATATTTTATTAAGATGTGACATGGTTTTCAATGTACATTGTGTAAGTAGTATATACATGTGGTTCATATGATGTGCTTTATATAGGTTGTGGGTTTTGAATAAATTGAAATGTGCGTGGGTAATGAACGGGATATGATATTTGAAAATGAAAACTTGGATTGATTGAAAAATTAAGGTGCGTTACTCCTTTGTCAGAGATAGAAACATGTGGATTAGCAAGTCCATTTTCTTCTTCTGAAATGCGCACGCAGGTGATTGGTCATGGGTAGTATGGCTTGAGGTATTTGGCATTCCATGGATGCATGAGGATTTCCCCTTTCATATTACGCAGATAGTAAGAGCCATTTCCTGCGATGTCATGTATTATGTAGGGTCCTCCCCAAGTTGGTGCTAATTTTCCCCACTTTTTTTCTCGCTGGTATTGGGGAATGGTCCTCAACACATACTGCCCTTCTACAAAATTCCTAAATTTCACTTTCTTGTTATATTCTCTGGCCAGCCTGCGTTGGTAGTTTTCCATTCTTTGCGTGTCGCTTCTCTTCTTTCTTCGAGGTCGTCGAGCCTTTCCAACATCATGTCCGTGGTGAGATTCTTTTTCCTGTGCTTCGTCTTTGTAGTTGGAAGTAGAATTTCCGCAGGATGACTGTCACTCCGTAGGTGAGTAGAAATGGGGATTCTCCGTAGCCGATCTTCGGGTCGCCCTATATGCCCATAGAACGTTATGCACTGCTCACACCATCGTCCCTTGTATTCATCTAGCTGTTTTTTAAGAATGAGTGCCAAAGTTTTGTTTGTGGCTTCGCTTGTCCGTTGCTTTGTGGGTATATGGGGGTGGATTTGTTTTTCCGAATCTTGAAGGTGTCGAACAAGTAAGTCAATATTCTTTCCTTGTAGTCACATCGTTGTCTGAGACTATCTCTCATGGGGATGCCAAACCGCAGATGATATTTTGAAAAATAAAAGTGAAGACGTCTCAATCCCGAATTCTTGCCAAAGGTTGCCTTTGCTTCTACCCATTTGCTGAAATAATCCGTTGCTACTATTAGGAATCTTCTTTTCCCCGTCCCTGATACGAGTGGGCCTACTATGTCGATACCCCCTTCCCGAAGGGCCACGGACTATCAACCGAGTTCAACTTTGTGGCTGGGGCGTGGATTCGTTTACCAAATCTTTGACATTCTTCGCATCTTTTCGCCATTCCGGGCCGCATCTCGGATCATGGTTGGCCAAGTAATAGCCCCGCGTCTTTGCCTTATCTCGCTAGGGATCTCATTCCACCGTGATTCCTCGCGTCTCCTCTCGTGTATATCTTTAAAACGACATGTCCCTCTCGACGGATAGGCAACGACGAAGTGGTCCGAGGAATGATTTTCTGTGATAAGGCTTGGTCTCTTAGCTCGTACATCCCCGCTCTTGATTGCACCTTCCTAGCCTCGTTTGGTGTCCCGGGGAGTTTTTCTTTGAGGAAAGAATGGATTTTGATCTCCAATCCGCTTCCCGACTATAATCGTCGCCTTCCTCCGCTTGTCGTAATGTCCTCGCTCGAAATCGTCGAATATGTATTCTCCGACATCCTCGTCGAGATATCTTTCTCCTTAGGTTTGCGTTGGTTAGCCGTGCACGTTTCGGGAGTTTGATGGATGGTTCGTACACTCTTGTTACCTTGATTGCTTTGACATCCTCGTTTTTAAGCATGGATGATATATATGCCGAGCATCCGCGTGTCTAAGTTCCTTCGCGCAGATGTCGGAAATCGATTTTTGGTACTTGGGAGGCCAATGTTTGCACTAGAGCCATGTATGCCATTAGTGTTTCGTCGTACACATTGTATTCGTAGCCTATTTGCCGTATGATCGCTTGTGAGTCGCTTGTTACCCGCACTTCTTGTATCCCTAATTCAATTATCAAGCGAGAGCGTGGATCACTCCTTCATATTCTACGATGTTATTGGTATGGCCTTTGAATTCCAATCAATGCGTGCACGATTCTCGTCCCCGTGGGTGTGGTGATGACGATGCCTATCCCCGCGCCCTCTCTATTTTTGGAGCCATCAACAAAGACTTCCCACCGCCGTGGGTTCACCGGCTCAAAAATATTATTTGGCTCGGTTTTTCTATTTCGGGGCGCCCATAGCCTTCCATCCTTGTATGCGTTTTCTTCTTCGTCGTCCAAAGGCAGGTCTGCTAGAAAGTCTGCTAATACCTGCGATTTCTGGGAGTGTTGGAGCTCATAGTGGATGTTGAACTGGTCGAGGTACGTGCTCCATTTTGCTATTCGTCCTACCTTTCCTGCCCCTTTGAGGATGGTCTCTAAGGGTGCCCGACACGGGATCCGTATGTCATGTGTTAAGAAGTACGTTCTCAGCTTTAAAGTAGACCATACGACGGCTAGGATTAGCTGTTCGATTCTCGTGTAGTTTCGTTCTCGCGGAATTCGTGGTCTTGCCGACGTAGTAGATCGGTTGCTCCTCCTTTGTACGGGTTCCGACGAGCACCGCGCCACCGCGCTGCCTTGTTGCCGCAATGTAGAGTGCCAAAACTTCCTCGTGGTCCGGTTTCAAGGATGGGGATTTCTCGCTAGGTATTGCTTAATGCCCAAAAAAGCTTCTTCGCATTCTCGTCGTCCATTCAAATTTAGTGCCTTTTTTTCAAATATGTTGAAGAAGAGTTTGCACCTATCCGAGGATCTTGATATGAATCTTCCCGAGCCGCTAGGGATCCATTGAGCTTTTGTACCTCTTTTCAGTTCTTCGGAGATGGCATGTTTGTTATGGCTCGGATTTTTGCGGGATCTACCTCAATGCCCCTTTTTGTCACCAGGTATCCAAGGAATTTTCCTGAGGTCACCCCGAAAGTGCATTTTTCCGGGTTTACCTTCATGTTGTGCTCTCTCATAGCTCCGAAGATGTCCTTCGTGTCCCGGTGGTGGTTCTTTCTTACTCGCTTTTTACGAGCATATCGTCGACGTAAACCTCTAAAGTCCCGCCGATCCATGGCTTGAAAATAGCATCGACCATCCTTTGGTACGTTGCTCCCGCTGTTTCGGAGCCCGAAAGGCATTCTCACGTAACAATAAAGACCATGGGGTGTGTAAAATGCAAGATGTTGCTGGTCTTCTTCGCCAAAAATAATTGGTTGTATCCTAATATCCGTCCATGAATGACAACTCTTCATATCCTTCTACCGCCGACTAGCTTGGTCAATGCCGGGTAATGGATAACTATCCTTTGGGCATGCTTTGTTCAGTTGGTGAAGTCGATGCAGATTCGACCCTCCATTTTTCTTTGGTACTATTACCATGTTGGAGATCCACGTGGGGTATTTGACTTCTTTTATAAAACCGCCTCTAATAGCTTTCGTAGTCTGTTTCTACCGCTTTGTGATGTTCTCGTGGCCACCTTTCGTATCTTTTGTCGCACGGGGTGTGCTGTGTTTAATGCGCAGCTCATGTCAGACCGTCTTTGGGTCTATTCCGGCATATCGGATAGTTTCCATGCGAAGATGTCCGCGTATTCCTTTAGCAATGTTATCATCGCCGAAGCTTCGCGTTCTCCGTCCATTAGAGTCCCTATTTTGATCTTTCTTGGATTCTCGCTCCGTCCCTATGTTGATCTCTTTTACCGCCTCCAAGGATGTGAAAGTGGGCTTTGTTCCCCTGTGGGGAATTTTCTTTAATTGCTATTTGGTGGCCTCGCATTCTTCGCCCGATTAACCTTTGATGTTGAGGCCTCCGTGTTTCCTACAAAGTTCCCTTTAGACAAGCTTTTTCCCGAGATTTCCTCCGAGATATTCGTCGATGGCTTTGTCTTTGGATACCGCCTTGCTCCGAGCCTTGCGGGTTTTCCTTTCTCATCTTCTTCGTTGTTGAGTTGTATTTGCATCGCGTGGCACTCTTTTACTAAGCTTGATCACCCTTTATCTCCATTATTCCTGGGGAGTGGGAAATCTAAGGTATTGATGGTGGTAGCTGCGACTCCCTTGAGCTTGTGGACCCATCTTCGTCCAATAATGGCATTGTAGGGCGAAGGCGTGTTCACCACACTAAAGCGAGTGTCGACTTTCATGGGGCCTGCATCCACTTGTAAGATAATATCCCCCCGGGGCTTCGTAGCCGTGCCATTGAACCCGTAGATGGTGTAGTGTGAAGTCAGGAGTTGCTCATCGTTAAGCTCCATGCGTTTGAATGTATCGTAAAACAAGACATTTACGGAGCTTCCTCCATCGATGAGGATTTTCCTTATGTTGCATCCTCGCGATTGGCAATGTGAGGATTAATGGGTCATTGTGATCTTCCATGTCGTCCTCAATATCATCGGCTTCAAAGATCAGAGGTGCGTTCATCCACTCCTCGTGCTCTTCTACTTCCTTCCCATTTATACTGTAAAGCTCACAAGAATCTTCAAATTGCTTTCTCAATGTTTTCCTATTTGTGCCGTTAGGGTTGGCTCTTTTCTTTTCTCGAGCAGGATATAGAGTTCAATGTGCGATTACCCTCGGGTAGTTGGACCCGTTTGTTGCGTTTGGCTCTGTCTTCCATTCCACCTTTTCCACATATTTTTTGAGATCCCCCGCGTCTATCGGCCTTTTTTTTGTACCGCTATCTTGAGATTTTTGCATTTTTCTCGTCGTGTGTCCGTAGAAGCAAGTGGAAGTCGCAGATTTTTGGATTTCGCCGAGGCTGGTGGTTGTTTCCCTTTAGACCGGGGCCGCTCTAAGTCTTCGCGACCCTTGATCTCCTTTAGAATGCGCGGATAGTGGTGTTGAGTTTCGTGTAGACTCGGTCTTCAAACTTTCCCGCCACTCCTTTTGTGATCGTCTTTTCGATCCTTGTGGTGGGGCTGGGCCTGTCTACTAGTTCCGCGGAGTTTGTCCGTGGGGTTCGTTGTGCCTGCGCTCGGGGTTATCTTTTGAATTTCTTCCAACCTCGCATGTTTTTCAATGATTATCCTTAAATCTCCCTCGGTGGTTGGGGAGGTACCGTGGATTTCAACAAACAACGGGCTCATCCTATCAAGCCCCCATTTGTAACAGTTAATACTCACCACGGGATCCACATGTCCAATGGCCTGACATACTTTGTGCCATCTATCCGTGTATTCTCGAACGGACTCCCTGTACTTAATTGCAAGTGAGAAGAGCTTGTCCATCCCTGTGTTCACAACTTTGTTATACATGTAGGTGGCCAGGAACTTTTCGGTGAGTTGATCATATGAATCAATGCACTCGGCTTGAGGTTATCAAACCAAGATAACGCGGATCCTTTCGTGCTTGAAGGGAAATATTCGCATAGTATAGCCTCGTCGTAATCCCACCTTGCCATTACCCTGTTGTAATATCGTAGATGAGCCGAGGGGTCCGCGGACCCGTCGTAACATTCAAAGGTCGGGACCGGACATTTTTGCGGAATGGTAGCCGTAGCCAACTGTCGTGCAAGGGGGGTAGTGTTGGCCTCCTTCATAACTGCTCTAGCCTCCCCCCTCCTTGCCTCGGTCTTGAGTTGATTGATCTCGCTAGCATTTCCGCGCGGAGGTTCTCCATTGCCAAACAAAGGTGCTCGTCCCGAATGGAAGTCCGTGTCTTTCTTGTGGGTTGTGATGTCGTGGCCTCCTCCGTGTCGTAGTAGTCCGGCATTTCGGGTCGGTAGTCCGGGCCGACCTTCTACCTGCTCCGCGCATCTCTTTGGGGTATCCTTCTTCTGTTAGTGGTTGCAGGATGTTTTCGAAGATCGTCCCTCGGTCCTCGTCTCTGTACCGCCGAGTTAGCTTCGTCGTGCCGATTCGCTAGTTCGGAGCTTCGGAGGATCTTCTCTCTTAGTTCTTGGTTTTCCCGAGCTAACAGGCCACCGCATCCGCGTACGTTAGCCGATTCCTCCGTAGCTCCTCCAGTTGCGCCAATATTTGCGCCGTTTGGTTTGACGCTTGATTGGGGATTCCTTCCTGTAGTTGAGCTTGTCCCGCAGGGACCGTGGTATTGATTTCTTCCATTAACGGCATGTCCGGCTCGATTATTCCGTTGGATCCCGCCGTAGTTGTTCGTCTTGTTCATTGTCCTGGCGGCATCCCGTAGGGATGGTTCTCGGGATCACCGATTCGGCTATAGCCTCCCGAGGCTCTACTGGCCCGGTTGCACTGTTACTTTGGAAGCGATTACTTGAGAACCCCCTTGTTTAGTGCAATCTGCTCTTGCGGCCGCAGCTTTCTTTGCTTCCACCGCGATGTTGCCCGCATCTAAGAGCCATGTGCTTTCCGCCCTGGCCCGCATGTTGTCCGTGGTTGTGCGTCCTTCGCCCTTTTGTCTCGCTCCTTGTCACCTGTGTGGTCCTTGGAGCATCTCTTGGAGTTATCTTTGTTGCTTTCCATTGCAATAATCTGCACAAAGGACATGGGAGGTAATCCGAGACCCAAAAGTCCACGGGTTGGCTGTTAGTTCAACTTTGACTTCATAAACTCGATTTCTAGTGGTAATGAGTGTACTCGGGTTGTTAGTTTGGCTAATAGTACGAAAGACATAGACGGATGCGGATTTAATCGAGATAAAATTCATGGGTCGTTGTTTGGTGGGAATTGTGCTTGAAATGGGCTAACACCTAGATCTCGTTGGTAGAAAACAAAATAGACATGAATATGTGCGAAAAATGAATCTAAGAACAGTGTGCTTGCTAAAACCCAGATCTGTTGGTTTAAAGGTTATATAATGTCCGGATCTATTGGTAGAAAACAAAATAGACATGAATATGTGCGAAAAATGAATCTAAGAACAGATCTGCTTTTGCGTTTTAAGTAAAATTTTTAAGGTTGAGGTCAGAAGTCACAGAAAAGATAAATCTTTTTATCGGGACAAGGTCCCCGTTTTAGCGCCAAATTGTGAACACGGAAATCGGGCTTGATTTCCACGTGATCACAAACAATCTAAATAAGAACTGAATACGTGCACTGAGGTGTGTGAAGTGTACAATATCCCTAGGTAGATGATAGTTCATAGATTCCAAACCCCTCAAGTTTGTCATGATCTCCTCATCATCCCCCAAGGCGATAGATCTGAGATACGAGTATGTATATGAAACTATCAAAGGCAAAAGGTAAAAGAGACAATGGTTTACGTGGTTCAAGACTAAGGCCTACATCCACGGATCCGAGGTGATTTACTATAAGATAAACGATTCTGAGAGATGATCACAAGATCTTGTGCTCATCGATTACTTGAGCTAAAACTCTCACTTACTTCTCCCTATTCTCTCTCCTTCCTCTCCTTTTTTTCCCCCTTTCTACAGTGGTGGGGGTACATATTTATAGCTAAATTTGGTGGGTCCCACTGACAGTGAGCTGTTGAGATCTTATCTTCTTGTGTTCTGTGCATGATACGCGGACTTGAATATTATCCCGCGGGCATGGTCCGCGGACTTCTATATTACCCCGCGGCTTCGACTATATCCCGATTCATCACGCTGATCAACCCTTGTTTCCATCGTTGGTCGTCCGACACGTGTTCTCTGAGCTACATTAAATGCGGGTGGTTGGAGCGGTCCAGTCCACGGCGAGTGGTGTCAGTCCTCTTGTCATGTCCATGTCAGTTGGACTACCTCTGATCGTTGATCATGTCTTACCTCGTGATGGGTTAAGGCCATCCTTTGGTGCTACGCGGGACTACCTATCTCGGGTGCCCCTTTATTTCGACCGTTGGTCTTGACAGATGGCACGTTGTCCGAGTGCCCACGGATGCCCCTATGTGTCATCCTTTGAGTAATGTCATCCACGTGGACCCTGGTAGTGCACGTGGCAATGGAGATAAATAAGTGTACTTACAGTTATGTCTACGTTCTCGGTGATAAAATGAATGTGTAGGTTCATGTCAAGCTTTACTCCTTCACCCGTTTCTAATAAATATCCAGTAATGAACACTTGGCTGAGCTATCTCCATGATTATTATATAGTTACGAAGACATGAACAACCAAATAATAAAGCAAGAACACATGCAAAACATTAAAATAGACGCCTACAGATCCGCCGGTCAAAATTTCAAAAGGAAGCAACGTGAACCACGCGGCCGTTCCCTAGCCAAAGGAAAAACTGTTTGACATTATTAACTAGGAGTTGGTGGACTAGCAACTTCACTATAAAGTCAATCACGTAAAAAAGGTTGATAGGGTCATAGGGATTTTCCTTTTTAGAGGCCTTGGGTCGTTTTAACTTGTAAGACCACTCCATTTTTCGTACATGACCACAATTTCCACGAGGAAGATACGCAAACGTAGCACAACCGTTTACGGTAGTTGCCCAACATTTTCCCCTCTATAGCCTGCGCGATTCTAAGGTAGTTGCCCTTGCCCTTGATTTGAAAATGTTTGCTTTGAAAAACTTCGATGCTGATTAGTTTCGAACTCTGATGAATAAAATTTTTAGTGCTGATAACTTTGGAACTCATGGTACATTACCAAGTGACTTTATTATTAGACTCTAGTGACATTAGCCGTCTCAATGCTTATATACGCGCTCCACGGTTTGAGCTTTCACAATACGCAATGGAGTAAGACCGGGTCTTATGGAGATGCCCAGCCACTTCCCAAATGCCTTTACACCTCAGCCTGGGAAGGGCCTGTCTCTTGCGTTTTTTCCCAGAGAAATCCAGGGACGGCTAATGGTTAGCGTTCTAAGCCAAAAAAAAAAAAAAACGGTAAGTAATCAACCGTTCTTCAAATAACGGTCAGACATCACCCGTTCTCTCAAAACGCTTATTCATTAATCGTTCTCCTTATCTTGACCAGTCCAACCTGATTGAACGGGCTAACCATTGCATGTTCCATAATTTCACCTAAAAGTTCCAGAGAACTCGACAAACTTTGGTTCTTCCTCCCTTTATTTTTTTTCCCTTCACAGCTCATTTTCTTCAAAATCAAAAACCATCGCTTTCTCCACTTTTTTTGTTTGGGTTTGTGGAAGAAAGGGTGAATTCGAAGTTGCAGTTGATTTGAAGGCGTTTTATCAACTCAATCTTTAAAGGTAAACCATTGTAACCTTAAACCCTAGTTTCCATTTTTCTTTTCAATTAAGATTAATTTTGTAAAATTGATAGGTTATTAACACAAATTGAATGCCATAACTACTAGTTAGTTCTTTGTGTTTGTTAAAAATTTATTTAACATGATTAATTTTGGTTAGTTATTGATGAATATGGTTGATTGGTTAGTTATTGATGAACATGGTTGATTTGTAGTGACATTTGATTTTAAAAAATCCTAATGATGTTGCATATCTTGTAATTTTGATAATACACAATTCATAGAAATGTGGGAATCCTAATTTGTTAGTAAGATATGGTTTTGAGTATCAAGTTAAGCTTTTCCTCCAAGAGGTTTACATTTGTTTTTTTTTTGTTTTTCAAACAATGATATTCATACGTTAATATTTGTTTGTTTGGTGCATTTGGATAATGATATGGAGTACCCGACGAACCAATTTTTTTCCGAAAAAGGTATATATGGCCATAGATCGGGTAAAGATGCACCGAAGATGAAAATGAGGACTAGTTGGGGAAGCCTTAAGGATTATTATGACATCGTTGTACAGAATAATCAACGCGCACTTCAGGTACTAGATAATTGTGGGTTCTCCAAGATATTTTCATTTAATTTTAAGAATTCAGATGTGCAACTCACAAATGCTCTAGTAGCTAGATGATGGCATACAACCAAGACTTTCCATTTCCCAGGCTTTGAAATAGGATTGACACCTTTAGACTTTGTAATGTTAACTGGAATTCCTATATGTAAAGGTAAGCCTATAAATTTCTCAAGGAGGTTATCCAGAGAATATTTTGAAAGTTTAGATGATTTGTACTTTAGCGGTGTGATCGCCAACCTAAATAGTCCATCTGAAAAATACTGAAGATGATGCCCAAGACAAAAAAAGAGGGTGTGCAACAAACAGACGCCGACAAACATTCCATGAATAACGCTAAAAGACAGATGGATTTGAGAGTGTCACCTGGAGCAGTTGTTTGGCAACCATGGGTACGCTATGCCCACTATGAAGATGAGGAAGTAGTTTTAGCAAGAGAGGTTAATCGAAAGAGAATATATTTCAGGGGAGTAGTCGATAAGAAAGATGAGGTCCTTTATCTTGGGGAGAGATGTTTGAGGCAGGTGTTAGGTTTGATTACAATTCCTTGTCCCGGTTCCGTTTCGAGTAACATTTTGATGCCCGTACAACCTCTCTGGGGGCACTTGGAATACATCCAAGGGGACTGCATTGCGGAATGGTCATCAAGAAAACATAGTGGACAAATTTGGTTTGCTTCCACACATACTATCTGTTTTCCTTTGCGGCTAGAATTCATTTGTGACCGGGTATATTTCAAGAATGGTTTTATGCTTCAAGGTAGGTGTTTCTTTGAATGATTGTATTTGTAGGAAAAAATTATCTTTATTTATAAGAGAATTCCTCGTTTTTCATCCTATCAATTACAGTGTGTTGATAAAGATAAAGAGATATCTATCTGAATGAGATATCAATAACAGTGTGTTGATGATGATGATAAGAATCCGAAGGCTAACAGAAACAGACATCCCTGCCTTAACATGCGCTATTTATAAACAATGTGACTTAAGTCGTTTGAGTGTAAAAAAGTTATAGGTTTAATTTTTTTAAAAACAATGTGATTCGTCTGTGAGTTAAATGCACCTTTAGACATGTACATCAAAAAAAAAAAAAAAAAACTCTAAGATATCTCCGAACTATTTACCCGTCTAGCGTAAATAGAGTGTAACAATATTTGGTAAAACAACACTAAAACTGTAAATGAGTGTAGATGGAGTGTAAACGAAAAAAGGTCAAGGAACGGGTATCCGTTAACCGTTCTAAGAAACCCAGAAACGGTTAACGAGTAGCCATTCATATGGAACGGACAATAGTTGTCCGTTATTTTGAAGTATAACGGATGATGATTTACCGTTTTTCACTTTTTTTAAAAACGGCTAGTGATTAGCCGTATCCGGAGTCTTCCCGCAAGGATTCCCGCACACTAGGGAAGCCTTGCGGGAAGAGCCACTTTTAACCATGGTTTTTACTCTTGGGAAGAGCTTGGGCAACTCCATAAGATCCGGTCTAAGACCAAGAAACTAAAGAAGATGCAACTTTTTAACCGGCAGTAACAAGTAATAGATGGGGAGATCAGAAATTTGTTACCACCAACAACTTTTTTTCTTTCTTTCAAATAGAGTCGAAGAATGAAGATCATTGAATAAACAAACGTATAAAGTAAGTTTGGTAGACTTGGAACAAAAGAAAATGAGTATATAATTACTCAAACTACCCTCCTAGTCAAAAAAAACAAAATTACCCTTCCTGGTTCGAGACACAGAGACAAAGACTGAGAGAAGAATTAAATTTAGCACCGCCATTAAAAACCTTCAAAAAATACAAAGAAACACAAAACGCGTACCAGATCTGGAGTGATAGTAACAAATTACATTTTGATTTTTCAATCTGGAGATTTAGTTAAAGTTAATTAAGTTGTTCTAGGGAATTTCTGCCAAGGGATCTCAATTTTCTGTTTGTTTGATTTTTTTTTGCTGCATTTTGATTCTGCTGTTATCAACTGCTGGATCGGATTTATAATCGATTTGTTTGAGTTCAGTGACTGACATTATTTGTTTTGATTTAGCGATTTCATAATCGATTGTAGTTTTTGAGTTTAGTCTAGTGTAAAAAACAGTTGATTGATTTTCCGAGTTTTGTAATTTAACAAGTTATAGATCTGAAATCGAGTATGTTTTGAGTAAAATTGTATAAGTGTAGAGAATTGAATTCTATGGCAATGCCATCAGGAATAAATATGTTGATGTCAGACAAAATAATGCAGTTTCCTACTAATAACAATGGAGGTGGAGGTAGTAATGGTGGCTGTGGTGGTGGAGAGATCCATCATTATCCTTCTCCTCCTCCTCTGAGACAATGGATTCCAGATGAACGTGATGGATTTATTTCATGGTTAAGAGGAGAATTTGCTGCATCTAATGCCATAATTGATGTATTGCTTGATCATTTGAAATCATTTGGGGGAGGAGAACCTGGAGAGTATAATTCTGTTTTTGGTTGTATTAATCAAAGGAGGTCTAATTGGAATCATGTTCTTTGTATGCAACAATACTTTCCGATTACTGATATTATGTTCGCAGTACAACAAGTGACAATGAGGAAGCAACACAGAAATTTTGGTGGAGGTCAGATGAAAGTTTCTGACAAGAAATTGCATCCACAGAATGTTAGTTTTAGACAGGCTCAGTATAATGTTAAGGAAGATCACATTTTGAATTCGGAATCTCGTAGTAGTAGTAGTCATCGAAATGAGGCTCAATTTGTAAATAACGGTTCAGCTGATGGGAAAGAAGATTTGAAAACAAAAAAGATGGATAATGTTGAAAGTTTAGAAGAAGGTAAAAATGATGGTCTTCAGGAGGCAAAGGAAGGTAATTTTGACATGCATTATTTACTACTATGTCTATTTTTATTATACTCCAAATGTTGGTTTCTACTGATAAATGAATACCTTGATAACATAAATTATAGGTTTCTAATTTGGATGAAATTTGTAATCTGAACGGCGGGCATTGCAATGTGTAGGTCAAGGAAGTTATCTTATAGGCATTACATATTTATCTTGCTAAATAATAGAAGTAACAAAATGTAGTGCACCTGTATTTCCTTTTTAGGTCAAGGAAGGTAATATAATGTAGTCATCGTAGTATTAATTGTTAAGAGCAAACATTTTTAACAATCTTTCATGAATAAGTTCACGTAATAAGTTCATGAACATTACCAATCTTTTTTGAGGGAAACATTTTTAACAGCAAACAGAAAAAAGCATTCCCGTTTTTAGTTTCGAGTGTATTTTCATTATGTTAAGCTCAAAAATTGTAAGCATTACCATTAATAGCTATTGTTTGAACATCTTTCCCATATGTATACTCTTCTTTCAATTCCATGGTTTTACGATATATGCAAAAACTGCATGTGTGTCTGATCCTCTAACATATTCTTTGTTCAACTTACTAAGTTACTGTCATCATACTCTAGATTTTTAGTTCTCTAACTATGTCTAGTATGTAATGTTCTTTTCTAGGAACCAAGAGTGATGCTTCAAAGCCCGAGGCAGAGGTTGATGGAGGTATTTCAGTTTCAACAGGTTTGTTTGCTTGAATTTTCTGAAAATTTTGTTTATTGAAGAGAAAAGAAATCTATTGGCATGTTCTAGTAAGGTTTCACTGGTTTGTTTTGGGTCTTAGAGCACGTGTAGTTAGAGCTTTTTAAGTTCCAAATATGTTAAAAGCTATAGCACTAGATGGAAGAGGCATAAAGAAATAATAATCCATTTAAAGTGTCTATTTGATAATGATTTGTAAGGTTAACCCCAGTAATCATAGTTCCGAGAAAAATAATTGACGCGAAAAGGAGTTCTGAGAATTGAAAAGAACAAAAAAACTGCATACCCATTCTATCGACATTTTTCATACCTAGTAACTATTTGCGTTTGCTAAATGTGGTGCAGATAAGATACAAAAACATGATGAGAAACATAATGTGATTCCTGTTTTCAGTAGATGTGTAGCCACCGAGGTCTTCGATGGAAAGGAGGTATGATTTTGTAGGCTACTAGAGGTTCAATCTTGTCAGCTCTTTCCAGGAGATTATACATTTTCTTCTATGTTTATATTGGCATCTAAAATAAAGGTACTTTCTTCAGGTGAATGTTGTTGAAGGACTTAAATTGTATGAAGAACTATTTAACAGTTCAGAAATCGCAAAGGTTACTTCATTGACAAATGAGTTGAGACTAGCAGGACGAAGAGGGCATTTCCAAGGCAAGTCTCTCTTCTTTTAATTCAGATTTTAAAGGAGCATTTGTTTTTAACCATTGATAAAAAGTTTTAAATGTATTCATCAACTCTTAAAAGGTCGATCTAGCTACTGGAGTAGTTTTATTACTCTCTTGTCATAATCAAGAGACGCGGCTCTCATTTTCTGCACATTATGTAAAACAGTAGAAGATTTGTTTGTCAAGATACATAGTGGGGCGAAAGAGATAACTGATTTGGTTGCATAGGTTGGAACAAACACTTATGTTTAAAATGTAGCCGGAACCATGTGCCCAGTGGGGTTAAAACTAAAACCGAAATTGAAAATAAGTAGGGGTTAAAAGTGCCACTTTGTTACTCAATGAAGTATTTTGTTTCTTTTTATACTCTAGGCATCCAGCTTATGGGATGCTTTGTATCAATTGGAGCTGGAACTAGGCATACATGATGCTGTTTTTTTTTTTTTTTTGCTAGACAAGAAAAGTATGTTCTACATGAAGTATTTGTGAATTTATCTGCAACTGTGTAAGCATGTCATGTCCAGTTGACTGGAGATTTGGCTTAGTAGGTTTCTAGTTAATATTTATATAATAAAGCTAAAAACACATGGCGTTACTAACATTTCTAATAACATCAAACGTAATGCACGTTGGTTCTCAAATTTTAATGTTGCTGTCTGAATTAAAGCAGGACAGACATATGTTGTCTCCAAAAGACCCATAAAGGGGCATGGAAGAGAAATGATTCAGTTGGGCCTCCCAGTTGCCGATTCACCTCTGGAAGATGAAATTGCTGCTGGAAATTCCAAAGGCATGTATTTCTAACTATCAGTCTCACCATGTTTTCTTTTACTTTATGGATAATTTATTTAATAGAATACCCTTGAAAACAATGTCACAGATAGAAGGACAGAACCAATTCCTGACATTCTACAAGACGTTATTGAGCGTTTGGTTCAGGCGCAAGTTATAAACATGAAACCAGATTCTTGCATCATTGACTACTTCAATGAGGTAAGTGCCTCTTCACAGAGTAGTAACAAGGTTCTAAGAAAACGTACTAGTGTGGCTTTGATTGTTTCTAATCCTTTTTTTTTTATTATTATTCAATGTAAGCATAAAACCCATCTTAAAGACTGGCTGTTAGGAATTTGTTTTCAAAACAGAATACCTTTACGAAATAAAATATCATGAACCTGGGTTCACTCATGCTGGAAGATGCTGACAGGATTAAGTTATTGCGAGACTAATTTCTGATTATTTTTATTTCTTTAGGGAGATCACTCACAACCTCATATGTGTCCACCTTGGTTTGGAAGGCCTGTTTGCATTTTGTTTTTGACCGAATGTGACGTGACCTTCGGAAGAGTAATTGCTACAGAGCATCCTGGAGATTACAGAGGTTCTCTCAAACTTTCTCTTGCTGCCGGGTAAGCATTCACTAGTTTTTTCTCCTTTAATTGATTCAGAGTCATGGTCCCTGATTGACATTGCTTTGCTATAACTTATGGTGAGCTAGAGAACATCGGGATTGATGTTCAAGTGTAAACAGCTAAACTGAATTCAAAAGAGTGCAACAGTTAAGACACAGAAAGTGCATATATCACTGTCAAACTTTCATGCCACACTCTCTATTTAACCATGATCAGTGTACATTTGTGATCATACATATCTAGCTTCACTTTCTGGGACTACGGCTACAGGTTTATTGAATATCATGATGTTCAGTTAGGGTTGTGTCTATCATGAGAATACGAATGATAGGAAGAACCTGTTAGGAAATATATGTTTCTCAAGTAATGAAATTTGACTTCTTCTGACGTTTTTCTTTACAAATGCAGAACGCTGCTCTCTCTAGAAGGTAAAAGCGCGGATTTTGCTAAACACGCACTACCTTCCATCCGCAAACAACGCATACTTATTACCTTCACTAAGTTTCAGCCAAAGAAAAGTATGGTCATTCCCTCCTCTATACCACCATCAGCCTCGGCCTTACCATGGGGCCCACCAACTCTGAGGCCACCAAATCAGTTCCGTCCTAAACATTTTATACCTATTTCAGCAACCAGAGTATTACCGGTCCCATCTATCCATCTACCGCACGTCACACCTCTCAACAGCATCCAACCTGTTTTTGTAGCAGCCCCGTTGGCACCTCCAGTACCTTATCCTGCACCAGTTCCCATCCCTCCACCTGCATCAGCAGGATGGACTGCTGTTGTTCCGGCTAGACATCCTCCTCCACCTAGATTCCCACTTCCTGGAACTGGTGTTTTCCTCCCCCCTGGATCTTCTGGAAACTCTCCATCAGCACCACCCCACCAACTTGGATTACCTATTGCCTCTGAAGCGAATTCTGCAGTAGATACCGACACTTCCTTGAGTAATGAAAACAATGTCGAAGGGTTAAATTGTACTGATGCCGAAGTTGCTTCTCCAAAGAGTAGAGTGGACGCGGAAGTGAAAAGGCAGGAGAGTAATGGAGGCGTCACAGGCATTGGAAATGGAAGCAGAACTGTTATAGTCTAGGCATAGGCAGCCTCAAATTTTTGGGGTCCAAAATTTTCAATTTTTCTTAATTGTATCCCAAAATTTTTAAGTTCAAATTTTTCTTTAATATATCCCAAAAAGAAAATGATTTTTACGAATGAAGCACACAGACAAGCTTAAATCTATAATCTTTGAATGATTCCAATCCCACACAGTTCCATCTATCCAACTCATAGGATTCAAGTGAGCCATCCACAAATTAGCGTGGGACACTTTATTCAATTTCGAACTCACCTTCTTCTCATAGAACTTCAGTATGAGGAGGAGTTGAATCTGTACATAAGTTTCCATCTCAGTCTCTTAGTCCCATTCTGGAAAGGGACCAAGTTTCTCCAACCGGAATTTGATCGAATTTTGAGTCTTAGGCCAAGTCCTATGGGCTAGATTGGACTGCTAGATTGGCCAAAAAGTGTTGCAAATCATGAAAAAAGTGTGGGAAAAAAGTTGACACTCAATCTAGCTACTTCTCTCTCCTAGCAATTGCTCGCAGTTCAACTAGCAGCGAGATTGAAACGCTGAATGGTTCGGCATTCAAAAAGTGACCAAAACGCTGAACGGTTCAGCGCTGGAGGAATATTCTAAGGGATCCGCGCAGAAACGCTCAACCATTCAGCGTCACTTTTCCTCACCAAATTTTGTTTGAAATTTTGTGATAGAAAATATAAGATAAGAAATGGTTTTTTTACCTGGCGAGATTGGGGTATACTCAAACTAATTGGGGTATACCCAATGAGACAAAATAGGGTCATTTTGAAGTAAAAGAGGTCACCCCTTAACCAAATATTTTCAAAATGGCAAAATTGCCCTCGTTTAATTAGCACTAAAAGTTTGATTAGATTAATTAATTAAGTTTAAATTGATTGAATAGATTAAAACTTATGAATTTTAAGTTATGAAATTTTGTTTTTGATTGACTTTTGTGGGATGATTTTTGATGATTTTTTTTTTTGAGAATATCTCTTGCAACGAAAATGAAGCACACAACCAAAATACTTCTAAAAAGGGGATTGCAAATCGTTATATGAAATCATACTCAAAATCAAAGAATAAATCAACACTTTTAGTTAGGGAGAAAGTATGAAAAGTCGGCAAGGTCGACTAATGAAGATCATCTTGAGCCAAAAGTGGCCTAAGAAGATCTTCATATCGACCTCGCCCAGGCCAAAAGTGGTAAAGCAAGCTCTTCATCGTCGACCTCGCCGGCCAAAAGTAGCCGGCAGGATCTTCATCGTCGACCTTGCCGACTTTTGTTTTTTGACATACAGGAGATGACACAAAAAATTTATCGTAGGCAAGGTATTCAAGAAATACCCTTAAATTTGTTTTTCAAGGTATTCAAAAATACCCTTCCTATTCAGATTGGCTTCGGCAAGGTCTTCAAAAAATACCCTGCCTAGGGGTATTTGAAATTTTTAATGCCATGGTTGTTATGAAAAGTCGGCAAGATATGCATGTCACGACCTTGCGGCCAAGACACGAAATCATAAATTTCGATTTCTAACTTTGATATAACAATCAAATCACACAACACAATGATGGGTTTAAGTTTAAACATCATTTATAGTCTTCTTTTATTGGTAGAGTCAACATTTTTTTTGGAAAATCAAAGTTGAGATTTTTATATGGGTTTGGTTGATGGAAGATGAAGATGAAGAAGATGAGAAGATTAAGAGTTGGTTAGTTTTTTAATTTTATGGTTAATGAAATTAAGAAATGAATTTATTTTTAAGATTTAATTATTTCAAGGGTATTAAAGTAAAATCACACTTTTTAATAATGACACATCATGTCCCCTTCTCATTGGGTATACCCCAATTAGTTTGAGTATACCCCAATCTCGCCAGGTTTTTTTAGTAGTACTCACATGACAAAAAAAGATAAAAAATGTTTTTAATGTATTTCACCCTACTGATAAGACATGGCTTTTTTGTCGGTTGGAAAAATAAGAAATGGTTTTTTAATGCATATGAACACGATCGATGGTTCAGTGATCGGTAACTTCTTAATTTTAATATGCAAATTCAACAGTGATGGGATGGGATGGATTGATAGACACGATCGATGCATGCATGGACTAGTGATCGGTCACTAGTAAAGTTGATTTAATTGGTAATTTTTAAGCGCTCCTTGGTTCAGCGTTCGACGCTGCACTGTTCAGCGTTTCGCTGCTAGATTCGTCATCCCATAAGACTTAGGAGGTTGTCCAGGCTGACGTGGATGGCCAATCTAGCAGCTAGATATAGCCCATAAGACTTAGCCTAGGCCGATTGTCAGTTGCATAATCTCTAATGTTCTCTTTCCATGGAGTATGGAAATTGCTGTAAAGTCAAATACACCGAAAGTTCGATGGGTTTCCATGGGCTAGTCTAAAAAAAATGTCCACAGAAAAGAAAAAAAGTTAACCTGGTGTTAGGATAATGCACAATATTAGTTGAAGGTATCACAGGTACAAATGACTAAATGAGAACCAAATTCGTAGGTAACTAAAAAAAAAATTACTTGAAATTTGGACAGTGGAAAATATTGGTATCACAGGTAAAAATGACTAAATGAGAATCAAATTTGTAGGTAACTACAAAAAAAAATAAAATAATAATAACAAAACAAAACAAAACTAGGCAGATTCTTATTTCTTGCCTTCTTTGCGTAATTGGCACTAGTAAAAGACACATGTGCGATGCACATGCTTGAATTTTACTCATCCAACAACGCTAAATTTGAAAGTCATGAATTTTTTTTCCAAAAACTAAAATTTACTATTCTTATTTGTACTCGTTAGGTAGATAATTGAAAGAGCTTTTCAAATATATAAATTTTACAAAAATCCGATGTGTATTTTGAAAGATATTAAGTTTTTAAAATTTTTGATCTATTTTTAAAATAATGGTATTTACGTAAATATGTAAAAAAATGGGGACAACTAAGTAATTTAGGGGGTCTCCTACCAAAAGAGTTATTTTCTTTATATTAGTATAAGAAAGATAAGATTTACACCATTTGGCGAAACAACAGGTGCAACTACATTGCTTTGACTAAACCGGCATACCAGTTTTTGCTTTTAATTCATGTAAAGCATTCATCACAGTGATACTCTTGTCATTGCAATCTGCTGTCATCGTTGCGATTTCATGGAAATACTTGCACATGTCATCATATCGCTGCGCACCTGGATTGGCATCCAAATCTCTGTAACTGGCTTTAACAAAAGAGCATTTTCGTTTAATGTCCTTCCTCCATCTAGAGAGAATATACTTAGATGGCACTTGTTGCACTTCACTTTGGGTCAGCACAGAAAATGTGTGCCTGCATATAATCCCGCTAAACTCGAACAAATGACATGTGCAATTCAGCTCGCAGTCTACTGCATTGAAGTTAACAATAAACTTAGCATCCTTCTTATTGTCTCCAACTTTAACATGCTCGGTGACTTGAATTACAAAAATAGAGTCTTCCTCCTTAACAAGAGAGGTATAACAATACAGCTTTCCCATTATCTCTTCCTGAAATTCTTTAAATTTTGTATTGGTGTAAACTTCTTGAAACTGTTTCTCAATCTCATAATGAGTGATGCAGTCAAACCTTGAATACAGAGATTCATAATCTGCCCGACTTTCCTTTTCAGCCTTACTTCTTATAATGTTATCATACTGCTCTAGAAACTGCTTCAAAGTCGTTTTGGAGTTCACATGCCCATTGAATAGTGCACAACTGCTCTCACTACCTCGTGCAGTTGACATTCCTGCCCAAAAAGTTTCTTTTGTATAAACTGGAACCCAGCGATCCCGCTCGGCATACAGTTCTTTTAACCACTCGTTGCCATGAAGACCATATTTCTCAATCACTTTTCTCCATTCATCTTCAAACTCATCTTTGCTGGTAGACTCACAAACAGAATTCTGCAAAGTTATTTTAATATCTTTGTACTGAGAACATCCTTTCAGCTTCTCTCGAGTCTTTTTCATCACTTGCCATAAGCACCATCGATGTTGGACATCAGGAAAGACAGTTTGTACAGCCTTTTGTACAGCTTGGGATTGATTAGTGATAATGGCTTTTGGAGGAATTCCTATCATACATGCCAACCAAGATTTAAATAACCACAAGAATGTCCCGACATCCTCATTTGACAACAAAGCACAACCTAATAAGACAGCTTGTCCATGATGATTCACACCGACAAAAGGAACCAAAGGCATAACAAATTTATTTCCGAGATTTGAAGTGTCGAGTGTGACTACATCTCCAAAGTCTTCATAAGCTGCCCTACTCCTTGCATCTGCCCAGAATATGTTTCTTACAGTACAGTCTTCATCCATGTCCATCACATAAAAGAAATTTGAGTTTCTAGTTTGCATTTTAACAAAAAAATTCTGTAAAACTGCAACATCACCTTCCTCGAGCATTAATGTTTTCACCAGACCGTTGTTATTTCGAGACCTTTTATCCCCAACCATTAGCGTTTCACATACCCCAGTTTGAACAATGTCACTTGTCCGCGACTGCTGACGTACTTTGGTTTTGGCACCTTGATCCAACTTCTTATATTTAAAACACCGTGTCTCGCCTGGCGTCAGCGGATGGTTATGCTCAAGCACAACAACGCTCAATATAAAACTACCATCACATTGCATTACAGTTCTTATCTTAGCCTGGCAATTAGTTCCTGAAGTGAGATTCGAGTATCTATTCTTTGATGTGCTCGTTCCCTTTTTTTCTCGAGAACATGCAAATGTGAAATATCTTAAAATCCCATAATCATCACATCGTGTTGATCTTCTATGTACACGAAAGCCTTGTTGAATACCATAATTTGCATAATAACGATAAACATCATCTTGGGAGCTAAACACCATACCTACCTTAGGTTCTTCAAGTTTTCCGATCCCTTCCAAATGTTGCCCACTAGCCTGCTGACACTCACCATTTCCTGCATTAACATCACAATCGCCCTCCTCCTCCATAGCAAGCATATCAATTCCTGTACTTCCCGTTTCCCGCATAGATTTGAGCAAATGAAACATATATCATTTGAATGTCAAAAACTCAACAAAAGCAACTTAGGGCAAGTGCCCCTCATAAAAAAATCACATTTTCTTTGAATTGAACTAGAAAATGAATCACAAACAAGTTTGAATCTTGAAAGGAAACAAAATTACTTATGGGTTCTAAACCCTAAGAGTATTATTGATTAATGCGCAAAACCCTAACCCGAATAGAAAATCTAATACAGACATAATAAAGATGCCGTAATTAACAGGATTGAAAGAATTGCTACTTACAGTGAAGAGTTGGGTGTTTAGTAATAATACATCTCCTTCATTATAACACTGAGTAAAGAAATCGTTAATGGCGTCCAGCAATAGTGTAACCGGAAGACAACCTAGTGGAACTGTAGTAATAGTAACAGTGTTGAGAACCAAAAATGAATCGAGCAAAATCCCAAGTTGTTTTATTATCCTGGCGATTGGGTATACTCGTATTAATTGGGGTATACCCAATTTTAAGGGGACCTAAAGGGTGATTTTACTTTAATACCCTTGAACTAATTAAATCTTAAAAATAAACTCATTTTTTAATTTCATTAACCCTAAAATTAAAAAACTAAACAACTCTTAATCTTCTCTTCTTCTTCTTCATAGAAAATCATCGAAAACATCTTCCATCAACTAACCAAAGCCATATAAAAATCTTCAACTTTGATTTTGATAAAAAAATTGTTGACTCTCGATACTTTTCAAATGGAAAAAGCAAAAAACTATAAGTGATGTTTAAACTCAAACCCATCATTGTGTTGTGTGATTTGATTGTTATATTAGGTTCAAAAAAAAAATCAATTTTTTTTTTTCTCTCCATCTACTCCTCACTCACACAAATTAAAATAAAAACACAAAATTGTGATTAACCACTAAACATGATTAGTGAGGGGTATATTAGGATTTAAAAAATTTTGGTCTAATTGCTATTGGGACTCCTAAGGTCGTAACATGCATATCTACAAATAAAAGAAAACTATAAGTGATGTTTTCATCATTGTGTGTTGTGTGATTTGATTGTTATATTAGGTTAAAAATCGAAAAATTGTGATTTCACAACGTAAATGCATATCTTGCCGACTTTTCATAACACCCACAAATGCCCAGGTATTTATGAAGATCTTGCCGACTAACAAATTTTTTTCAACAGGCTGCAGGTATTTTTGAAGACCTTGCCGACTACTAATTTTTTAACAAGCAAGCGGGTATTTTTTGAAGACCTTGCCGACTAATACATTTTTCTCAACAAATTTACAGGTATTTTCAACAAATGTGCATGTTTTTTTGATGACCTTGCAGACTAATAATTTTTTCTGTCGTCTCCTGTGTGTTAAAAAAATAAAGTCGGCATGATCTTAATTCGTCGACCTTGCCGACTTTTCATACTTTCAGAACTGAAAGTGTTGATTTTTGATTTAATTTTGAGTGTTATTTCATACAACAACTTTGCAATCCCCTCTTTAGAAGTGTTTGGGTAGTGTGCTTTCATTTCCGTTCCAAAAGATTTTTTCAAAAAAAAAAAAATTTCATCAAAAAACTTCCCAAAGTTAAATCAAAAATTTAATTACTCAAATTCATAATTTGAAAAGTTTTAATCTAAACTCAATTAATTAACCTAATCAGATTTTTAGTGTTAATTAAACAAGGGTATATTAGCCATTTAGAAAATATATGGTTAAGGGGTGACCTCTTTTACTTCAAAATGACCCTATTTTGTCTTATTGTGTATACCCCAATTAATATGGGTATACCCCAATCTCGCCAGGTTTATTATACGGATGGGTGGGGCATATCTATTCATGTGGGCCGTCCACAAATTAGGTGGGACATTTTTTGTGTAGACTTCCGGTAAAAAAAATTAAAGTACTGTGGATGGGGAAAAACGGCTTGCTGTTTTTTTAGGAAAGTGAAGAGTCGAGCGTGCGGACGAGACTCGACCTAACAAACTGCTGAACCCCACACAGATGCACTGCAAAGGGAATGCTTAGATTCGAGAGATCAATCTGTAGGACTCCTGCCTAAACCAAGTCAATGGCAGTTCCAGAGTCAATTCGGTCACAAAGAGGGAGATGGGTTGATCTGTAGGAGGGAAGCTAAGAATTGTGTGGGATCAATGATGATCAGGGATTGTGGATGTGTTGAAGGTTTCTGCAAATTGATGAAATGTTGAGTTCGAATAAGTTCAAGTCGATTGATAGAATTTCTGAGAGTAATTGCTCGAAGAATTGTTGTTGTTCAATCGTGGATCCAGGGACTTATTCATATTTTCAGAATAGCGAACACATTGATCCCAGTAAGTGTGACGGTTTCATGAGTGGAAGAGTGGGAAAGTAGGAGATTGTGGTAAACCAATTGCGTGTCGTGTGGAGACTTGGTTGATCGTCCACCAACTACTTTGCTAACTCCTTCAACCGTTGCACGACTTACACACATTTCTCATCGTGGATGAATCCACGTTCGTGGAGTGCATGATAGACGTGCATTTAATTAGTTAGTTGTTGATTGTTTAGACAAAACCCTAGTGATTGATATCCCCCATGTGACGTGATTGATGTCTCACGAATCGTGGAGTCTGCATGACAGACGTGCATTTAATTAGTCAGTTGTTGACTGTTTAGACAATGAGTCTAGGTTTTGTTGAATCGAGCATGAGTGATTGAATGCTCAGGAACATGTTAGACATTGCTCGAATATTGTAAATTCAAGCAACTGAGCAAGTATTGCTCGACGAATCACGGGATATTGATAGTTGGATCAATATTCGAGCAATTGAGCAAATATTGCTCGATTCGAAGAATTGCAGAATATTGATAGTTGGGCAACTGAGCAAGTATTGCTCAATTCGACGAATTACTGAATATTGATAGTTGGATCAATATTCGAGCAACTGAGCAAGTATTTCTCAATTTGACAATAAATTACTGAATATTGATTGTTGGATCAATATTCGAGCAACTGAGCAAGTATTGCTCAATTCGACGAATTATTTGTTGGTGGCGTGACCCAATAAAATATTAATTAAAATATTGGTAGACTTCCGAATATTATATAATTAATCCGCGTGTTGTTTGTTGGATCAACATAAATTTATTAGTGTTTGAACTTGCTCAGAATGATGATTCGTGGAGCGTTTGTTCGAAACCCTAATTTTTGATCAATTGCTCATTAATTGACGAATTGCTGAAAATAGGTCATGAGCGAAGGAGGGACCGACCACATGGAATTATGGACGTCCATGTGATGCCCAATTGCTCGAGTGAGCGTACACCAGGATCCCGAGTTGACCGGTTGGTGAAAGAATGATGATTAAATGTCGTTTCATCATTTATTGAAATAGTGCTTGTCTGAGCATTAGGTATTAAAACCTAATTTATGGAAAAGTGAGGGACCGTCCAAGAAGGCATGAAACCGGTCCTTGAGGGTGTGGGACCAGCTGATGGTCGATTGAGCAAATCCAAAGTTTTTTGGAAAGAGTTTGGACCCAATATGAGCAATTGTGCAAATTAGGTCAAAATTGTGAAAATATGTGGGACCGGCTCATTGCAAGCCTTAGATCCGCCCTTGGTCGGTCATGGGAGCATGCCCGTTTCACCATGATGCTCGTGCCTCATTCATGAGAGTTTCAGTATTTTATGATGTGCGATTGAGCAATATCTTGAATTTTCAGAAGAATTCGATCTTTGACTGAAATTCTCGATTTTGCTCGAATGAGCAAGTAGAACCTTGCTTGTTTGACCAAATTTAGAAAATATTAAAATAATGATATTTTAATATTTGGCGTGAGTAGCTTAGTCGGTCATGTGGCCATTTGACTTTTTGACTTTTTCATGGTTTGAGCAATATTTGAGAAAATATGGAGAAACCATGATTTTTGCTGAAACAGGGAAGTTTCATGAGATGAGAGATAACAATTTATGAAAGATTAGGGATTGCAAGGTGTGGGACCGGCCACGACTAGGGCATGGCCGCCCGGCTAAGTTTCCCAGTCCCGCGACACCTTTTCCTATTTTATATTATTATTTCTCATGAAACCATGAAAGTATGGAGAAACCATGAGTTTTACTCAAACAAGGAAAGTTGCTAGAGTTAAGGAGTTTTCATGAGTTCATGAAAATAACAAAAAAAAGGAAAAATAATAGAAGAGGCATGGGACCGGCCACGGCTAGGGCATGGCCGGCCGGCCTATGGGCACCTCTTTATTTTTTTAATGTTATTGTTTTCTCTCTCCTATTTCGTGTAGAACTCCTCATTTGTCCATATTTTCGGATGCTCGTTCGTGCATTCGGGTGCTCGTTCGTGCATCATTGTCGAGTACACTTGCACCATTTTATGGGGCTTACTCAGTGGTAGTCCCGATGCCCGATTGTCGAGTGTTTATTATTAATTTATGAAATTCAGTGGAGAATGATTCATAAAACTGAGTAATAAAAGTGAGTAGTTATTTATTATTAATCCATAAGATCAGATGTGGATTCGACCATGAATTCAGAATAATAAACGAATAGTACCATTCCATGGGATCGTGGATTCGACCATAGAATCAGAGTAATGAAAGTAGTTATTACCATTCCATGAGATCAGCCGTGGATTCGATCATGAAATCGGAGTAATGATATTATCCATTACCATTCCATGGGGTATAAATCTTGGCGTCCAAATTTGTGCACCCCTCCAAAACCGGGGTGCACATTCCGACCTTCATTATTGGGAGGTTTGTTCGGTCAAAACTAGATATTGTATTATTTATAGTAAAAATATTTTCCATTTATACACAAATTCCCATATTATGCAAATATATTTTCTCTTTCTTACAACATCGTTGACTTGAGTTCTTATATACAACGTCTAGAATCTAGTTTTTATCTGAAGAACATAGAAACGTTTTGGTCATGAGAATGTTAGCTTGGTTATTACGGAGTTCAAATTTAGGTATTCTTCAATGAAATCGAGTTTCAATCACATCACATTCGATTTCGTTCAACTTGATTTCAATGATGTTTCTTTTAAATTTGTGATCATTGATTATTTATTTTGAATATTTTTATTCAAATCAGTAATGATTCTTTTGAGAGATGTATGCACAACTTTTTAAAATTTATATGAAGTATGAATAAATTTTCTTCTTCCATTAATTTTGATATGTAAAATAAAGAGAAGAGTAAAAGACTGATCATATTATCATTCACCATTAATCACCACCATGAAACAGATCATATTATCACTCAGCGGTACCAATTAAGGCTTAGTTTGGTATTGCTGCAGCTTTTGTAAAAGAACTTTTCTGTTGTGCGTTGTTGTATGTGTTGTGAGAAAAAAGCAGTTAGGCGTTAAAAAATAATTAAAGTTAAAGCTGATTAAAAAAGCAATCAAAGTCTATTTGGTAAAATATGAGATTCAACCATTGTTGTTGTATCAAATGACAAATACAAACATATCTCTAAAAATAATTATTCAATTTTATTGGGGTTAAAATTAATTAATTTTTTACTATTAAATATATATATATATATATATATATATATATATATATATTATTAAATTTACTAATTGTCACTATTATTATGATTGTTAAAAATATTTATTTTACTTAGCAACTTTTTATAATATACATATAATTTTCAAACAAAAAATAAAAATAAAATAAAATAATTATTTGATATTTGATATTTGTTTTTATTTTTATTTTTATTATTGAAAAATTAAATGAAATGGTATATAAAATAGTTTGAAAATAAAAAATAATAATATTTAAAGAACAAAATATAAGAAATAAAAGTTGATTGTATATATATTCAAGAGAAATCGAAAGAGAGATATGTCGGGATAGAAGACCTTGAGCCAAGAGAATATATATTGTTCCTTTTATAGCACAAGCAAAATGATAAGAAGTTTCCCACTTCTCTGTGAAAACTGTATTGCTGCGTTCTTTCCAAGTAAGCCACAAAGTAGCATGAAGTAAAGATTTCCAGACAAAAACACCAACATCCCTGAACTTTAATTACCTTAAACCACTCATCCACCAAATGAATGACTGTATCAGGCATCAACCATCGCCACCTAGGAACCACTGGAATGACGTCTTTCCACACCTCTAAAGTATAATAACAGTGCAGCATACATTGATCAGTTGTTTCGACAGTATTGTTACAAATCCCACATTGACTTGAAGTGTCCATCCCTCTCTTCTCTAGACTGTCCCTAGTATCAATTTTGTTTAAAATGATTTGCCACATGAAAAAACAGACCTTTGAAGGGATTTTCTAGCACCAAACAGATTTACTAGGAAAAGAAGGAGAGATTTTGATCATTGTTCAATCCTTTAGCAGCCACATATAATACCATTTAACTGTAAAACCATTTGCGGGAGAAGACTTCCACGCATCATTAGTGTTTGCATAGAGAAAAGTAGAAGGATCGCTACCAATAAGATGAAGCAAGTTACATAACTCATGAACTTCAGTTGCATACAAAATTCTTTTGAACTGAAGATTCCAAATGGGAGTAACGTTAAGTACAATGTGATTTGCGACAATACCCTCTTTATTTTATGAAATCTTAAACAATGAAGGGAAAGTAGCAGTCAGGCAAACACCACATTGCACCAACCATCATACCAGAAAGACAAACAAGCACCAATACCAACAGATAGGTCTAGATTTTTCGGGAAAAGATATATTCTGTCTAACATTACTACATAAGCTTCTATACTCTAACCAAGAGAGAAGCATACCGATCCCATCTATCAAATAAAAACTCGAAACTTACGTATGATCCCCATCTACAAATAAAAACTCGAAAGTGGTGTATCGTTAGCAATTGATGGAGAAGCCATGTTTCAGTTCTTTGTTATTGCGATCTTGGACAGATGAAGCGTATGTGGGTTCATACAAGCATCCAATCCAACCAAGATGAAACTGCAACTAATGTCCAAATAACACAACAAAATAAACAGATGATCATAGAAAATAAATTGGGTACCATACTAACACTTTATTATAAAATAAGTTGGGTACGATAGTTTATAGACGTATAAATTAAATTGGTTAGTTTTTCCAGATGTCATATAAATTAAGTTGGGTATCTGTAAGTTCTTCGATGATTTGCGTACATGGACTCGAAAAGTAAAGAGGAATTGAAGATAACACACTACACTAACAATCATAAACATAATAAATTGCCTGATTTTGTTCACGAGCTTCAAGAAAATGATTCTATAAACAAAAAGATTTCATGATTCGAGATTAAATCAATTAATTGAACTTATGACATGGTATGAAGCACTAAAAACCTTTGACAAAGTTTTTTTTCTTCTAAATCATCCAGGTTTCAGATGAAATTGATCATGAAGATCCAAACTTAGGTCACAATTCATTTGATTTATTTTCAGATTATTTTTATATGGGTAATATTAGAGCATGGTGATCATGCTTCTGAAACCTTTTTAAAGATCAAGGAAATTTTTTGAGAGTTATGATGAGTTTCATTGAATAACATATCTGAAAAAAAAGAATTAAAATTTCTACATCAAAATGATCGATTAGATGATTATCAATCCTCCTTCAAATCAGATGAAATAATTGAAAGATCAAAATAGGCTTACCTGGATAAGATATTCCTTCCGTCCCATACGGGTTGCAAACACAACAGAGAAAGTAAAAGTCCTCCATAACTCTAGTTACTAGTTATTAAACAATTTAAAGGATAACAATGTAATTTATACACATATCTGAGCCAACCATAACCGATCTAGCTAACTCAGTCCGTCAAATTGGGTTGATTGAAACATAGGCTGGACAACAGGGAAAACTCAAACATATGGATTTCTACGAGGATTTCTCTATATTCAAGGGTAACTTTTGTCATTTATAAAATTAAATAGGGATGAAAAAGATAAATCAAACATTAAATTTAGGTGGGACCGAAGCTTATGCTTTTGTAGCTTTTAAAAGCTCCTCCACCTCAGCTTTTAAAAGTTGAGGAATTTTAGAAGTGCTTTGGATAAAAAGCGCTTTAATTTTTTTTTTTACCAAACACTAATTTGAAAAATTATTGACATATATAGGTTTTGAAAGTGCTTTTGCAAAAAAAAAAAAAAAAATTACCAAACCTATCCAAAGGCTGATGCTAATCAAGTGCTCTTTTGAAAATATAAAAAAGCATATAATCACCTAATACCAATCAAGGCATGGACTGACATTTACTATAAACTGTTATTTCTTCGTATAGAAACGTAGAGATAATATATGGACACACAAAAGAGTGAGGAAAAGAGGTGTTAATGGGAAAAAAAAATTACTAATAGTTTTATTTTTATTTTCAGAGAAATTTTAGGAAAGAAAAAAAAATAAAAACGGAAATCAAAAACCGCTTCGTATATCTCGACCAATTATGTAGGCCCGAATGTGCACCCCGGTTTTTGAGGGGTGCACATATTTGGACTCTAAATCTTGTATGATCATCAATAAAGGTGATGAACCTGACCATTCAAACATGGAGGTGTAAACGGTCCACATATATCAGTATGGATGATTTCCAAAATTTTGGAACTTCTCCTAGCGCATTTCCTTGTGTTGTTAGTCTGTTTTCCCATTATACAATCTACACAAGCACCGAAGTCAGAGAAACCAAGGGTTTGGAAAATACCCTCTCTTTCACCAACCTCTTTAACCTTGCAATATGTCCCAATCTTCTATGCCATAAAATAGATGATTCTTCATTCACATTACTATGCTTTATGCCAATACCTTTTCTTTCTTTTTTTTTATATAAAAAAAAAAGCAAATCAATATATATCATAGATAGGAACACATCCACCAGTCGACTAGACATTCATATTGGTGAAAGGTCCCAAAGATGGTATCAAGCATCATAGCAATACAAAGATAAAATTTACAAACCGAGATAGAAGATACCATCTTATCAACTTTAACACACAAGTGATAAATATAGTAAATTAAAAAAGCATAGACATATCCCTCCATAGACCAATCTTCGTTAACTCCATAACTTCTTCTTTTATCCTCATCTGAAATCTTTTTAATCATAGAAGATGTAAGTATTTCCATGTAAAAAAGGTGTAGAAGTTTCTTCACTTCCAAAAGATATATCATTATATTATTGATAATCAAGGGATCAAACTCTTTCATCTGAAAGAATATAGTCCCAAGAAAGATCCCAAGCCTTCTACTAGAAATAGTAGAACTACCACGACGACTCAAAGGGATCAAGGCAATCTTCCGAATGGAAGACTGAATAAAGGTGAGGTAGTTAACCCAATAAACTGCCAATATATTAAATCACACATTCGTAATTCATATACAAGCCTAACATCTCTATTGATGAAATCAACTTGAATGAAAAAATAAGCATCTATATTCCCTGAGGTGATATAATTGCTTAGGAGAGGATAACTTATGCAATTATTACTTAAACTGAAATATAATCCTATGCATTTAATACTTGACTTAATACTAATTAAGCTATTAAGGGTTGTGTAACCTTTTGTAACTGATGCCAAAGGAATCATCCTTATTACTATCAATCGATCATGTTCCTTCCGAGCTTTGGTGATGTTGCTACTCCTATCTATAGTAAACAGATAGAAGTCACTCCGAATTTGCCGGCACAAAAACAATATCGTACCAATAGCCATAACACAACTTTTAAAAAGGTGCCCACTGGCCCCACCCACAGCATTGTTCTTAGATATATGCCCAGAGAAAGAATAACTTATCACAAAAGGACAATCAACTTTCAACTGGGCCCATAGTGAAAAATTACCCACTTCCCTTGTGCTTAAAGAAATTTGATTCTGTTCCACATAGTTAAACTGTTTAGAAGTTCGATCAACATAACACGAGGCTGACGCTGCCGAAAAAATGTTTGAGACTTCACCTGCAATTTTGAGTTGATCAAAGGAGAGGCAAAGATTTACCACATCCGTTGATGGAATAAGAACTCCTCCATAATCATTGCTCGAGATGTTCAAACAACAAAAGAGATCACAAAGGATACTCTCCTCCATTAGCACAGACAGATCACTACCAAATTGATTTGTTCCAAGAATAATTTAGAAATTTCACAAGGTGATAGATTGATGAATAATAATCATCTTAAGGGATTTGAGATGAATTCCAAACACCATTGCTGGTACAGATCAAGACCCTGGCTCTTTGAATATGTAAACTTTTTGCTGAAGAGCTTTGATGATATAGTCTAAATC
Source organism: Papaver armeniacum (assembly GCA_023531295.1). Lineage (NCBI taxonomy): Eukaryota > Viridiplantae > Streptophyta > Magnoliopsida > Ranunculales > Papaveraceae > Papaver > Papaver armeniacum. The sequence continues at coordinate 43,572 of JAJJWW010004521.1, forward strand.
CGAGAGCAATCCCTAAAGAACTTTTTCAATTGATTTACAAAGAGAACCCTTCTTCCACAACTAAAATAAAAACCTAACAACCACCAAAGTTAAAACCTTCTTGGGATAAAACCGGTCAATCAAAGAGATTTGTATAGAATAAATTAAAGAAGAGACTGGAGATCAAAGTGATTGATCCTGAAAAACCGATAAATCTTGTCAATTAAAGAGATTGAACAAGAAAAGAAAAGGATTAAACAACAAACGATCAGAAAGATGGTCTTCTTGATCACGACTTAAAAAAGTCAAGAATAAAATTGAGAATCACCACTCACCAAGAAGAACAGGAAGAACAAACCTCACCGGGGAAAAGAAGAGAAAAATATTTGAGGAACAAAGAAGAGAAAAATATTTCAAATATTCCATCTATATTAAGATTGTATAAATCATTTTCAAGTTTTGCAAAACCAACAACAACCTAGTCTGTTAACAAACTAAAAGAGTTTTTTTAACATTAAATTCAAAACCAAAAGACACAAGCCTTGAAACATAAATAAGATTTCTTGAGACTAAGGAAAGTAAAAGTTGTTGGAACCGTAACAATGAAACTGCAAACATTAGATCAATCCGGTTGTACTGAAAATAATCAACTAATTGAAAACAACAACTTGACACATGAGGGCAGAGCCACCTGCTCAGCAAATTGTCCTTAACACATTAGTCCGTGGGTACTCCTCAAGAATGAGAGATGCTATACCCTAACAACGGAGATGTGTCCAGGATAGAACTGCCCGATATAGACTGTATAAGCACAATACAATCTACCCAATTACGAACTCAACAACAAGGATTTGGAAGGAAGATATGCAACCACTGTTGCGGAAAACCAAAGTGAAAAGATGGAGAAAAGAAGAAGAAAACGTATCCGCGTCTAGCCCACACTAAAAAGAGAAATTCGATTTTATATTTATAAGACAAAGTTGCTTCAAAATTAAGCTAGGTTTTGGTTTCCTTAAAACACGTTCTATTTCTTGTAAAACAAATCAAAACCAAAAAGGAATTCTCCCTTAAATAAAACACTTGTACAAAATATTTTTGGAATTAATTTCCTAAAGAAAAACTCGCCAAAAATAAATTCAAGTAGACACAAGACTTGGTGCATGGTATACGCGTATGTCGCATGGGTTGGAACATGTATTGTTTGTACCACCTGTTCCACCCTCGTTTGTCAATATATCCATAATACAATGGTTATATAGTGGAACTCCTCTTTAGTTTTCCACAATATGGGACTAAAGGAACATTTCATTCACCCATAAAATGAGTAACTATCCTTAGACCCTTAGGTCCTTAGATCAAACCACACCAAGACCAAAAATACTTTTAATTAAAAACTCATTTTCTCCAAAAATCCCCCACATGAATGAAATACCGATAAAAAATCAGAAATCAGAAAGCGAGAAATACCACTTTTAGGAAAAAGGTGTCCATGAGGTCTTGAACCTTTGCTTAGTGAGAAATTACCGAAACTACTCGATGGACAGTGAACGCGATGTCTTGAACTGCCATCGTTTGGTGTAATTTGCGATTATAACCACACATGATATCTCTCTAGGTGATGCTAAGTTCGTGCCGTTTTGTCCAATTTGGCCCTGGACATATCATGTTTCTCATAATGCTCTAGAGAATTAAAGCTCATATTCTCATAGGAAGCGGCCCCACTTCCTCATTCAGATAGGTGAGTTTCCATAAAGATTGTTACTGCTACACCCCACTTCAATCTTAAATTGAAACTATAGAACTCATTAAGACTTCCTAAAAGTCATCCTTCACATGCGGTCACACTATCACGTCTACACCATAGGGAAGGGACAGAGAATGAAATTCTCTGATAGTGTTTACCTTTACCCACCATAAATTAGTTGTCTCATTCGAAACCTTGATCTTGGGATCTCCAGTCATCAAGGTTGAGTATCCTTCATGGCAAGTTTAATTATTGAGCTTAAGCCCCATCCCCTTCGATGCAATTCTAACTATCTCCTTGAACAAACCTTTCGTCAAAGGTTACGCGATATTCTCCTTGGATTCTATCCAATCAATGGAAATAACGCCGACTGAGATTAGTTGGTTTTTAGCTTTAGCTATTACAACTAGGCTAACACAGTGTATAGATATAGCTGGCACAGGCCTATGCCAGAGAGGAATATCTTCTAAAAAGTATCTTAGGCGCTCGGCCCCCTCTCATGCTTTATCTAACGCAATACTCTCATATTCCATAATGAATTGAGAATATATGTCTGTTTGGAATCTTCCAAAACAAACCCTCATGCTAGAGTGAAAATACATCCACTCGTAGACTTAAACTCCTCCGAGTCAGCTATCCAGTTTGCAACACAAAATCCCTTAAGGATAGAGGGATACCTTTTGTATATTAAAACATAAGGTCATAGAGTATTTTAGGTACCATAATACTCTAATAAATGCACCCCCAATGCTCCTGCTCTGGATTACAAGTACACCTACTTAACTTACTCACACTATAGGCAATGTATGGACCCTTACAGTTCATTAAATTTATCAGACATCCTATAACTCTTGAGTATTCAAGTTAAGATAATCCATCACCCTTATTCTTCTTGAGTTTACAAGAAGAATCGTATGGAGTACAAACAGGTTTACAATCAAACCGATTGTATCTCTTAAGCACAAATTCAACAAATAAGAATGACTAAGACTATATTCATTAGAATGTCTTCTAATCCTCATCCCTATGATCACATCAACAGGGCCTAAGTATTTTATGTCTACGTTCTCATTCAGCGCATGCTTTTAGTGGAATATAACACATCTATGTTTGTATCAAGTATAAGCATTTCAGCAAAATACACACATACAATCACACAGGCATCCTTAACAAGTTCACCAGTTCACCATAAGTACACTTATCAGATTCATGACTCGAATCCACTATTTTTATCACATGATCAAAATTTTCATGTCCTTGTTAATGTGCTTATTTCAAATAATACAAAAAAAACTTGTCCATGTTACAAATTTTGTATTCACAACCTTTCACCACAAAGTCCTTAGGTTGGTCTAAGTAGATTTCTTTATCTAATTCACAGTTTTGGAAAAGATGTATTAACATCCATCTGATGAATCTCTAAGTTGTTTGTGGAAGCAAAAACAATTAGCATGCCAACGGAAGTAATTATCGTCACAAGTGAATAAGAATCAACGAAATCTATATCCTCTTTTAGGTTATAGCCTTTAGCTATCAACCTAGTCTTTTGTTTTCCACAATTCCACCTACTTTACATGTCCTTTTAAAGACTCATTTATATCCTATGGTCTTACTCTCTGGAATTAAAGTAACACAATTCCAAGTCTGGTTAAAGACGGACTGAGTCCAATTCACTAAATGAATCTCCTTACCAGATTGGGGTTTCAGTAGATGTTATGGCTTCTTTACAAGTTTGTGTATCGACTAAGCTAGGCATGTTATTAATTCATGTCCATAATAAATCTCATCTAAACGATTTACTTCTCTTATGCTCAACTACTACTTCACCTTCCTTTAAAGTTCAATTATGACTAGTTGAAAAGACATCTAGGGGATCAACAACGCATCTCTAAAGAGGATAGGTTTCAAAAATAAGCATCCCTAGACTCCATAATAATTTTCACACCAAAGTCAGAAAAATCAGACATCACACCCAAAAATTTATATGCAGTCAAATACTCAGGATACCCTATGAGGAATCAATCAACAACTTTTGGGTCCTAAAGTTCTTATAAAAAGAAATGGATGCCTAATCGAAACGCCCCCACACTTTGACGTATGCATAAAAAAATGTTTTCTTTCTTTCCATACTCATATGGTATCTTGTCTGATTCTTTAAAGGGTACTCTATTCAGAATATAGCAAGTTTAGAGGACGGTCTCTCCCACAGGTTGGCGGTTTAATCCTGAACTAATCAACATGGCATATTTTAATCTCCTTAAGGTTCATTCCTTACGTTCAACTTTACCATTACACTAGTTAATGGTGAAAAGGAGTGCGATCTAATTAATAATGCCATCTAAAAATCTCATATAGAATTTCATACTCATCACCATGTAAAGACCTAACTCCTTTAATGGTAACATCTAATTGGTTTTCAACTTCAATTTTACACTACTTATGGCTTCTAAGGCATCATCCTTATCTAAGCAAGTATATATAACAATACCACGTATAGTCATCTACGTAAGTTACAAACCAATTTTTACCACCTTAGAATGGATTGAAATCAACTCAATTAGGTCTAATAAGATTAATTCTAAGTGCTTAGAATAATTTTGCTAAAAAATTATATCAAATTATGATTCTATATATATTTCACTTTTGTGTTCAGAACCAAACTAAATTTGGGTACACAGACTACGCTTGCCAGTTTATGCATTGACTTATAAATTAACGGTTCTAAGTTTACCATGCAAAACATCCAAAGACACACAAAAGAAAGCACAAGAATCAACTATGTTCACTTCAACAGATTTTTCGTTAAGCTTATATAGACCTTAAGTCTAAAAACCCTTGCCTAAAAAAAAATCAACGCCCTTGGTTTCAACAATTTCTTTAGATTTAATTACTATCTTAAATCTTTAATTATCTACAACAAAACAAGAAACAAAATTCTTACAAATGCCTGGAACATGAAAATTTCATTCAATGTGAGAGTCTAAACAGATATGAGCTTCTGCTCGACCTTTCCCTTTATGCAACCTCTGTTGCGGATGAGTTACTCATATAAAGTCACTCGACATCCCCTATCCTCTGATAGGAGGTAAACATATAATGTTTCAACAAACAAGCTTAGTGGCTCCAGAGTCCATCCACCAGTCTCTCACATTGGTTATTAAAATAACTTTCGACATCATGTCACTAACTCGTTCAAGTTTGTTTCAACTAAATTATCATTAACTTTCTACTTATTAAGGTCTCTATGTTGTCTATAATTTCTTCGCCAATAAAAAGGTATATAAATATGATGGCCAGGAATTTCACAAACATAACAATCACCCTTAATTAAAGTAATGCCAAATTCAGGTTTACGAAACATACCTTTCTTTTGAAGACCACGCCTACAATTGTGTTTGATGTTCTCACCCTTGTCAGCTTTGGAATATTTGTTTTCAGCCACATGCTCCTATTAGCCATGTCCCTTACAGATGATACATTTTTGTCCACGTTGCATAACAACTCTTCCACATGAATCTTATTACTGAATTCAACTATGATGACCTCTCCAGTTTCAAGTCATAGACTTGGTTTGTACTCTGACTCAGAAGTCGTTAATTTCTCAATCACCGAAACACTTGAAAAACTCCTCTTCAAACACCATGCATGTAGTTTAGTACTTTTCCTCTAACGCAAACCACAAATAATAACCTTAAAGTTATCCACCAAATAATTCAGTTAGATTCTGCCTAACCCTAATTATCCAAAAACAATTTCACGTCCATCTTTATTCAAAACCTCGTCAAATTGTTTCAGTAAAAGATCATCTAGCTTATGTTTACCCAGAAAAATAAATAACTTAAAATCCTTTCCCTTAAATTTTTCTGGTCTTTCTACATCTCTTTCATCGTTACAGAAAAGGTACTAATTTGTTAAGATTGTTGGAACCGTAACAATGAAACTGCAAACATTAGATGAATTCGGTTGTACTGAATATAATCAACTAATTGAAAACAACAACTTGACACATGAGGGAAGAGCCACCTGCTCAGCAAATTGTCCTTAACACATTAGTCCGCGGGTACTCCTCAAGAATGAGAGATGCTATACCCCATCAGCGGAGATGTGTCCAGGATAGAACTGCCCGATATAGACTGTATAAGCACAATACAATCTACCCAATTACGAACTCAGCAGCAAGGATTTGGAAGGAAGATATGCAACCAGCATTTACGGAAAACAGAGTGAAAATATGGAGAAAAGAAGAAGAAAACGTAGCCGCGTCTAGCCCACACTAAAAAGAGAAATTCGATTTTATATTTATAAGACAAAGTTGCTTCAAAATTAAGCTAGGTTTTGGTTTCCTTAAAACACGTTTTATTTCTTGTAAAACAAATCAAAACCAAAAAGGAATTCTCCCTTAAATAAAACACTTGTACAAAATATTTTTGGAATTAATTTCCTAAAGAAAAACTCTCCAAAAATAAATTCAAGTAGACACAGGACTTGGTGCATGGTATACGCGTATGTCGCATGGGTTGGAACATGTATTGTTTGTCCCACCAGTTCCACCCTCGTTTGTCAATATATCCATAATACAATGGTTATATAATGGAACTCCTCTTTAGTTTTCCACAATATGGGACTAAAGGAACATTTCATTCACCCATAAAATGAGTAAGTATCCTTAGACCCTTAGGTCCTTAGATCAAACCACACCAAGACCAAAAATACTTTTAATTAAAAACTCATTTTCTCCAACAAAAGTTCCTTCCAAATCCAAAGTAAAACCAGAGTTAAGAACAAGTCTAAAGGTTCCAACAACTATAACAGTTGAAGGCATCATATTCCCAGGCAGATGCAACGTTCATTGTTAGTTGGTTTTCTTTGGCTAAGGAAGCCCTACACAGTATTGACATTGTGGATTGTAAAACCGGAATCAATCCACCAAGTATTATGATGGAAATCAACCATATTAGATTCAATACATACTAATGATATGTTGTAATTTTGTGTACCGGAAGTCTCATTATACCTTATTGATGACAATTTTTGCATTGTGGTGCTTGCTAAATCAAGAATCATGCACCCTAAAATCAAGAGAATTTTCTCTTTCCATTCTTGATAATTGTCACCATTCATTATCGTTATTATGCGAGAAGATGGAATATTTGAAAAATAATTTTACATAACTACAAATGATAGTAAACAAATATGTTCACAATCAATTATCAAAGCAAACAAAATCTAGAAATTCGACCAATGTCTACTATATCCACTTAGTGGCATCGAAGAGAATAGCCTTGACGATTGGCCCCTTCAGATATCTCAATACATTGCTGTGTCCATGTGTATACATTGGTTGTTGGTTTTTGCATATTGTTAAATGGTAAAATGCTCGAATACGTTTTCATGTAAAATGCTTGTCTTGATGGTATATAACAAATGTTTTTCAATGGACGGAAAAATCGACAGATGTTTTTCAGTTAGACGATAAGTTCATGCCTTAACTTATAACCATAGAGTCTTAACTTATAACCATAGGATATTTCTTAGAAAAATCAACGGATGTTATTTGGGTTAATGTTTCTTTCTAGTTTTTTCTGTCCATGCCTGTTTGCATGTCTCAACTTTATATGCGGTTAAATCATAGACGAGGCTTGTGCCGGAAACTTATACTACGACTATTGCCAGCAAGTATTTCAAAAAAACAAAAACACTAAATTAACCTAGCATTTGTAGGGGTGATCCCAAAAGAATTAGGGGCGACACTAAAAGACAAAAAAGGTCACCCAAACGTAGATCTAAGCTACCCGGCCCCTTATCTTCGATTTTTCGAAATGTCCAATATGCCCTTATATAATCGGGAGCCTACACCATAATCGGTAGGTTAAAGGTGAATCGGTAGGTTAAATTGAAACTATACCTACCAATTATTGTGTAGATACTTCGGCTAATAATCCCTTTTATAATCGGTAGCTTATCCAACTTGTAATACTACCGATTATAAGGAGCCCCATATTCAACCTTGGCCAAATTCCATAGGTTTTGAGGGGGTGCAGAGCCAACCATACCACTTGGCTTGAGTTGTGGATGTAGCCATTATCTGAAGCCTAATAGGTTACATACACTACCGATTATAAGTTTCCCCAAAATAAGTTTTTTCTAAAATCCTCCACGTAATGAATTTTGAAATCTACCATAATCGACAGGGTATATAATTATATAACCCACCGATTATAACGAGCCCCAGATCCAACCTTTGCCATATTTCATAGGTTTTGAGTGTACACAGCCAGCTGTAACCACTTGGTTCGTGTTTTGGATGCAGCGTTAATCGGGAGTTAAATATATTACCAAACCATCCGATTATGGGTTGCCCCAAAATGAGTTTTTCTAAAATCCTTCATGTAAGGGAATTTGAAATATACCATAATCGGTAGAGTTAACAACTTAACAACCTACCGATTATAAGGAGCCCCAGATCGAACCCTTGCCAAATTCCATAGGTTTTGAGTGTACTGAGCCGAGGCATAACCATGTGGTTCGTGATTTGGATGTAGCCATAATCGTAAGCCAAATAGGTTCCAAAACCTACCGATTATAGGTTGCCCCAAAATGAGTTTTTTCTAAAATCCTTCATGTAATGAATTTTGAAATCTACCATAATGTGTAGAGTTTATTACTTCTTACCGTCCGATTATACGAAGCCCCAAATCCAACCTGTGCCAAAATCCATAGGTTTAGAGGGTACAGAGCCAGTCATAACCATGTGGTTCGTGATTTGGATGCAGCCATAATCGGACGTCAAATTGGTTCCAAATTTTGAAATCTGCCATAATCGGTAAATTGTCAAACTTATAACACTACCGATTATAAGTGGCCCCAAATTCACCAAAACTTGGATGTAGTCATAATCGGAAGACCAATAGGTTACAAAACCTCCGATTATCGGTTGCCGCATATTCAAATTTTTAAATCTACCATAATCGGTAGATATTCTAACTTAAATACCTACCGATTATTGGTTTTCCAAGATTCAACCTACGTCAAATTAGCCGTTGCAGTTTAAACCAAATTTAAGAAATAGCCATTGTAGTTTTTGGGAAAAAGAAAAAGAGCCGTTGGACCCTAAACCTATATAAAGAAACTCATATATATCAACCCAATTGCACCAAACTCTTTCCTCTCTTCAGTTCTAACTTTGAAAACAAAAACATGGATATTGCTTTTGCCGAAGAAGAAGATTGTGCTATTTATAGAGCTACGTTGTGGTAACTGCTCATGATCGTGTTCACAAGCTCCACAAATCGGAATCCCAAGAGCAACTATGGAACCGTATTTTAATGGTATTTGAGGCGTTAGATGGTAATCAAATTCGAAGATCTCCAATGACATTAAGATGAGGTAAAAGGCGCTGGATAAAGAGATTGACAAACTTGAATATGAGGAAATATTTGTTAGGGACGCTTTTCCTTGGCGGACGTATGAAAAATGAGTAAGTATCTCTGTAACTCCGACTCACATTAACATAAGTTAGTACTAACTTGTTACTCATTCGTAATTTCAGAGAAATCTTGCGGATCGCCGGTATGTGGACCTCTACGGGAAACAGTTTGAACATGAAGGATGCTACAAAATCAAGAGGGACAATTTCTATGATCACTGGAAGTTATGATATGTTTTAATACTTTTAAGTGATTGTAAGAGTGGTTTTAAAGTGATTGTAACGTTAAGGTCTTTATGTAATGGCTACAATCGGAATATTATTAATATAACAGCCGATTATTTATACGCGGTAGTTTATTTGGTTAAATAAGCAACCGATTACCAAAATCGGACACTTTATGAGTTAATTAAATTTTCGAATGTTATGTTGTTTGGATACAGAAAACAAAGTTTTCTTCACATTGTCATAATCGAAGGAAACATATAAAATAAACCTACCGAATACTATAATCGGAAGTTTAAGAAGTTCACCTCGTTCTAGAATATGGTGTTGTTTGGTTACAGAACACAAAGGACTTTAGAGTGTCATAATCGGAGGCTAAGGAATCATGTTAGTGCCCGATTATGGTGTTGTTTGGATACAGAAACCAAATTTTCTTCACATAGAATAATCGTAGGAATAATATAAACTAACCCTACCGATAATAATAATCGGAAGATTAATAAGTTACATTAGTTCCCGAATATGGTGTGGTTTGGTTACAGAACAAAAATTATTTGTGCACAAAGCATAATCGGTAGGCAACGAAATTCATAATCTTAGAATCGATGTTTTTTTGCAAAATCCCAGATTCGGTAGGTACATAATATAAATAGCTCCCGATTCTGACACTAAAATTGCAATATCCCCAGAATCGGGAGCTATGTATATAAAGTAACCTTCCGATTAATTGTATAAAATTCAACAGTTTCATATCTCTACATGTGATTCGCTTGCGGGGTCATCGTTAAATGCATAAAGATAGCAATAAAACCATTCATAATTCATAAAACGAACCATTCACAAACCATAAACATAACGTACCAACTTATAATCCGACACAAACAACATAATCCGACATAAACAAAGTTAAATCCGACATAAACAAAGTTATACATAAAGTTAACAAAACACCGAGAGTTTAGTTTTTCCTATTTGCTTTGACTTTGCGAGCTTTAGTACCTCTACGACTTGGACCAACATCATCATTGGTTTCATCAACTTGAGTGTTCGATGACGCCCGAGTTTTTTTGTTCACCTTGGTTGTAGTTTTTTTTGCAATTTTTCCCCGAAATGAGATGCATACTCCTCATTGTCAACGTTATCAATAAACTCTTGGTGCTTTTTTAGCTTCTCAATTGACACAGGCTCTCCGTACTTTATGCAATTAGTGCACCATTTGGACAAACCTCTTAACCTGTTCATCTGTTTTAAAACATAGCATACCATCAAACGGTTACTACTCTGATTTTGACCCATAAAATTAAACTAAATTAAGAAACCAATACGTACCAATCTACCAAAACCCGGAGGTTTCTCTTTGAGGATACTCTTGAACGAATCGGGCTTTGCTTTAAGATCACGGATTACACGAAGATGAGAAACATTCCGATACCAATCCATATAGTTGGGAGCATTTTCAAAACCTTGGTTGGCTGCCCTTCCTTGGTTGATCAAGTAACGCGCCCTTCTATCCGAATGGAATTTACAGGATGGTGTACCCTTGTAAACCACCGTGATAGAATCTTTTTCAGACTCGCAGTTCTCCAGATCCAAAGTGAAATTGCCATGGATTTGCTCCTTTTGTATACATTGTACAAAACTGTGTTGTCGCATCACCCTTGAAGCATTGCACATCACATATCATGTGGGGTGCCACAACGGTCCAAAATAAAGGGCCAAATCGGACCGACCCGCTATATGTCCATCAGCTCGGTCTTCCTTGTATGGATCAAAGCATACGTCTTGGGCATTCAGTGAGTCCAATAATCTCCCTCAAATGAACCAGCTGCTGCTCCTTCGTCCTAGAATGGTTGTCATCGAAGACGTACTTTGTTCCTCTAGGGTCACCTTTCGCACACGCCGGGTTTTCAATGGCCAATCCTAAGATAGGGAAGTGGTCGTAGATCCATGTCTATATTGTCATTTTTGCAAGTAATAGGAAATTGATTCTTCAATGGTAGAAAAATAAAAAAATAACCAAGTATGTAGAGTTAATAAACAATACCTGTAGTAGACTCACGTTCCCGACCACTTGGCTAATTCCAAGCCTCGACGCCTTTCTCAACTCTTCCATCAACCACGCATGGCATGCCATGCCCGAAGAGTACTCGTGCACTTTATCGAGAGGATCCATAAGTTGCAAAAGGTTGGCGTCGAACTGATTGCCACTGGCATTGGGGAAAATGACACATCCCAATATACATAGGAGATATGCGGTGGCCGCGTGGTTGACTTGCTCATCCGTTAAAGTTCCTTTCTCTTCTTTTTCCTTGGTGCCCTTGAACATATCCATCAGAGTACCCATGTTGAACTGTTTAGTTCTATACTTCATGCATCTTTTGAACTCGTTTTTGATGTTTCTTCATCCGAACCCAAACACTTTTTAGTTAGAGCATAAAGTTTGGTCCATTCCAACTGCTTTGTGAACTCAGCCCTAACACCTTTGCCATGGACATGAAGTCTAACAATATGCACAACATCATCTGGGGTAATCGTCATCTCCCCAAACGGCATATGGAAGGTGTCGGTCTCAGGATAAAGTCTCTCCACAAACGCCGATATAGCCACCCGGTCATGTTCCAACATAGAGTTCTCCGCAGCATCAGCCAACCCAGAATTTGTGATAATTCTCTTGAACCTTTCACATTCATCCTTCAAAGGCCAATCCACCATTTTAGTTGGTGCGGCGGTCGGTTTGAGTATACGAACCGCATCGGAAGGATACTATTAAACACATGACAAGTTAAAAAAAAATAGAATAACTAAAACTATAATTCTTAAAACTATTACGAAGAAAAATATAATAGGTAAATAAAATGGATACGATTATTACCTCGGTTTCATATATTTCTTTGGCCCAGGAGTCTTTGTATCCAAATAACAATTTTCCTCCATCCTCCGGCAGCCCAAGGATTACACCTTCTGGAATATCCCGCACCTTCGGTCTTTGTGCGACAAGGTGTTGCGCTTTCTTTCGAGGAGGTTTTTTTTTTCAGCTTCTCCTTCTTCTTGCGCACCACTAGGTTGTCCTACTTCTGGTACTCTATCTTCGGGTGCTTCTAGTTGAATTTCTGCTTGTGATTGTGGAGCTAGTTGTGATTGAGAGGAACTTGGTTGAACACCTTCTTGAACCGGTTCTGATTGAGGGGCACTTGGTTGAACACCTTCTTGACTTGCTTGTTGAGTTCCATCTTAAGCACTTGAAGCGGCTTTAACAGTCCTAGCTGTCAGGTTCTGACGCCTTTCCTTCCTTGCACTAGCTGAGACAATTTCATCTTCGATTTTTTTACCTCGCCTATTGATGAGTGCCAAATAGTGCATATTTATACACCTTTTTATTGGCATTTTACTCATCTTTTGTGCTCATAAATCAGATATTATCCCAGCATTTACGTGTTTTCTTTGTTTTCAAGAATAAATATTTGTATTAATTAATTTTGTGTTTTTAGGTAATAAATAAAGCTCGGAGAAACCGAAGTGCCCAAGGAGCGAAGCGAAGCCGCGCGCGCGGTTGCAACCCAACAAGTAGCAACTCATCTACAAGACATGGGTTTGAGCTAGACCCACCCGCGACCCGGATCCGAGCCCCTACACTCCAAGCCGTTGAGATCTCTATCTTCCACATCCAATGGTCGCTGCCTCCACGTGCATCATAGATCGCTGCTCCCGTGCAACACTAGATCAAGCCAAAACCGCTTACCTCCCTGAGCCGTTCAGATCGCACCAGCTTCATCCTACGCTCGCTGAGGCCTTCTCCATCAATCTTCGATGCACCCGCTAAACCCACTGAATCACTCCACACCCTATACCCTAATCGAACCCACTCCATTTCATCTTCACCGTCTCTTTCTTCTTCTCTCTTCACCTCTGCAAAACCCATTCCCCCATCACCCGACCATACCAGAGCCCTCACTGCCACCATCTCCTACCTCCTGCCACAGCCGCAACAACCTTCAACAGCTGCACCTAGTCTCTGTCCATTTCACACATAGCTTCTTCCCTAGAAGCTAAGTGAGAAATAGAAAGAACTAGGTTAGGGTTTCAGCAAAGTTGGGGAAAGCAAATTCAGAGTTCGCAGAGCCGGTGTCAGAAGAGAGAGCACGATTCAGAGTATGGGTGAGAGTATTTCGATTTGTTTTCTATTTTATTTTGATTTTTGAGAAGAATTAGGGTTTGAGATATTTTCTCTTGCATGTATAAATAACAGTGAGTTGGGTGTTGTTAGGGTTACGCCTGGATTAGCCAGTGTATCAATTAGGATTTAATTTCAATTTGTATCATGTTCTAATTTGATTTCCAGGGTGTTGTTGAAACCCCTGATTCCAATGTGAAGCATGTCTGATTTGCTATGATTTTTGTTGTGTTCTAATATGATGAAGATTAGTAGTTAGCCATTGAGTTTACAAGCTGTGATGAGTGGTACTGTAAGAAGACCACTCATACTAGGGTGAGTTAACAAATTTAGTTAATGAACATCTAGCCAAGACCTTCAAAGGAAGGCACATGATCATAACTTAGCTTGCATTGCCTTAGCTTAAGATCGGGGTGGATTCACTACCCCGGGTAGCTCCCATTTGCCTTAGTTTAGAGTCATTTCACATTTCAACATCAGCCAGTATCGGCAAAACACCCCTTTGTTACCTTGTCACTACACATTACCACCAATTCAGTTTAGTAACCCTTTGATCAACATAAGAGCACCACAAGTCCTTGTGGGATCGACCCCGTACTCTGCCGCGTCTCCGATAGACGCCGTGCACTTGCGGTTATCACCGTAGGCCATAAATTCATACACATTCGAGGCCTACCAAGTTTTTGGCGCCAGATTGTTGGGGACTTGGCGTGTCTTTGTTTCGATCCTTGCCTTGCTTCTTGAAATCTCATTTCACCCACGTACATACTCACCTTGCATTGTTATCTTTAACCCCTGTGTTAGTGTAATTTAGTTGTTCTCTCTTTTGCATCTTCACTTTGTGTTAATTTAGTTGTTCTCGAGTTCATCATTGTTTTCTTGTATCTCATCCCCGTGCAGATTTACTTTGTCTTTCTTTAGCTTTGTTTTTCTGTTTTTAGCTCTTTACTTAGTATGATCTTGCATTGTAGTGCTTCTTTCTATTAGCTCGGTGAGCTTTGTCATCGGTTTACAAGGGGACTAAGAAGCCTCAGTATCTTAGTGCCTTGTAACTCTTGATCCCCGTGTCACCCAATTGATTCTCGAGGCTTGGGTTGGTATCCATCTTGATCTTCCTTTGTAACACCCACATTTTGAAACTAAACTCTCATTTGGAGCTAGCAGTACACGTGAAGCGTGGAGCAAACCCAAGGCGGACCACGAGTCTTTGCAGACTTGAGGTACTTGCTATCTTTGTGAGGCTGTGCTACTCATTGCCATGTGGATAAGGTAAGCTCACCAAATCTTTGTATTTTGTGAGTCTCGTGGAGCATTTGAATGATTGCCCTGCACTTCTGTGTTGTTTGACCATTGTGTTAAAAGCGGACCACGCTCACTTGCTAGCCCTGCGGCTACAAGTTTGAAGCTCCACCCCTAGTGATCCGTTGAGTGTGAGCTGCCCTGTAGTCCGTGCATGCATTCGGTTCTTGCTACTTTGTGCCTACCGTGCATTCTTTGAAATTTGGCTAAACTACAACTTGCCTACCAAGTTGGCTGCAAACCCCACCTGAGCCACAACTTTGAATTCGTGAGCCGGCTGATTGACCTTGCAATGCATGCTTGATCCGCCTTAAACCCTGTTTGATTGTGTGCTACCCTGGGAGTTATTTATTAGCTTTGTGCATAAGCTCTCACTTCTTTGTGTTGAGCTGTGAATGCACTTAGACTCTTGTTGTGCAAAATAGCTAAGTTATACTTGTGTTTGATAACCTCGCAGCCCTCATTGCTGCCTTGCCTTGGCCGATAGATCTTGATTAGCAAGTTGACTCTTTGAAAGCTTGAACCTCTCAAACTCGCAAGTATTTGTGCACCTGTGAACTCAGAGCATCGAGCTTATACAAACCATTGCTGTTTTCTTGTGCATCCATATAATCTGTGCAACATTTGGTTGTTTGAGTGCTATTCTTGCTGTGCTGTGCTGTGAATGCACTCAAACCTATGATGAGAAAGCTTGCCAATCTAATTTGTGCTGTGCTACACACTCTTTGCCTGGCCTGACCACTGGGCTGTGCGTTTGCACTAAAGCTAAAGCCCACTTAAACCAAACCAGCCCAAGCAACCAATGAGTTTTGCATAAACTAGGCCTGTGCACCTCCACAAAATCCAAATCGAGCCCATAGTCTCTTTGGGCTGTTTAAAAACCAACTGGGCCGCTCGCCTGCCGGGCTGGGCTCTGCTGCTGGGCTGCTCACAAAACTCAGCCCACATACTGGGCCATTCAATCTGGGCTATACTTTTTCAGCATAACCTGGGCTCTGCAACAACTGGGTTCTACACTTTCAACTGGGCTGAGAACCACTAAGAACTGGGTTCTGCACGAAACTGAGCCCACTGTCCACTAGGCTTTCCACAACCACATAAGCCACACTGCTGGGCCTAAACGAAACTGAGCCCACAGTTCCACTAGGCTTTACACAAACCTGGGCTGTTCTGTTTTCACAAATCCTGGGCTTCAAACAACAAATCCCAAACAAACCAAATTCCCACAAAAACCAAACAACTAGCCCACAACAAACCAAAACCCAACAAACCAAATGAAACCCAATAAACCAAATCAATCCCACTAAAACCAAACTTAGTCCACTTCATTTGGGCTTTGAGTTCAATTTGAGTTGATAAATCATGTCAGGATTTTGGTCTGCATCTGGGGATGGAAACAAATCCCTTAGAGAGCTTGCTTACGGGCATCTTTCACAAGATGAACACCCCACATACCATAGTGACTTTAGGGAATTTTATGAGCCTTCTCAGGGCCCCGAACTCACATACCCTAATCATTATGATCACATACATCATCCACCACAGGTTGAAAATGAACAATTTTCTCATACCCAGTCATCACTTTTAGATCAATTAGAAGCTCGACTATCCGCTTTAGATAGGCAATCGCTTTAGAAAAGCAACTGTCGAATCTAGTTTTTCTAGGCAATATGAAATGCATGCTTGCACCTTATGTGGTGGCTTAGACCACCCCGCCGAGTCTTGTTATATTCTCGCATGCTTTTAGACAGTCTAGGGAAAACCATGATAACCCAATGTACGAAGTGTCTAGAAGTGACTATTGGGACCATAATCAACCTGCACACATGCTTCATTCACCACGGTGGGGAGATGAACAATTTTATACTCTCCCAACTCCTAGTTTGCAATCAACAATGGAAGCACTCATGGAGCAAAATGCTAGGCTTGAAATGAATGCAATACATGACCATCCATATAGCATTGATTATGAATTTCCCACTGTTGAAAACTCTCCTTTCATTGAACAACATGATGAATTTCTAGAATTGAATCAAAACCTTGAGCAAAGGTTTGAGAGTTTAGAACTCAAATTGAGTCAAATCTGTGATGCACTAAATCAGGAAAGGGAGGACTTTCAAGATGAAATGTTTATCAACCATAATGAAGTCAATAGTATGCCTAGTCTTACTCGTGCAATTGATATTGCATATGAACCTGTTTTAAATGACGAGACTAGAAATACTATGATTTTTAATAAGGAAATGCATTGCTATGATGATGATGATGATGAATATGATATGTTAGAAGAGCATGTGCATGCTGAAAATATGATGGAATCTTTTGGTTCAGAGACGTTAGACGTCTCTTCTGTGAACCTTAGGAATGATGCCTCTTCTAATATTCATACATGTGATCTTAACTATGAGCTTAGTTTTGTGAAATTCTTCAGTGAATGTGAGCATGCTACACAACTTGTTTGTGACTTAGGACAGGATGAATCTTCTGTTGACACTAATGTTCTTTTGGATCATGATATTATTGTTGTGTCGATTCCCCTTGCCCATATCACAATATGTTGCCTGCTCGATGATTATGACATGGTGATTGATGAATTGTTCTATCTTTGGTGAACATGATTTACCCTCTTCGACTTTAGGAAAGTATGCGATGGTGCAAATGATTTTAAAAATGAAAACAACCTAGATGTACCTAACCTCTCTCCTGAGTCACAAATTGAAACTCCTTCACCCAACCTAGGTGTCGTTTGTAACAAAATTGCAAAACCAACTTTTCTGAAAATGCCTAACTTAGGCCTAGAACTTTGTGCTTCCCAAGTCCTCTTGGACTATTTTGCATCAAAGTATAACACTCTTAAGGAGCCACAGTTGGAATATGTATGTCTGCCTGTTCTTAGCAAAACTCATTTTGAGTTAGACCTTTTGCATGATGTACCGTTAAAATTGCAAGATTTTGTGCTCCCAAACACACCCGTTCACAAGTTTAGGTTTGGGGGAAGCTCATTCACATACACAGTCTTACTTGCACTCTCATATTATATTTGTGTAAGGCTATTGATGTTTGTATATATTTTCTATTGGGTTGATCCTCAACTCTTTAGATTGTTAGTTTATGGTGAATTTTCATTGTATATATCCAGTAGGACTTGTTAAATTTTTCTTTTCTTGAATCGGTTGAGTCTTCATGCGCATATGTTATGCTAATCCGATATGATCTCCGTTGAGAATGTTGGATTCTAGCCTTGACTAAAGAAGCTCAACCTTGCTCCCGCCGACATACTAGGTAATCTCTTCCCTTTTCTCTTATCAAAGCATAGTTCTCTCGGTATGTGATTTGTTTAAATTTTTCCTATCTGTTGACACATTGAGGACAATGTTTGATTTAGGTTTTGGGGTGCATTTGCATATTTTTGCATATAGAGTTTTTAGTCTTTTATTTTACCTTTTATTTTCAAAAAAAAAAAAAAAAAAAAAAAAAAAAAAAAATTCAAAACTCTTTTGTAAAACCTCCAACTTTTAGAGATTTTAGAGTCACTAGCATGCTTTTAGCTATGTTTACATAGAGAATCGACCGAAATAACAGAAATTGGAAGTACTGGAGAACACAATCGGGTTTCTTAGTTGATTAGAGCGTTAAAGTTGGATTTAACCATACAGGAGAGCGAATTAGGTCTTTGTTTTAGATATTCGGTAGTAGAATTGTGATCACCCATAGTGGAGACTACCCAATTTACATCAAGTGAGGCACCAACCTTCAATTTTTGCAACTTTCTAGAAAGTTTGTGAGAGTGTGTGTCACCGTACGTAAATTAGGGTAGGAATGGTGAGCTACCCAACTTCGCACCAATTTCAAGCACTACTTTTCATCTCTTGAGTGCTAGTTTTTGTCAATCATGAGGGTGACGTCTAAAGATGAAAACTCCTTCTAAATACCGATTTGCGGTTAGCATCTCTCTCTCTCAATCAGCAAGACCCATAGAAACACATCATCGTCAGCAAACGGAGCAGCATCAGAATATTGAAAGAAAAATTGATATAGTCCAAGGTTTTTTGTGCAACAAAGAAAAGAAAATAGGATGAGAATTAATAAAATCAAGACAATACAAGTTGTGAAAAAATTGAGTATTAAAGTCCTTTGTCCATGGAGTTAGTGTTTCATTATTTGTATTTTTATTTTCACTTTTTGTAAAAAAAAAAAAAAAAAAAAAAAAAAAAATTGTAATTTATTTTTGCTCCCACCATGGTAAAGGAGAGTTCAAGAAGAAAAATCCAAACAACAAGGAATTTGAGTAGAAAAGTTAAAAATTGTCAAGTTTGGTGAAGTTTAGAAGTTCGTCATCAACAAGTGAAGACCGAAGACCGAAGATTGAAGACGTTTTCTATGGTTCTTATGAGAGAGTGATATTAATTGCCGATCGGGTGAGAAGTGAGTGAGTACTCCCACCCCTTGCTAATGGTTGATTTCCTTTCTTAGAGATCATCGAGGAAAAAAAGATTCTTTTTGTCCACATTTACGTGGAGTCTCAGATTTTATTTTGGAAGGTTATCCTTCTTACCTACAACGTGTGCGGGATTTCTCTCTTTATTCCCTACTGTACACATGAGAGACTAAAAAAGCGATCTTTTTGAGTGCAATTATCATAAAACCCTAATGGTGAGGCAGAAGTTGAGACTTATGATCACAATCGAATCCGAATTCTTTCATATGGTATGGTTACTTCTCGCTCGGCACTTAAGGATGAGAATGCGTTCTTTGGTAGTTCTAACTTCATTACTAGCATGCGTAAACTCTATGTCCTCATAGCTTCTTGGAGGCTTGAGACTCTTTTACACTCTGAAGTTGGAGAAGGTTTTGTGGGTACACCTCTGGTAAACCCTCACGAGACTACAACTCGTCCACTAGGGACACCTAGGGGTTTAAAGGCTTAATGCATACGCTAAATGCATTCGAGAGACCTACGGCATGGTGGTATAGTTAGGATTTCTTCATTTGTTTCACTTGAGGACAAGTAAAATTCAGGTTTGGGGTATTTGATGAGTGCCAAATAGTGCATATTTATACACCTTTTATTGGCATTTTACTCATCTTTTGTGCTCATAAATCGATATTATCCCAGCATTTGTGTTTTCTTTGTTTTCAAGAATAAATATTTGTATTAATTAATTTTGTGTTTTTAGGTAATAAATAAAGCTCGGAGAAACCGAAGTGCCCAAGGAGCAGAAGCCGAAGCTCAAGTTGCAACCCAACAAGTAGCAACTCATCTACAAGACATGGGTTTGAGCTAGACCCGACCGCGACCCGGATCAGAGCCCGTACACTCCAAGCCGTTGAGATCTCTATCTTCCACATCCAATGGTCGCTGCCTCCACGTGCATCATAGATCGTTTGCTCCGTGCAACACTAGATCAAGCCAAAACCGCTTACCTCCCCGAGCCGTTCAGATCGCTTTTGACTTCATCCTACGCTCGCTGAGGCCTTCTCCATCAATCTTCGATGCACCCGCTAACCACTGAATCACTCCACACCCTATACCCTAATCGAACCCACTCCATTTCATCTTCACCGTCTCTTTCTTCTTCTCTCTTCACCTCTGCAAAACCCATTCCCCCATCACCCGAGCCATACAGGCCCTGTTGCCACCATCTCCTACCTCCTGCCACAGCCGCAACAACCTTTAACAGCTGCACCTAGTCTCTGTCCATTTCACACATAGCTTCTTCCCTAGAAGCTAAGTGAGAAATAGAAAGAACTAGGTTAGGGTTTCAGCAAAGTTGGGGGAAAGCAAATTGTAGAGTTCGCAGAGCCGATTGACAGAAGAGAGAGCACGATTCAGAGTATGGGTGAGAGTATTTCGATTTGTTTTCTATTTTATTTTGATTTTTGAGAAGAATTAGGGTTTGAGATATTTTCTCTTGCATGTATAAATAACAGTGAGTTGGGTGTTGTTAGGGTTATGCCTGGATTAGCCAGTGTATCAATTAGGATTTAATTTCAATTTGTATCATGTTCTAATTTGATTTCCAGGGTGTTGTTGAAACCCCTGATTCCAATGTGAAGCATGTCTGATTTGCTATGATTTTTGTTGTGTTCTAATATGATGAAGATTAGTAGTTAGCCATTGAGTTTACAAGCCTGTGATGAGTGGTACTGTAAGAAGACCACTCATACTAGGGGTGAGTTAACAAATTTAGTTAATGAACATCTAGCCAAGACCTTCAAAGGAAGGCACATGATCATAACTTAGCTTGCATTGCCTTAGCTTAAGATCAGGGGTGGATTCACTACCCTGGTAGCTCCCATTTGCCTTAGTTTAGAGTCATTTCACATTTCAACATCAGCCGTATCGGCAAAACACCCTTTTGTTACCTTGTCACTACACATTACCACCTGAATTCAGTTTAGTAACCCCTTTGATCAACATAAGAGCACCACAAGTCCTTGTGGGATCGACCCGTACTTGCCGCGTCTCCGATAGACGCCGTGCACTTGCGGTTATCACCGTAGGCCATAAATTCATACACATTCGAGGCCTACCACCTATCCCTAAACAACAAAAGAAAGTACAACAGGTTAGTAAACTATATAATCGGAAGTTAATGTAAAACCAACGCTCCCGAATATACATATTCGGTTAATTGAGTTAATCAATTGCCTCCGATTACGCTCAATCGTAAATATCAGTTCACCTAAAGCTACCGAATACTTATAATCGGAAACAAAAGAAAATTTTTGGTGTTCGAATATGTTTATCTACACACAATAATCGGAAGCTAAATTTCAACATAACCCTCCGAATACCAATAATCGAAAGTCATAAAAAGTCCACCCTTCTGAATGCCTCACAATCGGAAGCCTCACAAAACTAATTTCTACCGAATATGCATCACTTTGTATCCAGAAATTACTCAAGTGGTTCAGCCTAAACAATCGGAAGGAAATTACAAAATATATCACCCGATTATTGCGTCTCTAATACTTGTTCTTCCCTAGTATATTTGGAAAGAAAAAACATAATTAACTTCCGATTATGATCGATTTAGGCCTCGATAATGAAAAACGTTCTATAATCGGTAGGAAACCTAAATATTTACCACCCGAATATGACTAATGTTCTTGTGAAATGAAGAATTCGACCACAATCGGAAGTTTAAAACAATAACTAACCTACCGAATCTGGGTAATAACCGAAAACCCTAAAAAAAAAAAAAACATGGATTCGTCGAATTGAAGCAATATAAACCAAATTAATGGTAGAATCTTACCTAATCGGCGCCATTTCAAGTTGCCTGAGAGTTTGGCTATCAGTATCGCCTACATCAGGGACTTCATCTTCTTCGTGTTCTTCGGGTTCGTGAGTTAAAACCTCTTTATTACGGGCATACAATCCAATATTCGGATCCTCACCGCGCACTACGTTTTTGGTTCGAGCTTTCTTACGTTCATTTTCTTTCATCTTTATAGAGAATAATCGACGATGATTCGATTCGACGATTAACGATGTATAGCGCGAAGTTGAACGAGGGGGAAAGTTTTCCTCTCTGCAATCGGAGGAGGAGAAGAGGAGTTGAAGTTGAAAAGAAAAGAAATGAAATGAATTTAGGTTGACATTGGTTTTATCTGTCAAACGATTATTAATCGGTAGGTAATACCACCTCATCAGCTACCGATTGTGGAGTAGCCCAAATCGGTAGAGGGGGTTACTTATAACCTACCGATTATTGGAAGCCCCAAATTGAACCTTTGCCAAATTCCATAGTTTCGAAGGTACAGAGCCGACCATAACCATTTGGTTCGTCTTTTGGATGTAGCCATAATCGGAAGATAAATAGTTTACCCAACCTCCCGATTATAGGTTGTCCCAAAATGAGTTTTTCTATAATCCTTCATTGTAGGAAATTTGAAATCTACCATAATTGGTAGGAATTGTTACTTTTACCATCCCGATTATGGGAAGCCTAAATCATTAGCTTAGACATTTTTTTATTCGTCCGATTATATAGGAGCCCCAAATTTCACCATTGCAAAATTCTAAAGATTTCTTATTTCTATACTTTAACAATCGGTAGTCTAGTGAGGTTCTTGTTCTACCGATTGTTATAGAAGCCAGATACGAGTTTGGCACAAAATCGATATTAATCGGTAGTATAATATCGTTACTAAGCTTCCGATTGCTTTATAATAATCGGGCACAAAATAGATTCCGATTATGTAAGGGCATTAACGTATTCTCCGCGTTTTTGGACATCCCTTAACGGTATATATGTGTTGGGAATAAAAAAGTCGCCCCTAATTCTTTTGGAGTCGCCCCTAAAAATGCCAGATAAATTAAATACAAAACAATTTCAAATCCTAAAAAGTCGAATCCTACCTCACTATAATCTATAATGAAGATTGATTTGAAAATATAAAAGATAGTGAAGAATAATCGGATCCCATATATACATAGCGTAGAATATTATTTTGGATATGGATATTATCGTTTTGACATATTCATAACTAAAAATTTACTATGAAGAGTAATTTTCTTTTAATGTCAACACAAAATTTACTATTTTCTAGAAGAAAGAGATTATTTTTGGGTCCTCCAAAATTTTACGAAATGTACTTGATTTTGGTTCAGTCAAATCTATTTTTATATTTTCTTCTTTAACAAAAGAGATTTTTTCCCCATATATTTAAAGGATTATGATTTTTTTATTTTTTTTGAAGCATCCTAAATTAATGAGGATATGATATAGCTACCATATTTGTTAGATGAAAAATGATATAGATATTCTCCATGTCTTATTTACGGAGATGATCAAGTCAAAAGGAGAAAAAAATCCTCTTGATAATCAACAATACCCCTCTCTGACTCTAAAACCCTTCCAATAAATATCGCCGGTGTTAACCCTTTCAATATAACTCGTTCTCCCCTTTGAACAGTGCAACAGAATCCATCACTAAACCCACGCAGGGTTTATAAGTACCCTTCTCTTTTACTTACTGCTACAAGCTTCAGATTTGATTACAGAGGTTATTCTTTTTCCTCTATGGCACCAGGTACTCTATCTCCCTCTTGTTGAAAACCATTCAATTTTTATATTTTTAAATTTTTACGGCATATATATGTGGTTCAGCTGATGGTCTGGCTTGTCTCGTATAGATTTTTAAGATTAGTAAAAACTAAAAAACTAAAAATGAGTTACTCATATACGGGTTTAATCACCGATTATCATAATCGATCTGTAAAGGTACATGCATGCATGTAGTAGAATTACGAGTACAGACTTTGTTGTGTCTCGCTGAAGACATAACAAATTAATGAATTTAATGCTTGTGTTTTCATGCTCCATATAGTTTGTATGTATAGGTTTAGCTCCCATCAATTAGTTAATGCGATAAATTACAGACAAGGATTTAAGATCATCTCCGATGAGAATGTTTATTTGAGTGGTCTTTGAATGGTATGGGTTAAACATGTCAAGGTACAAGCCTTCACTAAATATAGGTAGTCTATATCCGACTGGTAAATGCCATCTATATATATATATATATGAAGTAAATAGAGTGACTATCTTATACCAACTTGATTAATTGAGACCTGTGGATTTCCTTGGCATACCCATACCATACGGCTGGTCTGAGGCAATTACAGATAGGAAGGTGTAACATGTTGTCCAACTGAACAATGTGCCTTGCATTGTAATTAATAATATTACATCAGTGTGTATTCTTTTAGGTTCCCATATATATACTCCCTAGGTTTAGTATATATTATAGTTTCTCAAGAACAGCCACTAACAAGATTTATTTGAAATTGGTCCAACCAAAGTAAACTTTTAGTGAAAATGTGAATGAGGTCAGATTTATTTTTCTCTAGCATAGTCAAAATGATCCATGGAATTTGGATACAATTTTCTTTCTTTTGCAATTGTTTTTCTCTTATGTTCTTTTTCTCCGTATCAATTTTGTTTTTTGACTTCAATTCTTGTATTGTGGATCAGGTATGAAAAGAATACAAATGGATGGTTTTGTATGGGATCCCGGTGGAGGAGGAAGGACTCTTGAAATAGCATGATGGTATTTTCTCTCGGAAAACTAATAGTAAGTAATAATTCCATATACTTTCTTATCATTAAAAACTGGTTCGTTTTACTCTTTGCTGATACATGTTCCTTTCCCCGCTTATTTTTGTGTTCAAAATCGACTTAGGTACATAGGAAGGATTTGAAATCCAGTAAAGACACATGGGAGGTTTATAGCAGATTATGTGTAACTACGGGATACCATTCAAATTCTCTATGGACTATCAAGTTAGACTTGACATTATGGCAGCATCCAGCGGGGATCTTCGGCAATTCCGACAACGCGTCTTTTTGTGGGGTGCTCAATTTGGAAAGGTAACTTGAACTTTCGGTATTTATTATGTCTAAGTATTCTTTTCCTCTTTAAAAGTTTAATTCGTCTTGCATTATTGATTTCGTTGCAGAAACTTCCAGCGTACCCCTTAGCGACACAGGAGGCCGTTGTAAGAGTTTGACAGATGCCATGTTGCCTTGTTGGGTTTGACAAAATTGAAAAGCATAAGAAACCTTTGCTTCTTATGGACGCACTTTCAGAACTTCCCAAGGTTTATATGATTTGTTTCTTACTTTGTGTTAAACTTAGAGTTTCCCAAATCCCACAGAGAAAGGTTAGTTTTCAGTTTACTTGGTAATTTAGTTTCATCTTGATACATTTATTAAATGATTGTATTATTTGGTGGATCTTAGGATGGGTGATAGTGGATAAAAAGAATATTGCACATCGTCATCCACGCATTAAAATCATCCTTGACTCTGGAAAGTCGCGGGTAAAAATTATTCTAGTCTTATTTTCTTATACTCCCTCCGTCCCTAATTAGATGATCTATTTGGTTTTTAGTTTTGTCCACAAATAGATGAGCTATTTCACTAACCAAGGGGATATTTCTAAACTACCCTTTAATTGATTATTTTTCTATAAGAAATATGTATAATTTGATAGTCATGTTTATATTCGTTGCAGTAGGTGTTTTAAAATGTTTTTCAACGGTATAAAGTTTATAAAAAACCGTGGTATAGTTTAAGAGATAAATCATTTCTAAATATTACTAATTATTGCCCATAAGTGTATAATTGTAAAAAATACTTAAATATACTCCACTTTATTCTTGCCTTAAAAGACAGAGGAAGTACATAGTTACTGATTGAACATATATTCTTACACTGCTATAGGTTCCGGAGTATGCCCTAACATTTGTAAGAGGAACTTCTAAAAAGTAAGAATTTGTTTATTCATTTCTTAGCTTATCTTCAGTTTGTGGCGGGATGAGATTGTGTCTATTGTATTGTAGTGGAGAGGGCATAGCCCCACAATCAGGTCCGTATATGTATAAGTCGATTACTCATTCTGAAGCAATTTAATAATCATTGATATGTGTCTCACTTTGATTTTTCTTTATTTGCAGATAGTTGAGTATTCCACACTATGATTTTTCCTCTCAAAACTAAAAGTAAGTACTAAACTCTTCATTTTCCATGATTTTTACTTTCTAGATTAACCGTAACTCATGGTTGTTTTCTGTACAGGGAATGAATCGCTTGAAGGCCTTAAAAAAGTCAGTGACACTAGGAACAAAATTTTAAGGGTCAAATTCTAGTTGTCCATGTATTGCAAGATGAATGTTATGTGCCAGCATAAAGAGTGGTTGGAAACTAGTAGAAAGGAACACGAAATCACGTGATTAGCGTCTTTATGTGCCATGTTGTCCGTGCCTTAGATTATGACGTGTCGTCTTGTGTGCCGTCTTTAGAAGGCGTGTTGTGTTGTCTTTGGTAAGTGTGAGAAAAATAAACGTGTTGTATTGTGTTGTGCTGTCACAGGCACATTTATTTTATATTTTCCAATATAAATGTTTTCTAAATATTTAGCTATTATATGTATTATTATGAAAATAAGTCCACATAACGATAATAAAATGTCAATAATTGACTAGAATAAAAGCTTTGTTGTGAAATATACACAAAATGTGATGTATTGTCTCAAGTTTTGTAGTATTTTATACATATTTACGTGCTTTCTTAACGTGTTGTGATGTGCTGTGCCACGTGCTAATCCGTGCCGCGTGTTGTGTTGGGATACTATCTCGATTAGTCAAACTCAGCACGTCCCATTTAACTAACGTGTTGTGCCATGCTGGGCTAAGTCACGTGCTGGCACAGCCCAATTTACACCTCTAATTATAGCTTGTTTGCCTCAACTTTTTTTTTTTGATCTAAAAGTTTGCCTCAACTTTATATACGGTTAAATTAGCTGAGGCCCTCTTGCGAACCAGATTGGCGCATGCTGAGAAGAGCAGTATAACCGGGGCCTACGGCCCCGGCTCAACCTTTTGTTTTTCTCGTTTGCTTTAGATAAACTTTAAGTTCATTTTTGCATATGGAAAATAGTTTAGCTTATAGTAGCCAATTTACCTTGGAAGAATTCTTTTTAACATGTGTCACTACTTACTTCTCTAATCATGCGATCTAACATGGAAAACTGATTTTATTGCTTGCCATCTTAAGAGGCAGCACGTCGTATACAAACACCAAAAATGGGTTTAGCTATAAACTAAACCTTACTGGTGTTTTTGTAATAACACGTATAAGATTAACTATATGGTGGTCTACTGCAACAACGCATAACCCAACTAATTAGGTTGCACGGTTAGCTAGAGTCAGGGTTAGGGTTATTTGGGAAGAGACATGGTTAGGGGCCACGGTCGAGAGACCTACGGTTTTAGCTGGGGCCAAAACATACAGATTAACCTTGCAGAGCTAATGTTGGTGATAATGGGCCGAGGCATGATCTCATCCGTCCAGCTTTGGGATAATCCTAACCGTCTTTTGTCTATTATAGACACCACTTTTCCTTAAAACATTGAAATAGACTAGATTTTGTGCCCGTGCTACGCACCGGGCGGGCCCGAAAACCATCCACCCTGAACCCTGAATTAAGCCAAACTCTTAGATGTGATGTGGCTTCGCCGCCCAAAATCATGCATTTTTGATTTGGACTCATGAGGTTTCGTCCCCGATGTATTTTTGATTTGGTGTGGCTCAGCCGTTTCACCACATCCCGATGCATGCTTAGGGTTTTTGATTTGTGTGGCTCGGCTTCATTTTTGCCACATCCCGGTGCATGCTTCGGATTTTTGATTTGGTGTGGCTCGGCCGCCCGCCCGTCGCTTAGGATTTTAATTTAATTTTAGTGTCACATGATTTTGATGTAGTAAACCTCTAATTTCTGTTAGCATACGCATACTTTAGCTAGGCTGCACTCAGAATTTAAAAGCGAAAATCAGTAATCAAAATAAGATTAAGCTAGATTAAGAAAGGAGAAAACTATTACAAAAAAGAGTTAAACAAATAAGAAAATGAGATATGGAATGTTAAGAAAATTTAGCCGTATGCAGATGTTAAGAAGGAGAGTTAAATACTATTCTCTGCACCAACCTGACATCTTATGTCATAGACAAAACAAAACAAAAATTTACGAAACATTGTCTGCACTTTCCATGACCTTGTAGAAACAGTAATACCTTTTAACGGAACTCATGAGCAGCACAACAAAACTGATCCCTGACTTAAAATTACCATCTTAGCATTGTGCGTAATATTACACCTAGATTTTGTGCGCGTGTTACGCACCAGGCGGGCCCTAGAAGACAATTTACCTTGCCCCGTCCCGATACACGCTTAGTATTTTTTATTTGGTGTGGTTGGCTTCGCCTCGCCCCGTCATCTATTTCTGATTTCGTGTGGCTCGGCTTAGGATTTCTGATTTCGTGTGGCTCGGCTTCGCCTCGCCCCGCAACCGCAAGGGAATCGCAAACTTTACATTTTAAAACCCATAAAAAAAGTTTTAAGTAAAAGTAAAAAAATAAGACAGGAAAACATAATCCTCATACAATAGTTGCCTTCTTTTAACAGAACTGGCATGTGGCCCGTGTTACGAAATGGTTGGCGGCCCCGCCCCGTTGCAATTGACTCTTATACACAGAGAAATGCAATTGTGAACAAAAACTGAAAAACGAAATCTTATTGCTTGGTTAAGTTAATTCAACTTCAGGTACAGCCATACAATATTCTAAACTATAACGTCACCGCCAGATTTTAAAACCATACCAAGTACAACCGTTGGCTTAGCTCTTTCGCAAGGCGGTTGCACTGTCACTCTTACTCTCATGCTTGACCATAGAATATTTATTTCTACAACTGCTATCATTATTACTTGGTACATATGAAAACATGACTACATCACAGACACTGACCTTACAATTTATAGTAGCACTACTGTTGTTGCTGCATGGATCACCTTTGACTGTTTTCTCAATATGTCTTGAACCTGACGTCGAGTACCCTCACTTGAGTCATTCCAACATGTTACTGCTGATCGGTAACTCATTCCTGTAACCTGTGGATGCGGTAGGTGCCAACCCTTGCACTATTATACGCTGTAGGTACTTATAGGCTGTGAAATCTTAGCTCTTTAAGAAATTTAATCTGAAATCATCTAGCTTCCCATCGGCTTCCTAAAGCATATTTTGACTGCCATGCATGCATTAATATGCTTTCATCATAGAAGGATTTCGGTTGACTGACCTGTCTCACTCTCCTAGCAACATAAGTTAATACTAACTATTAGATCTGAAGTAACCAATCTAACAAAATTCACGGGAAAAGTACAGTGATTAAAACATGATGATAAGAATTTTTAGCAAGTTACAGCCCATAATCAATAGAGAACAACTGGTATTCTAAATGAGCAGATTTTGTATGAAGGTCCGGATCAAAGTGAGTATCAAGAGAAGAATTGCAACAAAGACTACAATTGTAGTTCGTGAAGATATATAACTAAAAAAACTTCTGAAATCCAAATCCTACGCACTATTATTTAGTGCACCTGAATCAACCTATGAGTGCCTCCTTTATCTCATGACATCGCAACCGTAAATACTCAATGGGACCAAGATCATTAACATACATCTATTGGACGTTTATTTAAGTTTATGTTGAGAAAGTTTCCTACTCTTCCTGACATATTTACTAAATAAAAAGGATTTTTGATTCAGAAAAGTCCCTCTCCATAGCATACCTATTCCACCGCCGCATTTCACAAATTAAGCAGGTACAATTAAGAAAATGCCATTCACTTCATATGAAAAAAAAAAAAAACAAAACAAAAATATGTAATTGTCTAAATAGCTTTTCCTAAAATGACTACTTACTGTGAAAAGAGGAGAGGTACCATCTTCGGAAAAATTGAGAACATAATATTGCCATTTTCATTTTCAACAAACAAAACTTCTTCAGGATTCTCCATACAACAGACCAAAGGCGGGACAGCATAGAGTTGTCATGATTCCACAAATGCCAATGCATTCTGGCCATGGCACGGGGAACATAAATAATTGATTAATTTCATTTTACACTGCCAACAGTTTGATACCTACAACCTGGATGAAAAAACCTGTGTCACTGTATAAAGCTAGCTCTAGAAGAAGCAACTAAATCATGCTTCAAAAAAAAAAATCAATTAAAGTATCTCCCATTAGAAGAACATTGGGATATCATTTACATGGAAATAGCAAATCTGGCAGTGGTATTGGGTATGAAAATAAACGAAAATAAATAGTCACACATTTTAGCTAAAAGACAATGTAATAGGGCGAAAGGAGAGGTTGGAGCTAAATATAAATACATTCCTGGATTTGGTATTGCTTGGAGGTGTCAAGCCATTGTTGATGGGCTAAGCAACAATGTAATAGGGTACTCAATTATTGTTCCCAGGACCACTGCAAAAGACGTTATAGACACGGTTCTAAAAGGAAATCAAAACACAAACTAAATTTGGAGTTTGACATGTAATCAGAAGCATCAGTTGGTTATCAGATCAAGTGATCTACCATCTAAACTATGCAAATGATTTTGGTAGCTTATCGATTATATGTAGAGCTTATCATACACTCGCATAACTCTCTGTGTGTGCCACAAAAAAAGTACAGTTAGCGTAACCTGTACCTGCTGAATGGACATGCGATCAGTATTCTTTCACCAGTTGACCAAGCAACGACCCAACCTCCTCCATCAACTTCATTGATTTATCGTACTCCACTATTTTACCTGTACGTAGGATAACAAATAACCGGGCGGCCCTAGAAGCCAATTTGCCTCGCCCCATCAAATTCAGAAATTAAAGACATAATATTGGACAACAAAAAAAAGGGTTAGGGTTGATAGATTCAGAGAATCAAAGAGACATAAACAAAAGGGTTAGAGTTCTAATATCAACTTGCAGCATAATGGGTCTTGATTTGTTACCTTAGCAAAGCATGGAAATCCCCTTCGATTTTTGTGTACTAAAATTTTCATCGTAGTCACATAAAAAGGAGAAAGAAGAAACGAAATTAGTGTTACGGTTTACCAACAAACAAAATCATAATCGAAATCCCCTTTTGAGCGAATAACGTACCTTGAAAATAAAATCAAACACATTAGGGTTAGGGTTAGGGTTTACGAACCTTCGTTCACATATCCCTTTGAGCATACCAGGAATATAAAATCAAACACATTAGGGGTTAGGGTTTACAAACAAATTATTAATCGTATACGATGAAAAGAACAACTAAAACTGTTAAGAAAATCGAAACCATAACGATATCTTATTCTTGTTAACAAAAAAGAAGAATGAGTCGATAAGCGATATCTTATTGCTGTGTGAGTCTGGAATCTCTTGTTGAGTAAAAGAAAGCATATTGCTCCTTACAATCTTGCGTTTTGCTTGATCAAACATTATTGTGTGTTTTAGGGTTTTAGGTTTGCCTGCGTTTTCTCTTCTGGAGTGAAAGAGAAAGTCTATATTTTTTTTCCTCCGGTGTTTCACCCGTTTTTTTCACCGGTGTTTCTCTCGTTTTTTTCAACCGAAAAAGTTATTTAGTGTTACATTCATATAATTTGAGGAAAAGTGGAATGGTGAATTTTCAAGGGGGCGGGGACGCTCACCCAAGGGTGGGTATTCTCACCGCGCAACGCATGGCCTCGCATGGCTTAGGACTTTAAAGGAGTTGATGAGACTTGTGTCGAAAACTTATATGTATACTCAATGTAGTTAATCGCGGCCGAGATGGCCGAGATACCGCCGATAACATCGGTTTCGGTGTTTCACCGAGATCTTTGGTATTAATAGATATTGGCCGATATATATTTCACCGGTATTCACCGAAATATCGTGTCTCGGTCTTTCGTGAGATATTCAGAAATCCGATATTTGACTACATTGCGTATACTACTGCCAGCAAGCATCGCTAAATACCATGCTTAAAAAATAAAATAAAAAAACGCTAATTAAATACAAAACAATTTATCCTAAAAAATCAAATCCCGTTGCATTAAAAATATAAAGTAAAAGATAATGAAGAATGGTCGGATCTCATATATCAATTCTTTCTTATATAAAGGAGAATGTTTAATCCCATGTGTCGCCTGGAGATTCATTTTCAGAAATACTGAAACAGTAGAGGGCCACGTGAGATGCCAAGTCATACCCATATGTAGAGTCACGTTAGAATGAACAGATACGTCTCTCTTGGTGAACGATTGTAACCTAACAAAATGGATAAAAAGAATCAAGCAAGTTAATACAAACCTTCATGACAGTTTTTTTTGTATTCAGTACTGTCACGACTCTTCAATGCTTTAATAATTACGTCAAATACACACCTCTTCTTCATCTTCTATTTACAGACTCTTCCAGATGCAGTAGAGTCACGGGTTCTCACCCAATTTTGATGGTCTTGAAGGGTTTTGAAGAGAAAGAAAGAGTTTTTTTGCTTTCTCGCTTTAGAGTAGTGGCGTTAAGAGTTTAATTAGTTCTTTACGTGCATGGTGTCCAATCACTTTATCTTGATGTTGATTGACAAAATAATTTATTGAAGTGCTTGGAGTTTGAGAATTTTTCTTAGAAACTTTGATGCAGCGACACTTTTGAAGTAGTGAGACTTTCAACCACAAACATCTTAGGTAATTAATGGAGAGGTAAAAACTTTGGATTTAAGGATCTTTTGATCAGATTCTTTTTTGGAAATACATTTTTATTTCTTTTTGGCATGAAGTATTTGTTTCTCTTAAAAATTTCCCCATCATGTTTTCAAATGCAGCATTACCCGTCGGTCCCAAAGATACAAAGAAGAATAAAAGGTTAACTTCTAAAAAAGAAGGTATACTCTTTTTAATTGTGCATTACTTTTTAATTGTGCATTACCCGTCGAACGTAATTCTTCAGTTTACCCGTCGAACGTAATTCTTCAGTTTCTCCCCTTCTAATTGTGCCCATATATTATTATCACTTTTTCATGTACTGAGATGTTATGTTTGTCGATGATCCATCTTCCTGATACTTTCAACCATGTATGGAATCTATTCTTGGCGGAAATTCTTCTTCTTGAATAGGTGAAACCTGTAATGGGCGTTTTATAGATTGAACAAGGAGTTTTGTTGAAGAAGAAAGAGTATACCTTCTTTCATGCAAAATTAGGTAAAGAGCCCTCATATTGGCCAAATTCATTATTTAAATGGAATTCAGTTTTGTTTTATTTTTATCTGATTAATATAACAAACGACAATTTAAGACAAGAAGGCCCGCTTGGAGATGTCAATTCATGAGTTTTAGGTGTCAGGTAACTTACGTTCGTCGTGCTCTTTTATGGATTTCGAACTGATTAGAGGACACTAATTTTGTCATTTTGACTATTTGCAATGATAATTTTTTTAATTGTTTTCGTGATATGTGTGTGTTAAATAGGTTTGTATTTTGATTGTTTTAAAGGTTTGTACTTTGATGATTTGGTACACACTGCCAGTCTTTTGATGGCTGAGTGTTTAACTGTATGTTCTTTTGTGCCTCCTTGGCACCTTCAATCATTGGAAGTAATAGATAAACAGTAAATGAGAGACCTGCATGAGAGAGATTGGTGCCTTTCTTTGTCTGATTTTATTTCCCGATAAGGCCTCTTCCTCCGCACATGCCAAAAAAATGGTGTTTGGCATGCCAGGTGGCATGCCAAACCATTTGCGCCACTATGGGGAAACCGCTGAGCGATCGAATCCCTAGCGAGCGATATTGATGATATCGCCAGGCGATAAATTATCATTGGCGATATTCACTCCCAGTGAATGGCTATTTCTTCGTCGCTATAAATAGGTAACTTTCAAACTCAACACTTTTACCTCAAATTTTTTACACAAAAAATTTCTCTTCTTCTCAATCTATTATTCTCTTTTCTCAATCTAATTTATTTCTTCTATTTGATCCAAATGGCACAATTAACCCACCTTGATTCGGCAACACAACTTGATTTTTCGAGTAGTACTTGAAGGTCTTAGTTGAGAAGATATGTGATAGATTCAAAGAAATAAGTAAGAAGCAAAGAAGTCTCCAAGTTTTGGATATCAACCAAGTCAAAACCGCAACCAAGAGAAGGCCAAGAAAGGTTAAAGGCAAGGAAAATCAAGGCAAAACAAATTTGAAGCCAAAGAAGAAGATAAACAAAGGAGACTAGTTCATGAGCGCATTGATTGGAAGTTTAGTGAAATGAAGAAGATGAACAAGATGAAGAACATTGTTCCAAAATTTTTTTTTTTAGAGTCTTTACAATTATTGTCTAGTTTTATGTCTTGTAAAATGACTATTTTAATTATATTGAAGTTTTTAATTTTGTGAAGTTTAATGAATTTGAAAATTTGTGAATATTGTTGAAAATTAAAATTAATTATATTCTTAAACATTAAAAGTATTACAAATATTTAAACTTAAAACACAAAATTAATATTAATTACAAATATTGAAATTACAACACAAATGTTGGACAATATTGGGCAAATATCTTAAAACCTCGAAACAACTTTCAAAATGGAATTTTTGCTAGTAGATGCGGCGATATTCCACACGACACCTTTCCCGAAATTCCACGGTGGTTTCACCACTTCTCAAGGTTGGACCTTCTCGTCAAGTAAAGCAACATACCTAGTAACTTCCTGCTTAATTATCACAAGCGTCGAACCAACGTCGAAACACTACGACCGCGTAGGTTCATTGTTTGTTCTTGAAATTTAAAAAAATCCTTTCCCACAATAGTTGGTGATCAAATCTTTTGGCTCCATTGTCAAATCAATATAATTCTGCAAATACATTCATCTTCTGCAGTTTTGAATTTTAGGTTTCTCCTCACTTGACATCTCCTAATTTGACTTCTCCTAGTTTCACTATCTACAATTGCACGACAAGCGGCTCTTCGATTTTGGATAATACGGTGGTTTGCCATGCACTCAGTAGGATTCATATTATCGACCATGCTCTCTAAGGAACTGGAAGAGTGATGAAAAGAATTGGAGATTAAGAAATTCTAGAGAGATTGAGAAATTCTCAAGAGATTAAGAAATTCTGGTGTGAGTTGAAATGAGTTCACTCTAGCGGTAACGGCTATTTCTTCGTCGCTATAAATAGGTAACTTTCAAACTCAACACTTTTACCTCAAATTTTTTACACAAAAAATTTCTCTTCTTCTCAATCTATTATTCTCTTTTCTCAATCTAATTTATTTCTTCTATTTGATCCAAATGGCACAATTAACCCAACTTGATTCGGCAACAACTTGATTTTTCCTGGAGTAGTACTTGAAGGTGCCGAGAAGATATGTGATAGATTCAAAGAAATAAGTAAGAAGCAAAAGAAGTCTCCAAGTTTTGGATATCAACCAAGTCAAACCGCAACCAAGAGAAGGCCAAGAAAGGTTAAAGGCAAGGAAAATCAAGGCAAAACAAATTTGAAGCCAAAGAAGAAGATAAACAAAGGAGACTCTAGTTCATGAGCGCATTGATTGGAAGTTTAGTGAAATGAAGAAGATGAACAAGATGAAGAACATTGTTCCAAAATTTTTTTTTAGAGTCTTTACAATTATTGTCTAGTTTTATGTCTTGTAAAATGACTATTTTAATTATATTGAAGTTTTTAATTTTGTGAAGTTTAATGAATTTGAAAATTTGACGAATATTGTTGAAAATTAAAATTAATTATATTCTTAAACATTAAAAGTATTACAAATATTTAAACTTAAAACACAAAATTAATATTAATTACAAATATTGAAATTACAACACAAATGTTGGACAATATTGGGCAAATATCTTAAAACCTCGAAACAACTTTCAAAATGGAATTTTTGCCCGTAGATGCGGCGATATTCCACACGACACCTTTCCTGAAATTCCACAGTGGTTTCACCACTTCTCAAGGTTGGACCTTCTCGCTGAAGTAAAGCAACATACCTAGTAACTTCACTCGCTAATTATCTGAAGCGTCGAACCAAATCGAAACACTACGACCGCGTAGGTTCATTGTTTGTTCTTGAAATTTAAAAAAATCCTTTTCCCACAATAGTTGGTGATCAAATACCGGCTCCATTGTCAAATCAATATAATTCCTGCAAATACATTCATCTTCTCTGAGTTTTGAATTTTAGGTTTCTCCTCACTTGACATCTCCTAATTTGACTTCTCCTAGTTTCACTTCTACAATTGCACGACAAGCGGCTCTTCGATTTTGGATAATACGGTGGTTTGCCATGCACTCGTAGGATTCATATTATCACCATGCTCTCTAAGGAACTGGAAGAGTGATGAAAAGAATTGGAGATTAAGAAATTCTAGAGATTGAGAAATTCTCAAGAGATTAAGAAATTAGGGTGTGAGTTGAAATGAGATTAAAATTAGGTATTTATAGAGGGGGAAATATTATCAGATTGGATGAAGATCAGTGAGCGATTATCATAGTAACGAGCGATAGCTTGACTGTCGTTGTAGACCGAATGACCATCGAACGATCATTTGACCATCGAGCGACGAAGACTCTATCGCCATTTGGAAACTCATCGCGTATGCCTATATGCCGAAATAACATATTGGCATATGAGTTTGGCAGTTTGGCGGTTTGGCATACCCATAGTGGGTGCATATATGCCAAATACCATGTTTTGGCATGTGCATAGGAAGAGGCCTAAGTGTACAGATTTGTTCGGTTATTTTTAGTTGAATTACAGACTCTTAAATGGTTAGATTTCCTACTTTGTAATTCTCTATAAATTTCATCAGAAAACAGAAAAAAAATTCTTTCAGTTTACAAGTGAAAATTCTTTGAGACTCCATATTTATATTGACTTCAAATTGTGTACTGAGATCTAAGTTCCCTCCTAAAGAAACGATAGTGAAACCATTCTAATTGACTTTCACAGTTGAGATTATAGGGAGAGATGCAACATATAATAACATACGAACTATACTACATCAATGCAGGATGCAATTGTAACTAGACTGCAAGTATCAGCTAATGGGGGTGCATGTAGAGAGAAATGAGTTATAGAAGCCAACTCAGTGTTGTCCAACTCTTTTAGAAGAATGAATTAAGCTCCGAAGATGGAACGTAGCGGACGTAAATGGAATTGAAGAAGAAGCATCAACCCCACTTGCTTTACAAATTTTTGTGTATTTAATTGGAGGAAGATTATACTATTCATGGAGCATATCACCCTTGCATGTGAAAAAAAAATCAAGTTACAACATCTATGATGACACTAGCCCGTGCATAAATGCACGGGCTTAAAAGCCCTTGTATATCAAGAATACAAAACAAAGCTAGGCTAAGTTTGCATGTCTGAGTGGTGGTCAGGATTTTTCCGTGGGCAAGATAAATCAAGGGTTGTGGTTCTCCTGACCACCCCCCTACAACTCGCACATGTGGCATTAATTCCAATATTATGAATGAAAAATGAATACTTTATGAATGAAAAATGAATACTCAAGTCAAGATATGGAATTTCAAAATTATAACGGGGAGGTTCGAACTCATGACCTATTGTGTCATAAGAGTGGCCTCTAACCAGTGTTCCACCTTGGTTGGAATTGATAGAAAAGATAAATCAACAGTGGTGGTTTGTTCAACTTAAATACCATAATTGCTTTATTAATTAGTGTTTCACTAATTACACATAATAAATAATCTATTCATTATAAAGTGTTTTATTAATTAGTGTTTCACTAATTGCTCATAATAAATGACTAATCATTTTTTAATTATAAATGTTTTCTTAATTAATTATAATATTTATTTCTAAGATTGTACTAACCATGACCGCACCGTTAAATAATAATCAATCAAAATTAATTCCTTATTAGTATAGTATATGCATACAACACAATAACGATTAGATCAATCAACATAAAAAAAGATCTATGGTCATGGTTTGTTCAACTTAAATATTAATTAGTGTAAGTGTTTTATTAATTGGTGTCTCATTAATTTCTCATGATAAATGATTTATTAATTTTACATCATAAATGTCCCTTAATTAATATTAATACATATCTACATCAATAAATAATTTTGACAAAAATCAATAGATATTAGTGTTGGCGGTGGTTGTAGAAGAAGAAGTAGGTGGTGGAAGCGGTGGAAGGTGTTACTAAGTGGTGGAGGTGATAATATTAGTTTTGGTGGAAGAAATAGTGGCGCTGGATGGTTTTCACGGTAGTGGTATTGGTTTTTTCTTTTTGCATCAAAAATAATTTTTTTTTTTTTTACATGACGGGTAACATTGTGTTGTGAAAAATATAGTTGGTTGTTAAAAAAAAATTTCTCTTATAAGTTTTGTTTATGCAAGTATTGATTTAACTTTGGTTCTTTTATATTTTTGTGTTAAGTTGATGACTTTTTAATTTTAATACATGTTTGGTTAACAAAATTTGATACGTATAGGGTGTTTTCTTTGTAATACTGATGTTAGTCTCTCATTTTACCCGTTAGCACTTTGTTTCGATCCCGTATTTGTAGACATTATTTGACTAATGTTGGGGTATTTTTGTTTAATCTCACGGACGATTAAACCCGTATGTGTTCTACACATTGAAGGCGATATAAGTTTGTCCTTGGCTCTACCTTGAAACTAATAATTTTTCTTCAGAAGGTTAGTTAAATTTATGTAGATACAAATATCAATATGACTATGCTCTTTATTTCCCCAAATTACTTGAGTAACACTAGATGTGAGAACGCCATTCATGCACAACTTAGCATAGTTGGCGTGAAATCTTTTTATCCACGAATTTCTTCAATTTTATGTTATCAATATGACCGAGAAAGAATCTTACACATGTTTTGATTTACTTTTGTAAGTTTGTTTTTTCAGGTCACATGTGTATATCTCAGCCTTCCAATAGCCAAGGGTTCTTCATTTTTATAACTCTCACATTTGCAAAAAATAAATAAATAGTTTTTATCTATAGTAGGGAAAATATTATGGGTTTTTTCTTCACTCCTTAGAGCCTTAGTTATCAATAATTTCGGAACCAATGTAGTCATAAACATCATGGAGTTGGAGTGCCAGTTTAGGTACAGGTGTTGTTAGATGAAATATTCTTTTTGAAATTTAAAATTATGGTGTGATGGAACAATAAATGGGGAAAAATATCTATTTCTGTATATTTTTTTTTTTTTTTCATGTTGGCACAACATTATTACTCACGCACATGAGATAATAAATTGAAAACATGCTTAAGTAAAAAATAAAAAGCTCAGGTAACCCATTATTTTTCTACCCAAAACCTATTCGAATATCAAAATAATTACTCATGAAAAAAATGAAGCAAGAGGAATGTGAACAATATCGTATTAAAGACAAAACATCCCGTGCCGTAACGGCACGGGTTAAGATCTAGTATATATATATAGCGTAGTATATTATTTTGGATATGGATATTAGTTTTGACATATTCATGACTGTTTTGACATATTCATAACTAAAAATTTACTATTTGGAGTATATTTTCGGAAAAGATTTTGATCTAGCAGCGTTTTGACATATCCATAACTAAAAATTTACTATTTGGAGTATATTTTTGGAAAAGATTTTGATCTCGCGTTGCTAGATCATTCTTGATCTCGCGTTGCTAGATCATTCTTGATCTAGCAGCACCGTGGCCAATTATTTGGCTTCTCGTGACATCAACAAACCAGAAATTTAACCACTGTGAACTTCCATTTTTATAGGCGATTTTTTCCTGCCCGTTTATTTACCTGCTGTATCTTTAGAATATATCAAGATCTTTTATACCCTAATTAGATATGTATGTATATTTTTCCGCGCCAGATTACTTTTGGCTCACGGAAGAATCACTAAAGAAAAAGTTACAGAAACTAGAGGACTTGCAAACTCTCTATTCGTATCCAGTTGAAATCAATGAAGTACATGTGTGTAGTCATTACATTAACATCTCTTTATAGAACTAACATATAAATGGTTTTTTTTTTTTTGCTCAGTAAAGAAAGATTTATTAGAAAACAGGATAGCTTACATCAAAGAAAATTCAGAAACAAGCAGTAAAAGACCCAGATCCAAAACAGAATACATGAACTAGATCCCACAAACAGACTAAACCACGAAACAATTATGCGGGTTTGAAAAATAATTCTTGCCACTTAAGAGCAGTTCTTATGGAATGAACAAACTCAGAGTTTGTTCATTTTGCTCCCACTATGGAATGAACAAACATGATTAATGGATGTTCAAATCATCAAATCTGATGCTTTGAACATTGAGTCAGAACATCCAGCGTGCGTCCGTGGTAAAAATAGGAGGCATTGCTAATAACGCTGGCGTCAGAAGAAATAACGCCAGTGTATGTACTTCCAACGCGCGTTTTCATTTAAAGCGCCGACGTCAGTATTAAAAGCGCCAGCGTCAGCCCAAATGGCGCCAACGGCTCAATCCGAACGGCTGCAAAAACCTTTGATCCAACGACTACATTTTTTGAAATCTATAAATACTCCTAATTTCAACTCTAAATTCACACATTCTACACATTCTTCCCTCCAAACATTTCCAAACGCCAACGGCTAAATTTTTTGAAATCTATAAATACTCCTCATTTCCAAAAACCTTATGTTAGATTCACTCAACAAGAGGATTTAGCTATTTGCAGAGCCTACGTTTTTCAAACACAAGATGTTGCCTCTGATGTTGCTACCGGTAGGAATGTATCACAATCGACGTTACCGCGGAAAGTTTATGAAATGTTCATTTCTTTGAAACGATGAACATTAATGGGCGTGATTGTCGGTGATTGACGCATCGTTTTAGTGTAATTAGTTGTAATGTATTGGAGTTCATCGCTCAACTAATGAAGAATCACAAAATAATCTCAACGGTGAAGCCAGAACATGAAGTGGAACCTTAACTCTAGCGATGTGGCCAAAGATCTCACCGCGGTCGTCAGTTCAAATTTCATGCTTGTTTCAACATTCTTAGGGTGCTCATCAAATACGATCCCTACATCGCCCTAGGAATTACTGACGCCGCCTATGTAGTAGTTGTTTTAATCTGATGTATTTCTTTTATTCTCATGTATGGTGTGGTTGTAAAAAGCAGTATGTTTTTATTTATGAAATTGATGGTGCAATGTTTAATCGAGGAAAATTTTAAATTACTTGATATTGACAGTTTTAGATAATCGTAATAACACAAAATAAACAACAAATTAAACCATAGTGAATCTATTTGTCCTACAACTTAAATCAGCCCACTCCACCAAAAAACACCTGGGACAGTCCCAGAAATGCCTTCCATATGTGTCTTCTTCAGAAGAAGTCCGCAAATACATAAAAGTCCTGCAACCGGGCTTTGAGCATGAACTGATACTCTGTGGACAATTTTTGTATTCTTGATCTCCATATCCACAATGCTTGCAGTGTAATAACTCCTTCTTCAATTTGGCTTTAAGTTTGAAGTTTTTGCAGAGTGTTGTAATCTTTTCTTCTTCTTATTTTTTAATCTTCATAGCATCATCTAGCATATGTGGTTCCTCTGGACAATTGGGATCTTGACATTGCAAATACCTGAGCTTTTCCGGTTGTGATTCAATCACCATTCTGATGCGTGAACAACCTTCATGCGGACACTTTGAATACATCCAAGGACATTTCATAAGACTGTGGTTATCCATGAAACATAATGGACAAACCTCTTTTGCTTCGACACATAATATTTTCTTCGCTTTGCCTTTAGAAAACATGGTGAATGATGAGAAAGAAATCGGTTGGTTTGGTTTAGAATAAAACCTATTGATGTATTTATAATACAAAATAGGCGTTGGTAATTCAAACAGGCGCTCAAAAGAAAGTCGCGGGCGTTTTTACTACAAACGCCAACGGCTAAATTTCCATTTCCAATGGCAAACTTTTCTTTCTCGACCTATAAATTTCATTCCTCCCATCTCCAAAATCACATCTTCTTCTTCTTCTTTTTTCCTACATCTCTCCTCCTTTGCAGAAATGTCTGTTAGAAATCGTGGTCCCAAGTTTACTTAAGAAGAGGATATAACTCCATGCAAAGCATATTTCTTTCATAGGGGTAATCACTGGTGCTGTTATTTCTCATGAAGGTTCTTTTTGGGAGAACGTTTTTTCAATGTTCGTCTCATTGACGGGAAACCCAAGAAACCGAGATGCTCGTCGATTGCGTGCTCGTTTTCATTCTATTAGGCTTGCAGTCCAGCCATTTCTTGCTCTGGTAACAGAAATTGATCGAGAAAAGTTCAGCGGTGTAACTGAAGATGAAGTGATCCAAACAGACTCTTGATAATTGGGAGGAAGCTCACGGTAAGCCTTTTCGTTACGGCGTGTTTTAATTCTAAAAGATGGTCCATCTCAAGCACATCGTTACTGCACTCGAATGTCGCTGCCGGAATTTACAATGGAAGAAGATGTTGCTCTTGTTCAATGTTGGTTACATCGTATGGAGAGACCAATGAACAATGACAATTTCTGGGAAAGAGTATTGGGACATTTTGTAGCATCGCGGAACGAAGCCATAAGAAACAGTAAGAGCCGAGAACTAAAATTGCATTCATCACTAATGAAGTCAAACATTATACGGAAGTATTGTGGATGGTTCATCGTAGCAATTCTGGATTATCCAACTAAGAACTGGAAACCATCGCTCGAACCAAGTTTACCAAAGAAAGCGGGAGAGAGTTTAGGCATTTTGAATGCTATGAACTTTACAGAGAGAGAATGTCATTTGGATTTGATGTAGTTTGATGTTTTTGTTGTGGTTTATTAAAATATAGTTTGATGTTTTTTTTTGTGGTTTATTAAAATGTAGTTTGATGTTTTTGTTGTGGTTTATTAAAATGTAGTTTGATGTTATTTGCAAGTTTAAATTGTAATAAATTTCACTTAATCTGAAGTGGAAATCTATTTTAAAATATAAACATTTTCATTCATTGATATTACTGCCAATTCTTTTACAAGCTATAAACTTTAGACAATAATAAAAACTTCAATAAAAATCAAGTACAAGTTTTGGCCTCCATTTATCTTCATTTGACGTATTTTCCATTCAACGCGCTCTTTGACGAGTTTTTCACCTTTGTTTTTGAATTTTTTGTTGTTAACTTTCAAAACTGGAGCTCTTCTTTGCCTTTTAGCGGAACATTTTCTTGGAGCAGCTTATAAAACTTGCACTTCCCTTTTACAATTTTCAATTTTTTTTAAAACTCCCACATATCTTAGAAACAACAGCTTCAAGTTTTGCATCGCAAAAAAGTGTGATCGCCTTTTCAGCCATTTTATAAGAGAAAATTCAAGTGTATTTTGGTGTGAGTGAATTGTTTGAAGATGGTGGTAATTTATAGAGGTAAAAAGTGAAATTCGAATTTTAAAAAACTACCCGTTGGCGTTAGAAGCAAAAACGCCGGCGTTATATCTTGTGACGCCGCGTTAGTTCTTCTGACGCAAGCGTTTTTTTTTCCAGCGCCATCGTTCGATCTACTGACTCTAGCGTTTTTACCTAGATCGCACGACTATTGATCTAACGCTCAGTGCTTTACCATAGTGGAAAACCTAGTTTGGCCATCCACCTGGCTCAACAAACGAATGGGTTTGTTCATTCCCATAGGAATTGCTCTAAAAATTACACCACTAACTACTATCCCAGACATACACGGAGAGTATCTATCCCATTGAAAAACCTTCATTTTTATGTCGACAATCAGCTCCTCAACTTTTCGCTCCTTGTTATTGAAAGTTCTAGCGTTTCTCTCATTCCAAATAACCCATGTAATAGCACCTGGTAGACGCTTCCACACCTCTTTACTACGAACTGATAAACGAGAAGTTAACCAGTTGTTAATTAGATCCATAGTCGAACCCGAAAGATTGATGGTCCTGTCAGCTTCCAAGGAAAAGTATCTCCAAATCTGTTTAATTAAAAAGAACTCTAGAAATAAATGAGTATTAGATTCAGCAGTAAGCTTACATAAGCAGCAAACATTCGCAATAGGATTACCACTAAGAGTTAATAGAGCTGACTTCCTTCGTTGTAAATTATCCAAGGTTGGCAACCTGT
Source organism: Papaver armeniacum (assembly GCA_023531295.1). Taxonomy (NCBI): domain Eukaryota; kingdom Viridiplantae; phylum Streptophyta; class Magnoliopsida; order Ranunculales; family Papaveraceae; genus Papaver; species Papaver armeniacum. The sequence goes on from JAJJWW010004521.1 coordinate 87,913, forward strand.
TCAAAACACATTGCCACAAGAAAAAGCAACCTTATGTGGCTAATCACGCGTCCAAATTTTATTTGAAGGGAAATCTGAAGCAGAAGAATCATTAGAATACTTCAAATAAGCAGATCGGACTGAAAAAGCACCCGTCTTATCACCCGTCCAGACCAACAAATCTTCTTCTTCTGGATAGTAGACAATCAAATCTAACTTTGAAAGCATAATAACCAGTTCGCTAATTTCTATTTCAGTAAATCTTCTATGGGTTAAACCCATTTTCCAGCTGAAACCCAAGTTCCCTGCACTATAAGCTTGTTGAATAGAAATATTTTTCGAGATTGAAGAAAGATAAAGGTTTGGACACAAAGTAGCAAGGGAACCATTACTGCACCATTTAGCTTCCCACACCCGAATTTTGTCACCTTTTCCAATTTTGAATTGTATGTTTTCGAAGAAATCATCTTTAACATAACCAATTTGCTTCCGTATACTGACACCATGAGTGGAATTTACTTGCTTTGTTCTCCAACCACCAACTTCCAGCCCATATTTTCCTCTATGATTTTATCCCACAAAGAATTTTCTTCCCTGCCCAATCTCCACCACCACTTCATAAGAAGGCTCATATTCATAATTCTTAAATTTCTAATAGCTAAGCCACCATGTTTAAATGGTTTGCAAAAAAAAATTGAACCAACCCAGTGATGTTTTTTTAGCATTAGCGGAGTCATGCCAAAGAAAATCTCTAATCAATTTCTCAATTTTGGAAATGACAGACACTGGACACATGAAAAGAGAAAAATAATAGACTGGAATGCTCGAGAGTACACTTCTAATGAGGGTGAGTTTACCTGCCTTACTTAGCAAACAACCTTTCCAAGAAGCAAGTCTCCCTTTGGAAATTTCAATAATTTTCTCTTGATAAGAAAGTCCATAATTAGTGACTGACATAACCAAGGGAAGACTAAGTTCACTAATTAAACTGTACACTTTTTTTATTTTTTTGCAAACAAAGTCTTATGGAGATTCATCAACTGTGTTATATGAATTTATAAGGTCAACAAAGTTTTTCTTACTCAATAGAGATTTCAAACCATTGCTTTTCATCTTTTCTTTGATTGTATAGTTGCTCAGTTTCTTACAGTGAGTCTGCGTTATACCCCTGCGTACATAGTGAAGTAAGTCATTGGATTCATGGTGCATTTTCGGTAACCAAACTAGAATTCCTTATGGATTAAACCAGACTTGAACTTGTTGAACATTAGCAGTCCATTGACAGGAAAAAACTTACTCCCTCTGTCTTTTTTTACCTGTCCTAATTTCTACTTTGGTCTGTCTCTTTTTATCTGTCCGCTGTGTTTATAGACATACTTTTTCCTTAAACTATCAGATATATCCTTTATTTTTTATAATCATAAAATCATTTTTTTATATTAACTTAATTCAAAATCTTAAATATTATCACCATATATAAAGAAAAAATATATTCAATATCTTTGTATTAATTGTCATTCATTTTTTTGAATAAAAATATTTATGGATAGTTATAAATCTCCTAATAAAACTTCTACTTATTCTTAAATCCCGTTCTAATTATGGACTCCATGATAAAAGCGGTATAAGTTTGTTTTTATTTTCTTAAAATATTTCCTAAAATAATAATACTATCCAATTTATAATATTTAATACTATTAGTTTTAGTTTTGGTAACAACATAACATTAAATAGGGCTAGTCAAGGGTTAGTCACGACATTTTTTAGGATTTTCTTAATATCTTGACAAAGCCAATTAGGACTGTTAATTTGAGACGGAGGGAGTACTTACAGCTGCACCATCACCCATCCTTTCCTCCCCTCATATATATAGTATCTCTGCATTATCTAGTTTTACAAAGCTGAAAAGGTATGCGTATGCTTCAGTTGTCTCAAGTACAAAGAAGAAAATTTTCGATATAAGATCCGAACAAAATATGCATATTTTTTCGAGCAATCGTCGTAGAAATACAAACATTTGAGTCAAACCACACATTGAGAGAAAGTTTCAGTCAACCTAAATTGACGGACAAAGTCAAATCGGTCAATGCTGGTTGCAAGTGAGCCACGTTAAAATTACTGAAACATCCTTTAAGTGGTTAACTTAACCCGTATATGATATGGGTGAAGGGGGAAATCCATACCCGATACCTAAACTATTTTCTTCCTCTTTTTTTCTTCGATCTATCTCTGTGCTTTCTCCGTCGGTTATCTTCTTCTTCTCATGTGGGTTACAAAACTAGCAGAAATTATCGAGCGTGATTGAAGGGAATCTGAATCAGGTGACCTAAAATCAATATTTTAGTTAAAGATTCGTCGAACCCTAGCTACAAGATTTTTAATCCTAAGTATCGGTTAAGCTTTTGGGTTTTGAGGTATTTAATTTTTTTCAAAATTTGTTTATCTTGAAATTGATAACGTTAAAATTGATGATTGGGGTTTCCATCTTCATTTAGGTTTATACTCCCCAACTAAATCCCACCCAAAGGAATCAAATAAATAATCTTAAGGTTTTTTTTTAATGTAATGTTAATTTTGTGGTTTTTTCCCTTTTCTTTAACATGAACCTTTTTTACATGCTCATACACTCATGTCGTCTCTCGGGAGTCTCTTATAGGGTCATAGCGTAATCTTAGATGTGCCAAATTTACATTGCGAGGATTTTAATGGGACTGATCTTTGAAATATCTCGCACTTAAACTGGGATGTTTGCAATCCGTATTCAACATGGTTACCTTCATTCAGATGTCCAGTCCTAATTGAAGTGTATTAGTATTTTTATGTCTAATTTGTAGTGGTCCAAGAGGCATCTGTGTAGCTGTGTTAGAGATGAAAATACTAACCCTATTTCAGTTAGAAAGACTAAACCGACATGCCTGTCACAATTGTAAGTAATTATCTTCTAAACAAATGCGTAACAACGTATTTGTTACTACTGCTTGGTCACAGGTATTTATCACATTTGTCCAATATTTTACTTCTACGCTTGGTCATACGGGCAAGAACGATGGTGGCCAAGTTGAAAATTATAAATGTTGTGGTTGTTATTGTTGTTTTCTGCATCGATATGTCTTTTATCCTAATTTTTATCTTTGAATTAACAAGGGTTAAGTAAATACACTTGAGTATGTCTTATGCAGCTCCACCTAAAGGAAAATCATATGTACAACGAGCGGTGGCAGACTCCATGGATCATTCTTGCCTTCTGGCAAATATTATCATTTTGTTTTGTGTGTCATAGGTGCACTTTGGGCACCATCGCAGAATTTAAACACGGTGAGTCCCACTTTTCTGCATTTGTTAGATGTCAATATCTGTTTTGCTTACATTTGGACACCTAGTAACCTGCTGTTCTTCTTTCTGGAACTGGATTTGACCCAAAGACAGCCTTTTAGCTTGACACAAAATTACAGTGGTTTGGTTGTGAACTGGATGGATTTGAACCATGCACATCCTTATAGTTTAAGTGTGCTGTAGAATGAATGTTTAATGGGACCGATAGTGAAGCTGGTAATTAGGATGCATAAGTTCTGATGATTTTGAAATACAATTACCATGTCAGAGGCCTAGGTCTACTCCTAAGATTGAGAAAGAGAGAAAAAATTGAAGTCATATGGCGTATTAAGTAGTCAAACAGATAGGTGCCTAAAAAAAATACAACTTTGTACAATAGCACTTTCGCGCCATTGTATATCTGTATTAAGTTAGTATCATAGATCCATCATCGATTCTCATGAATTAGCGGGACACAGTTTTGTGCTCGGTGAGCCCACATGGGACAACATAGAAATAGTATACTACCAAGGTATAATCAATGGCACGTCAAACTTGCTTTGTTCCATATTTTCATTATTGTTAACCTGTGGAACTTAAAAGAAATTGCTAACCCCTCTTCACGCTAATTCAGGGGAAATCACCCTATCGTCAATAAATGCCACCAAGGTCTACAACAATGTAGACATACCTGAAATCGTTGAAATGTGAGAAAGGTAATTCACTTACTTTCTAATAATTTCACCACATTGTCCAAATATTTCTCTATTTGCACTTCGCCATTAACTTTGTTTGAATCCCCACCTACAATGATTCTATTGTATGCAGGTGCCCTTATGCGAGACCACCCCACCAAATGATAGTGCCAACTAAGGAAGGCTAAACAGCTATCCATATTTTTGATCCTAACAACAGGAAAAAAATGTCCCAGCTCCTCTCTGCCAAAAATGGGATCCATCTTGCCAGGTCGCTTTTAAATCCCCAGAAAACTTTTTAGTGGTTTTGGGTTGTTGCGGATCCCAATTTTTTCCAGAAAATTAATTCTACATATTTCAGTCACCTAGCTTTTCAACATTGCGCAGTTAGCATTTTCTCATCCATACAAGAAACCATATCATTTTATCATTGCAGTTAGCAGTTAGTATTTCAGCTATCCATTTTCTCATCTAATGGAGAATCCATATGTTAACTCTTTATATGCAAGCAGCTAATGTCATCTCTGTGCAGTTAACATTTTCAACATTTAGTGATATGTTAAGAGTGATAGCATTTAAGTAGGTTGGAGTTTAAAAAAATGAATGGGTTAATTGGGATTGTTAGACTTCCATTTGTTGTTTTTAGATACAGTCCTCTGTTGAAGCGGTGTCTAATGTAATCAGTCATCAAATAAGTATCTCATTTATCATTTTAGTTAAATTTTAACTGAACTGTTTGTGGTCTGACTTTGGTTTGTTAATCATATCCCGACCATGTCCCATAGTAACTCCACATTTCTATGCATTTTGCTGTATGCTTTATTCACATAAACATTCACATGTGCACCGGTGGTTTCAGAGAACTCGGTGTACCTATTGATTTTAGATTTGACTCTATAGAGAGAGCATTCAGGTTTTTCTTATGCATTTTACTGTAATTTTTTAATGCATTCTGTATAGGTCAGAATATGGACATGCCAACAAGCTTTTCTCAGTAAGGTCAGAATTTGGCAAAACCAATGCGCTGTCATTCAAACTTCCAGCTGAATGAGGTAAGTCGTAACTTATGCATTTACATATATCACCTGATATAGAGACGTAATCTTGCGGTATGCCACAGGGATAAAATTTTGTAATAATGCTTTCCTTCAAGAATCTCGGTGTGAATTATTAATTATTTATCTTACTCAGGGTCACCAAATAGTCCCCCCACTATACTCAGAGTCATGGGAAGCTCCATCAACTTCCGTTGTCATTTATAGGTATCATTCCCGTGGTCATGACCTTTTAGAGGCACCAAACACCATCATTGGTAAATCCTCTTCTCATTTTCATGTTCTTGGGGCTTGACTCCCATAGATATAAATGATAAGTTAGAGCTGATATAATATTGATCAGGCCGCGGTATGTCATTCGAGCATGTTTTGGATTGTCCCTTCTATTGGGAACATCCATGTAATATTGAATTTTAATACATAAATGAAATTTGGGATTTTTATTTGAGCTTATGCACATTCCAAGTAATCATTAAAAAAAAAGTTAATTTTAGGGTGGTTTTCCTAACAACGGTATACTATTCCGTTGGAACTTGAAACATTTTACCCAATGTTTTTATACTACTGGACTTCTTAGGTACCTTGTTAAAATTATACGACCCCAAAAATGAGTTACCCATCATAATTTATAGTACTTTGAGAAATAGAGAACCCATTGAAATTATACTATCTTGTTTCTTGAATTACCCAATTTATTTTATAGACTAGTCTCATAGACGATATTCCCAACTTTCCTTATTAAAGCGGACTTCACGATGTACCCACTTGTTCCACATAAGGCTGATGATCAAGTGTTGTGTTAAATATTTGGGAATGAATTGTACCTTGTAAATTGGTGTACCCAAATAAACGAGTTGATGACCAAATGTTGTGTTAAATACTCCCTCTGTCCCACTAGTAAGTGACCTAGTTTAAGTTTGCATAATTTTTAAGGCAAGCAAGGAAAATAGTACTTTTAAGCATTTTTTTTTATAATTATACCCTCATGGATAATAACTAGTGAAATTTAGAAATGATTTATCTCTCAAACTACTCCACGGATGTTCGCAAACTTCATACCATTGAAAAGCATTTTAAAACACCTACGTAACGAATATAAACATGCCTATCAAATTATGCATATTTCTTATATTTTTATAATTAACTAAAAGGATAATTTTAGAAATATCTCCTTGTTTAGTGATATAGGTCACTTATTAGTGGGACAAAATCTAAAATCAAATAGGTCACTTAATAGTGGGACGGGGGAGTATTTGGGAATGAATTGTACCTTGTAAATTGATGCATCCAAATAAACGGGAAGGGTCAGGCCAAATATTGGCAACCAAATGCGAGAATGTGATTAAAAATTGGGGCGTACACAATAACAATTCATCTGTAATGTAATATACTCAACTCGACAAAGATTTCTGGATGTTACCAAGCATACTTGTGCAACATATGGCGGGAGGCGTTCCGATTCTAGAGTAAAGTACTTCTAATGGAGCAAAAAAATAATAATCTCTATTGTGTACTATTACCCACATTTCAATCATTTCCCAAACCCACCCATATCTTCTAACCCAAATATAAAGCCTAACTATAGTTAATTACTAACTTTGATGAAGGGGCAAATTTGGAAATAAAAATCAAAACTTAACAAATGTATAAGGACAGACTCAGTTGTCCTTCTGTATAGGTTGAATCAAACATTGGATGGATAGGTGTGGAAATCCAAACCTTAGGATTTTGGTGAGGATTGCTCTATTTTTTCTCCACCAAAATCAGTATAAATAGGAAAAGATCATCCTTAGCGTCCAAAATCTTAAAATACGGCAGGTAAATAAACCGGTAGGAAAAAATCGCCTAAAAATATGGAAATTAACTGTGGCTAAATTCCTGGTTTGCTGATGTCACGGGAAGCCAAATGATTGGACACGGTGTTGCTAGATCATTTTTGATGTAGCAGCTCCAGATCAAAATCTTTTCCTATATTTTCTAGGGGAAACAGATTATTTTTGGATTCTCACAAAATTTCACTTGATTCAGTTTAGTGACTTTAGTCTCTCTTTCCTTATTAAAAAAAAAAGAATAATTTTTATATTTTGTTTGTTAGAATCAATACCAAATCTTAAAAAGGTAAATAAACCGGTAGGAAAAAACTTTTTCTGGCTAAATTCCTGGTTTGCTGATGTCACGGGAAGCCAAATGATTAACGGTGTTGCTAGATCATTTTTGATGTAAAGCTCCAGATCAAAATCTTTCCTATATTTTCTAGGGGAAACAGATTATTTTTGGATTCTCACAAAATTTCACTTGATTCAGTTTAGTGACTTTAGTCTCTCTTTCCTTATTAAAAAAAAAAGAATAATTTTTATATTTTGTTTGTTAGAAGAATAAGACTTTTTTTCCATATATTTAAATTAATAAAAAGTTTATGAATATCGGTATTTGTTACCTAAAATGATATATCTTTGCCTTATTTACGGAGATGAAGTCAATAAGAAAAAATCCTCTCGATAATCTCGGATCTAAAACCCTTCCCAATAAATACCGCCGGTGTTCTAAACCCTTTCAATATACTCGTACTCTTTCTCCTCTTTTCACAGCCAGGATTGATAGAGCAACAACATCCACCACTAAACCCACGCAGGGTTTATAAGTACCCTTCTCTTTTACTTACTGCTTGCTACAAGCTTCACGTTCCTTTCTCCACAGAAATCTTAGGTATCAAAAAAATAAAAATAAAAATCGTTATAAGCGACATATTTATCACTACACGGAACGGAATTGATTTGTTTTTGTTTACAGAGGTTATTCTTCTTCCTCTACCGCGCCAGGTACTCTATTCATTTTTATTTATTTTGTGTCAAAATAAAACCAGGGAATGTTAAGTTTGGATGGCAAAATCTCAATATTCTTTGTCAATATTATTATGCTTTCACTACTTAAAAATATTAATCATCCATAGTAATCCATGGAATCTGGATACAATTTCTTTTGGAACTGTGCATCTCTTATGTTTTTTTTTTTTTCTCTGTATCAGTTTCATTTTTTTTGGATCAGGTTTGAAAAACATACAAATGGGTTGTTTTAAATGGACTTCTAGTTTTGTTTGGGATCCTGGTGGAAGAACACTCTAATCATGAAATAGCATGATGGTATTTTCTCTCGCAAGACTAATAGTAAGTAATGATTCCATATACTTTCTTATCATTAATAGCTCGACAAACTGTTTGTTTTTTTTCCTCTTTGCTGATATATGTTATTTTCTTCGCATATTTTTGTGTTCAAAATGGATTTTAGGTACATGAGAAGGGTTTGAAATCCAGTAAAGACACTTGGGAGGCTTATAGTGGATTATGTGTAACTACTGGATACCACTCAAACCTTCTATGGACTATCAAGTTAGATTTGGCATGCGTGCAGCTGCCAGCAGGGTTGTTGGGCAGTTCCGACAACGTGTCTTTTTGTGGCTTTTTGTGGGGTGCTCAGTTAGGAAAGGTAGCTCAAATTGATCTATGTATTGTTTAAAAGTTTAATTCATTCTATCTATGTATTTTATTTTCTTATTTAAAAGTTTAATTCATCTTGTTTTGTTGATTTTGTTGCAGAAGCTTCCACCATACCCCTTACCAACACATGAGGCCCTTGTAAAAAAAGGCACAAAATGGATGACTCGTGTTCGAATCTCAAGAAAGTGGAATGGACTAGATTTCATGGGGACCAACGAGGTCATCAGTCTAGGTGGTTGAATACTTGGCACTACGATATGTAGCAGAAATAAAAACCGACTCAAGATATGTAGCAGAACTTGTGGCGGTCATTACCACAGATCTGGTGTCATTTTGCTGAAGAATTTTGTTATAGCCTTGCCTTCCAACTCTAGTAAAAATGGTAATCGTAAATTTAATGTAAAACCTTAAAAGGGATGAAATCAATGACTGGAATTGGTTTTATTGCTGCCCCTCTTTCTATTAATCTTCGATTTCTTTGAACAATATATATATGAGAATTTCATCCCTGAGTAGTCAGTAGTACCACACTTGTGAACTCAATGATCCTCTTAAGAAAAGATAGACAATATACTCATAAGTTACCTCTACTTTGTTGTCATTTTTTTATGCTTGTAAGTTGTTGAATTTCAACTTCGGATTTTAGGTTCTGGCCATGTCTGCCATTGCCTTGGCTGTGCCAGTCATCCATAAAAAACTGTTCTCTTTTGTGACTAGAATGCTGGGCACTGCCAGTCTTGAAAGACCTCCCATTGCTGCACTCTGATTTGCCTATTGATTAGTTAGTTCCGTACTTGGTTAACTATATGGTTGCGCACAATCAAAATGACCCATAGACTGGTGTTTAACATTGGTGGGAACCAAAAAAACCCGCGAACGGAACCGTTTCTCGTTACAACCTTGACACCAATTCTAAAATACTCTTCAACCATTCTTGCATTCAAGTGCTGGTCAGCTGTTAATGGAAAGCCTAACAGTGGTACTGATTCGCATATGCTTTCCAATACTGAGTTCCATCCACAATGACTCACAGACTCATGACTTAGTATTCCAACTTGATCAACCCATTGGTTCTTCACCAATAATCCTCTTCCTTTCACTCTCTCTTCAAACTCACTCATAAATTCATCTCCGTTACTCGGTTCCGGCAGTCGCAAAACCCACAAGAAATGTTCCCCGGAGTTCTGCAATCCAATAGCCATTTCTCTCAGTTATTCAGTTGTCATTTCTGCCAGAGACCCAAATGCAACATATAAAACAGATTTTCCCTTCTCATCAAGCCATTGAATCCACATTGGTTTTCCTTTAGAGCTTGCAACTTTTGTTGCAAGTAGACAGAGTGGTCCAATATTCCAAGCTTTTGGTGAATTTTCTCTGTTCCAGTAATCGACGAACTCGGGCTCGAGTTCATAAAAACTGTTCCGGATTATACCTTTGCTCTTACTCATTGCCATGACCACCTCAGTGTAAAAATCAGCATGTTCACCTGGTAAAGGATGTGAAAACTCAGGTTCAATATCATTCTTAGTCAGCTTGATGTCAGGAAGACTAGGAATCACACTGAAAAGCTCATCATCATCATAGACTAGGTTCAATATCATTCTTACACTGAAAAGCTCACACTGAACAGGAAACTCTCGAGTCATAACGATATCGTAAAACACCATGGCAAAATTACTAGCTCCATCGAAATCCAATCTTGGTATACTTAACTTTTCAGCGATTTCCATACTCCATGGAAAGAAAACATCAGAGATTAAACAACTGACATTCGGCCGGAGACTCTGGAGAATTGTATCAAATTCCAGTTGAAGAAATTTGGTCCCTTTGCAGAACGGGACTAAGAGAGATTGAGATGGTAATTTATCTACGGATTCAACTCCTTGAGGAATCTCAGGATGAAATTTTTTGTGGGAAGTTGAGTTCGATAATTGAAGCTTTAGTGTCGTGTAGAGATTGTCGAATGAAATGAGAATTGGCATGAGTAAATATGGTCACAGCAATATTGCTGCGACGAAGGAAAAGGAGACGAGTTAAGTGTAGAAGTGGGATTGTATGGCCTTTTGCCATGAAATTGAAATGAAGTATGTGAAGATGTGATTCTGAAGAGGATAATGATGCCATTATTTCTTTGTTGATCTGTGTGTTTTCCTCATAAAATTGTCCCACGTGGTTAAGTGTGAAGTCAACACATAAAAATGTCCCACGTTAATGGTTAAGTGTGAAGTCACATAAAAATGGAGGTGTGCTACACCTACCGCAACTCACTCGTCACTCCCGCAATATATCCCGATAGGGGATCGGACGGTCCCTGGTCACCATCTCTGTATTGGGATTATTAATGGGGAAGTGGGGTCCATGTGTGTGAGAGGCGGGATTTTCGTCGGAACCAGGCGTCTATCATTTATGTTCCATGGTTATGGTTATGGTTAAGTGTGAAGTCAACACATAAAAATGTCCCACGTGGTGCACGTTGGGGATAACCCCACTTGAATGTTTTATTAGAAAAGTGTCACCTGGCAGGTTGGCAGCCGTTGGTGTTTCTAGTTTTCCAAGCACCGGATATCGACTAAAACTTCTTAAAAAAAAAAAAAAAACATTGCCAAAACAATTTACTGCAGTTTAGTTTTTAACTAAAATGGTAAACCCGTAATTATCGGAAAAAAAGGCAAGCCTCAGAAGATATATTGATACCGCCGATTCAAGAAATCAGAAACTTTACAGAAAAGTTTCAAGTTCATACAAGAGTCATTTAAGTTATATCTCTACCAAATCTTGCCTATCAATTCTTTCTTATCAGACCTAAAAACATTTTCAGAGGACCTTCTCTCTCGCAATGGAGAGGCATCAACATCTAGGGAAAAACGATTTTGAAAACAAAACCAATATGTGTCAAAGCACTAATGACTGGATCAAATCCAACCCAATATTCATCAGAACACATAGATAACATGAATTGGATTTTTAAATTTAGATTGCATAATGCAATCAAGGTAGCAATTACCCAACTAGTAGTAGCAGTAGCTAAAAAGTAGCCAAAGTGACTTACGTAACCAGGGTAATTTGAATCGGTCTTTAAGTGTCTGTATCGGAACAAATAGGTCTGGCTCGGCTTTTGAGATGTTGTAACCGTTGTAGTACTGGATGAACTTGATGATGATCTTGAACAAGTGATGTTGTCTTTGTTTTCATGACTAAGCCTAATACAGGAAAATTAAAAACTAACACCGGAAAGGCTAACCCTTTAAAATTACAGTGTGAAACTAAAACAAGATATAATGAAATCTTATCAACACCATGAGCATAGATAATAACAGTTTTGCAGCAAATTGGTGGAGTTGAAACCAGTGTTGAAGTTGTTGTTGAAACTTTGTTTTGCACTGAAGATGATGATATGATTTGAATGCTTCTCTTCCAGAGAACACCAACTATACCTGTACTAATAGCCTTTTCTGAAAAAATATGGTTCATACAATCTTTAGTTGGTAAAATAAGAGCTCACCAGAAATCTCTGAATTTTTTTGCCCGCCGGAAAAGATGAGTATCATTACCCATATGGTATACAAAAAATTACCTATATAGTATACAAAAAACAGACCACTAACAACAACCCCCAAGGTCAAAACTAAAAATATGATCTAAAAATCTAGAATAAAATACTGTAAATCTAGCATTAAACCCATGAATCTAGTACTGAAATTATACATCTGAAAACCTAATTAATGTAAAATTAAAGATAACAACAAAGAGATTAACACCGGTGAATCTAATACTAACGCTAACACAAAAACAGAAATAAAGACGATAGCAACGGAGAATCCGATAAGTGTAGAGTTGTCGGAGATTGAGAAGTTGCCTCAACTTTGATGGAACTCATTACGAAAAGTCTTTTGAGAGCCTTGTTCTCCCCCTGAACAACAGAACGAAGGACTAACAATCAATAAGCTGTCGAAGAAAACACCAAAGGAATCCCAAATACAACCAAATGCAGACTGAAACCCCAAAAATAAAAATAAAAAACTAAACAACTCAAAACAAGCAGTGAAGAATAACAAATAGTGTATAGATGATCTGAGCAGAACCTCATATTTATGATCGTGTTTTAGGTTTTAACATTGCAAAACTTTATAGGACGTGGATAATGAATGTACTTTTGGAGTTTCATAATTATTTTTTTTCGAAGCATGAGATCTATTAAGATATTAGAGGATTGTTCCCTAGCTATAATATCATAATGTATTTTAACCAGAAGAATTTAGTAAGTATGAAATTTACAGTACATCTCTCTTATGTGCGACTTTTTCTCTCTCCTATCTCTGATTTCTCTCCGGTCAGTCTAGTTTTCCTTACCGTTACAACCCTTTTCGGTTATGAACGGCTCTTTTTTCCCGGTTCTCTCGCCAGTTTTTCTTCTTCTCCATGAATCCGATCCCCAATTAAGTTCATTTATGCATTCAATTGAATACCCAATCACTAGTTACTCTCAAAAAATCACTGATATCACTCAAACAATCACATAAATTACTACAGGCGATGACTAAATACAACCCTCATATGGGTTAAATACAACCGGTATTACACTTTTGAAAATAATTTAAAAATTAACTACATACAACTCCGAGAGTAGTCGGTCAAATTTTGACCTAAATACGTATAATGGAGTTTTATCATCATTGAAATACAAGATATCACAGTTTGGAGGTTTGGAATGGTTTCAATGGCATCATATTGCCTCCACAGTTTGGTGGCGTTCTCTTATATCACAAAATATTTCATCTAGTCTTTGATCTTCCCAAGTCATCATCACCATTAACTCTCAAGTTAGGTTTGCAACAAGCTTTACATTTTCGTCAGGTCTTGTTGTATTTGCAAATTTCTGATGAGCGATAATCAGCACCAATAAAAACTACCCAAAATCTCATATGAAAAACAAATCCCCGAATTTCAAAGATCAATTTATCTGATTAAAATCATTAAATAACAATCAATGAATAATAATCGATCAATAATAAATTTAAGTAATTCTTAACGGATGAACAAGAAAGAATAAAAGAATATTTTAGCATGATGATGATTTGAGGGAGAAGGTTGGGGACCTTGTGGTGATGGAGATGATGGCGGCAGTTTCTCTAATCGAAGATAAATATTTGCTGGATTTTATGTAGAAAAACAAGAAATAGTAATTAGGGTGTTATTTAGCTAATCACATATGGATATAGGATTGAATTTAGTCAAGATTGTATTCAACTCAAATGAGTGTTGTATTTTTAGTCACTACCTTACTGAAATCTCAGAAATCACTTAAGTCACACATCGGAAAATTAACTGCATTACTAAAAAGTTCATGCATCTCACAGGAAAAGAAGATGCTTCAATCACACCCTTAAGCAACAACATAGATGATAACAATCCTTTCTATCTCAAGATATGCAAGTCAAGCTACCCTAACAAAATTCCCATTCATCTAAAGTGGGTAAACTCCTATGTTTGTTCAAAACCAGAACCAACTCATACCCTCTATTTGATTGCCCACCTTTATCCCCAAATTCACTATCTCAAGATTATACCATAATCCTCTCAGAAGAAATTCCACCAGCAAAGTCTACACCCCCTTTACCAAAGCAAACTCTGAATCTTACCCATCATCGTTGTCCTATCATCTATCATAGACCTCTAGCAGTTCATGGCTTAGGGTACCCAACTAAACATACAATCCAAAATTTTCACAAAATCTTTCATTACCATGATCAACCATCATATCAAAAAACTACCCAATTTAAACAACAATCAAACCTTATAATCCTACCAAAAGGTTCAAACATATCCAAAATAACCAACATCCAATTAAAACCAAAATACATTTTCCTAGAGTTTCACCAAACCAAGTTTAAGAAAGAAAACCACCACAATGTTCTATCTATCACCACCAAAAAAAAAAAAAAAAAAAAAAAAAAAAAAAAAAAACCTACCATGAGGGCGTCGGTAACTTACCCAACAAATCCTTAAGTTCAAAGATGAGTACGAGTTCGAGTCCCCTAACTCACGCTCCGAGTACGATCCCTAGTCATCCGAGTTGGAGTTCTCTGGTGTTGTAAAAGGACAACATTACCACGCCTCTGTACTAGATTAGGATGCACATGGGTATCTGATTCAGCAACTCCAGCAGGTTCAGTGGGCATATTCATTGGATTGACGGGATCGACGGGATGCTCGGGCTCATTTTCTGGATCGGCTGGAGGATTCTCACCGGAAAATATCTCACGGCCAAGCTGAGCAACTATGAGACAAAGAGCATTAAGTACCGGAAAGTGCATAGGTGCAGCATAATCCCAAGGTTACATTGCCAATAATCGAATGTCATGTCTTACTTGTACAGGCAATGTTATGAACATGAACCCAATTTTCACACCAACAATAGTAGAAAACGATCATCAACTACGGCAACACCTTTATGCTCTTCAATTGGTCCAAATTGAGGATGATAGGCATACAACTTTCATCTATAATCATCGGATCTAGGCTTAGGAGTGGTAGAGGATTTCTGGGTCTCCTCCTCCTTGGCCTCAGATTTATGGGTGCCTTTCCCTTATCATCTTCAGGCTTGTAAAAATCCAATGATGCCTTTCCCTTATCACCTTCATCTCCATCTATACCACCACCACTACTGCCAACTTCGTAGTATGACTTTGTATCTCAAAATGATTGTTGGTATCATACTTCATCGGTACATGATGATTGATTACATGTGCAAGCACTTCAACAGGATTAAATTTCTCAAGGGGATGGAGCATATTTGGTGGCCTTTCTTGCTTTTGGATTTCCTAGACCTTCATCTCATAATTATGCTATAAATTCTCCAAGAGCTTATCAAACTTGTACGGATAATCAGGGAACTTACATCCTTGTGCGAAGGAAACTCTATAAGACAATCTCTAAATCAAATGCTCATATGGATACCAATGTATACGGGGCTCCACAATAAGCTCATGATCTATTTCTTTCTAGATCTTCACTCTTTTGTTCTCGTCAGCCATTCAAATGGACACAAACAATTAGGAATGGTCTCTCAAATTCTCTCTAACTATCTCTTTGTTTCTCTCTGAACAGGAAAAATTTATCACTAGACAAAAAAGAGGAAGCAAATGGTATGAAAGGAAGATGAATTGTTTTTTTACATTAATGGTGGGTTTGGATGTAGAATTTTAAAGGTGGGATTTATGGGTCCATGGGATTTGGAATTACGTTTCCCTCTGGACGTTTGGTTTCCCAAATTCCTGGAATCACGTTCCCATGGGATTCAGTTTTTCATCAAATCCTCCACATGGAGTCCGACCCCTCCCCCCCTAAGATTTGTTGGGAAACTTATTAACGGATTTATGGACCCACTTTTTTAAACTCTAAGTCCCATATATATAAAAGTTTAAGATTCCGAGGGTAATGCCAAACAATATATGGACTTTAAAACAGGATAATTTTATGAATCCTAGGAATTTTAATTGAGTTGTCAAACACACGAGGGATTTACATGAATCCCGGAATTTGTTACCCCATGGGATTATAAATTCCTCGAAATCGTGAATTCTACAAACAAACCCACCATAAACTTAATTTTTTGATTAGACGGATTTCTTCTCCTCTTAATGGCAGCGGTTCCCAAAAGCACATCCTTTCAACTATAATCAATACCCCTAACCGCTACACCCTAGTCTATTGATGCGTGTCGTAACCACAACAAATTAATCAATATTTTTCCACCTTATTAACAAGTAATATAGTGTAGTCAAGTTCGTTCCCACGAGGAGCAAGAGATTCTTAGTTGTAAAAATTGTCACAAAAGGGGGGTTATAAAGCAAAGAATATAAACAAAGCAATTCAAAGATAAAGTTGAAATCAATAAGAGAGACAAGACCAAGGAATCCTTCTTCGTTGCAAAACAATGAATCAAGTTATGTTTTTCATCCACATGTTATTAGTCACAGATTATCACCAATAGTAGGATAGCGAGGTTCGCTTAGCTAGCCCCAAAATCCCTTATTTCACTCATTAACAAGCCCGCTTAGTTATCGATTCTATTCAAAAGAACCACCTTGAGGTTCCGCTTACAAGATGTAATTCCTAGAATGCATTAAGATTTATGAATTTAGGTTTAGTACTAGTAGTTAAACTCGGTTCGCTTGGTCCACTTTCTAGCGTTGTTTTTACACACAATTGCTCCACGGAATCCCTCAAGGTCTTGTGGTTTCTACTTGTGTAAAGTGTCGAGAAACGATTACGTATTCCCTAACTTATACTAGATTTAGGTTGATTTAACAAATCAATTTAGTGTGCACTCTAAATAATCTATCAAACAACCATGAATGTATAAACATTCCTATTAGTAAAAACAAACGATAATCATGTGAAAAACTTCAAGGTAGAATTGAAAACAAAACTCAAATCATATGTTAAGAACTAGGAATTCATCCTCAATCAATAATAAAATTAGCTACTCATGTTAAGGAGTTCACACAAAGAATAAAGAAAAGAGAAGTGTTGTGTGTGTAAAAGGTGTGTAGAGAGATGTGTAGAGAACTTCTCTATTTATAGGCTTCAATGTTCTCCAAATCTTCCAAGGAATAGAATCCTCATTCATAATAATTCAATTTCCAAGTTCAAGTCTTTCTCAAATCTTCCATCTTCTCTTTCCAAATTTGAGCCAAATTCTCCATCCAATTCCAAACCTAAGTCTTCACATCCATGAGTCTAGAATACTCTTCACAAAATTTGCACAAATCGGGTCGTAGGAGAATTCAACAGTACACCGGAATCCGGCCCGAAAAGCCACCGCCGGTCATTGGAGTTTTCTTCACTGTTGACGGAATATTCTGTTCTGATGCCATTATAAGTAACAGTCAATACGGTCAAACGTTAGTCATCTGGGTCAAAGGGAGGAGTCAGTCACACCCAGTTAGCTTGAGTTAGTGTCTTGATAGGCTGACTGGTCTGAGTTGCCGGGTTATCTGGATCGCTGAGTCGACTCATCAGGTTCACTGAGTTAACTCGCCGTAAGGGAAAACCGACCGAGTTTCGGCTGTTTACAAGACATTCCGTGAATTCAGGCCTCTTAGCTCCATTCTGTTAAGAAACCTAGCATACATCTAAGCAATCAAACATTCATTCCCTGTAACAGAGCTTCACCCATTCAAGTCACAACCTTATTCTGAAATAATAGCAGCATCACTCTTGTTTGGCAACTTCAAACAAGCATCTACCCATGAAAATCCTCACTGTTCTGCTTACCACCACTAACTCTTCCATTAGCAACAGCTCGTCACTCTCATACTATCATCAGCATCAAATTCTTCTTCCTTTTACCATCTACATCTTCCCTGCAATGCCATACACATCCTGCAGTTTAGCTTCATGCCATTCCCATTTGCAGCTTATTCCTTCTTAGACAATAACAGTAGCTCATCCCTTCAATTCACAGGAAAACCTTAAATTGTCAAAACCCACAAGCGCAATCCGAGACAACCCACTTCTCTTTATTACTTCAACCATCATTCTTGAGTGACAAAGCAACATCTCCATCTGCTTTTGTTGCTATCATTCACATCCATAAACCATTTACGGTAACCACCATCTTCTCCCTGTTGCTTCAATCTCAGATCGAACTCGTTACTTCTCATCTCCTAAATCAACAGCAAAAGGTCTTCATAGCCGTCAACAGGAACCCATCTCTGATTCGAACCCATTCATCATCACATCCACCAGATCCCCTTTCTTCTATCTTGCTCAAACCCATTCAATCTCAGATTACATCGAACCCATCTCTCAACATATTCTCTAGAATTACAGCATCAACCCACTCAAGGGAATTCCGTCTGAAATCTTCTCGATCCATTACCAGGAACATCTTATTCTCTTGATCAATTTACAACAAACCCTCAATCTCGGCTATTTCCAGTGAACCCATATTAATCTTCAACCCAATTTAATCACAGACCCATCTCCCTGAGCTTCAATTGATTTCTTCTCTGTGATTCGAACAGCAGCGAACCCATCTAAGTGTCTCTATCTCTGCTTCATCTTCTTCAGTTCATGGCCATCTCCGATTTATCTTTCTCAATTTCAGGTTCTCTCTCAATATCTCGGAAGTAACAGCAGCTGCTGCTGCTTTCTCTAAATCTCCATTTTCTCAATTTCAGTTTAAGGTGCAAATAATGATTGAGAATAACTTCTCGATCTAGGGTTATAGAAGTAGGTTTATTCAGTGTCAGGTCACCTTGATAAGGGCTACACAGCTAGCAGCCCCCTAACCATTGCTGGTTGTCTTTTAATACTCCTCCCAAAAAAGTTGCCCCTTAACCTTGACTGGGCTCCAGATAGTGTTCGCCATGAATGACTATTTTGCCCTTTTGCTCAAATTGGGTGATTTCTTCTTCTTTCCGTTCGTGCGACTCCATAGTAGCTATAAAACTCAAAACAAGCGTAAAATACATAATTTACAAGAAAAAATAGCAAAGAAAGCGTAATTACTAGATAGTAAATTAGGTGTATTCTACACCTATCAAATTCCCCCACACTTAGACTTTGCTAGTCCTCGAGCAAATCAAACTAAAACTTACAACTTCAAAGCGTTCCAGCGTCCCAAGCATCCAAAGACCTATGAGGACATAGAGTTTCTGCATGCTAGTAATAAGAAGTTAGAAATACTAAAGAACGTATTCTCATTCTTAAATGTTGAGTGAGAAATAACCACACCATAATGAGAGAACGCGTGTTTGAGAAACGATCAATAAGCATTTCGCCTCGACTTCTGCCTCACCAAAAAGGATTTTATGATAATTGCACTCAAAAAGACGGCTTTTTTATGGGTCTCACATGTGTGCAGGTAGGAATGAAGAGAGAAATCCTGCAACACGTTGAATGGTGGGAAGGACAACTTCCGAAATATTTTGAAAAGCCCACATCTTTTAACATTTTGAAAAACCATTTTTCTGACGATCTCTAAGAAAGGAAATCAACCACTATTATCGAGGATGAGATTACTTACTCACCTTCACATCCGATCATCAATTATGATAACATCACTCTCACAGTATCCAATAGAAACGTCTTCCGCTCCTCGTCTTTATCTTCTTGGTCTTCGTCTTCGGCTTCAACTATTGGTGATAAACTCTCGAATTTCATAAATCCTTAACAATTTGTAACCTTTTTCTTCAAATCCTTGTCGCTTCAAACTTCCTTATAGATTTTCCTTCCCCACGGCTTATTAAATAAATATAAAAACAATGATACATTTTTCTCTTGTCTCTTTTTTTTGTTTTGTTTTTTTTTTTTTTTTTTTTTTTTTTTTTTTTTACGAAGACAAGAGAAATAAAATACAAAACAAAGTGAAAAACAAACCGTGGCCGTGGGAGAAGTATTTTACCGCTTGATTCTTCACAACTTGTATCATCTCGAAATAATAAATTTCAACAATTCTCACCTTTTGATTTTCTTCGCTCTTGTGAATAAGTCTTTATACTTGGATATAGAAATACCTCATTGTATTGTAAGTCCTCAACATATATGTAAAAATATGCTCTTTGTATGTTGCTTTACTTGAATTTGAAATTTGCTCTTTTTCCCGTTCCGTTGCTTGTAAACCTTAAACTTCTTCAACTTTCCTTGTAGATTTTGATGTCGCTCCTTGTTGATGATGATGGTGTTTCTATGGACCCGTTGTTGTCGCGAGAGAGAATGGTGCTAACTGCAAATCGAACTACAAGAAAGAGGCTTTCATCTATAGACGTCACCCTCATGATTGACAAAATTAGCACTCAAGAGATCAAAGAGTAGTGCTTCTATTGGTGGGAAGTTGGGTAGCTCACCACTCTACCCGGAATTAACGTACGGTGAGACACACTCAAAAGAAAGCTCTTTAGTTAGATGGAAAAATTTCTGGTCGGTGCCTCACATGATAAATAGGGTAGTCTCCACTAATGATTGATCAGCAACTCTAATAATGCATTTCTCCCTGCACCAAATTTGCATCACCGGCATGATTAAATCCATTATTTAACACTCTAACAAGTAAGAAATCCGAACGTAGTTCTCTAACACTTCCAAGTTCAGTTATGTCGGTCAGAATCTCTATGTAAACATACCTAGAAGTATGCTAGTGACCCTAAAATCTCTAAAAGTTGAAGGGTTTATGTTTTTTTTTTTTTTTTTTTAAAAATACATGCTTAACCACTCCCCCACACTTAAACCTTACATTGTCCTCAATGTAATTGAATAAATCCTAGTAAAGTCAAGGTGGGAAATTTTAACATGATATGGAACAAGAAAAAGAAATAACAAAAAGCAAAAGAATAAGAAACACAAAACCTATGGGTTGCCTCCCATTGAGCGCTTGTTTTAAAGTCGACGGCCCGACTTAGCTCTTGCCACATATTACTCCTCCAGAGGGAGTGAATCTTGAAGTCCAATTACGTCCACATGCTCCGTTGGAAAGTTTTCATAATATGGCTTTAACCTATGGCCGTTGACTTTCAAAGGTTGTCCTATTTTGTAGCTAACAATTTCAACTGCACCATAATCATAAACATTAGTAACAACAAATGGTCCCACCCAACGAGACTTAAGCTTACCCGGAAATAAACGTAAACGAGTATTAAATAAAAGAACTTTTTTCCCCACAACAAAACTTTTCCGAGAAATCATCTTGTCATGAAAAATCTTGGTCTTTTCCTTGTAAATCTGGGCACTCTCGTAAGCATCATTACGTATCTCCTCTAGCTCATTTAATTGTAACTTTCTTTGCTTCCCCGCTTCATCATACTCCATGTTGCATTTCTTTATTGCCCAATAAGCCTTATGTTCAAGTTCAACCGGAAGATGACAAGCTTTGCCATAAACCAACCGATATGGAGACATACCAATCGGTGTCTTATACGCCGTTCTATACGCCCAAAGTGCATCGTTGAGCTTAAAGCTCCAATCTTTCCTTGTTGTATTCACCGTTTTCTCAAGAATGGACTTGATCTCACGATTTTAAATTTCCGCTTGTCCACTAGTTTGTGGATGGTAAGGCGTACCAATTTTGTGTGTTATGTTGTACTTCTTGAGGAGAGCGTGGAAAGCCTTCTTGAAATGTGAGCCTCCATCGCTTATCACCACTCTTGGTGTACCATGCCTTGTGAATATGTTTTCTCTTACAAAATCGCAAACAACTTGAGAGTCATTAGTTTTGGTGGCTCTAGCTTCCACCCATTTCGAAACATAATCTACGGCAAGAAGTATATAAAAGTTTCCATTCGAATTGATAAAAGGGCCCATAAAATCGATACCCCACACATCAAAAATCTTAACGGCAAGAATTGGTGTGAGTGGCATTTGATTTCGAGCACCTAGATTGCCCGTTCGTTGACATCTATCACACGATTTACAAAAAAACATATGAATCTTCAAACAAGGTGGGCCAATAAAATCCACTCTCGAGAACTTTGAGAGCGGTACGTTTAGAACCAAAATGGCCACCACAAGCAAGAGTGTGACAAAAGGAGAGAATGGATTGAAATTCGGAGTTAGGTACGCACCTTCGCATTATTTGATCAATGCCATATTTCCATAAGTATGGTTCATCCCACACATATTGCTTAGCTACCTTCTTAAGTTTCATCTTTTGGAAGTTATACATTGTACTAGGTACCTTCCTTGTCACCAAGTAATTCACTATATCCGCGTACCAAGGTGTTGATTCTTCCATGGAAAAAAGTTGTTCGTCCGGAAAGCGGTCTTGTAATGGAAGTTCTTCTTGAGACATAACAAGTCTACTAAGATGATCCGCAACGGTATTCTCCATATCTTTCTTGTTTCGAATTTCTATGTCGAACTCTTGTAACAATAGGATCCACCGGATTAGTCTTGGCTTAGCTTCTTTCTTCTTTATTAAGTGTCTTAGTGCGGCGTGATCGGAATACACAATAACCTTTGTGCTCACCAAGTATGATCGGAATTTTTTCAATGCAAAAACTATAGCCAATAACTCCTTCTCCGTGGTAGAATAGTTGATTTGTGCATCATTAAGGGTCCTAGATGCATAATAGATAACATGGGACAACTTGTCCACTCTTTGACCCAAAACGGCTCCAACCGCATAATCACTAGCATCACACATTAATTCAAATGGAATATTCCAATCCGGTGATTTGATAATTGGCGCACTTGTCAACATTTCCTTCAATTTGTCAAAAGCATCCTTGCATTCCTTGTTGAAGTCAAAAGGTACCTCCTTTTGTAATAACTTGCACATCGGTATGGAGATTTTGGAGAAATCCTTGATAAACCGCCTATAAAAACCTGCATGGCCAAGAAATGAACGAATTTCCCTCACCGAATTGGGATATTGTAAGTTTCTTATTAAATCTATCTTTGACTTGTCCATTTCGAGCCCCCGAGAGGACACAATGTGACCAAGTACTATGCCGTGGTTTACCATAAAGTGACATTTCTCCTAATTAAGAACAAGGTTTGTGTCTATGCATCGTTTAAGAACTAGTTCAAGGTTGTGTAAACAACTATCAAAAGAATTTCCATAAACACTAAAGTCATCCATAAATACCTCGATGATGCGCTCCACATAATCCGAGAATATACTTACCATGCATCTTTGAAAAGTAGCCGGCGCATTGCAAAGGCCAAATGGCATCCGTCTATATGCAAACGTTCCAAACGGACAAGTGAAAGTGGTCTTCTCTTGGTCCTCCGGTGCAATAACAATTTGATTTTATCCCGAATAACCGTCCAAGAAACAATAATAAGAATGCTCCGCTAACCGCTCTAACATTTGATCAATGAAAGGTAAAGGAAAGTGATCCTTTCGGGTTGCAGAATTAAGCTTTCTATAGTCAATGCACACTCTCCAACCGGTTTGAACTCCGTAGGAACAAGTTCATCGTCTTGATTTCGAACAACCGTGACTCCGGACTTCTTTGGTACCACTTGTCTAGGACTAACCCACTTGCTATCGTAAATTGGGTAGATTACCCCTATACTTAGAAATTTGAGTATCTCTTTCTTCACAACCTCCATCATGGGAGGATTAAGCCTACGTTGAGCATCACGTACCAGCTTCACGTTCTCTTCCATTAGAATCCTATGCATGCACATGGATGGACTAATGCCTTTGATGTCCGCAATTGTCCACCCAATAGCCGTTTTGTGCTCTCTCAAGACTCTAAGCAAACGGTCTTCTTGTACCGGTGTGAGGTTCTTTGCAATTATCACCGGAAGCTCATCTCCATCTCCCAATAAAGCATACTTCAAATGGTCCGGAAGTGGCTTCAAGTCTAGATTGGGCGCCTTCACAATAGATGGTACAAGTAATTCATCATTCATGGGTAAAGAAATATATGAAATACCCTTTTTAGCTTCTTGCAATGTCGCCAAGGCACCACACATCTCCACCAAATCCTTGGAGATTTCAACATCCAAGTTAGACAATCCGTGGATGTCCAATTCAATGCTCTTTTGCAACACCACATCAAGTTCATCCTCTTGACTCAATTCCACCATTTGTTGCGCTAATGAACTAACCACATCAATGGAGTAAACGGAATGCACATCACTCGGGTAGCGCATGGCTTCAAATATGTTAAAGTGTATTATCTCCTTGTCGAATTCCATAGTGAGTGTACCCTTATCAACATCAATCTTCGTCTTTGCGGTCTTCATAAATGGCCTCCCAAGAAGTAAATGAGTAGATGACCGATTCTCATTGTTGTCCATATCCACCAAGAAGAAATCAACCGGAAAAATAAGCTCATTTACTTGCACTAGCACGTCCTCTACAAGCCCCTTAGGATATATGTTAGACTTGTTTGCTAATTGGATAATAACTCTTGTCTCTTTCAAAGGTCCAAGATTCAAGGAGTCATATATTTCGGCCGACATCACACTAATGGAAGCACCCAAGTCAAGTAAAGCATGTTCAAACCTTTTCTTACCAATAGTAATTGGCACCGTGAAACCACCGGGATCCGTGCACTTTGTAGGCATCTTCTTCAATAGCATAGCCGACGCACTCTCGCCAACTTTAGTAATTTCATTATCAAGCAACCTATCCTTCTTTGTGAATAATTCCTTCATGAACTTTGCATACCTTGGCATTGTCTTGATGGCCTCAATGAATGGGATGTTGATTTCAATCTTCTTGAAGATATCCATGAGTGCCTTGTCTTGAGCTTCTTTCTTGGATTTAGCAAAACGACTAGGAAAAGGAGGTGGAGTGGTGAAAGTAGGAACCGGTTCCTTGGATTGGTCGGTTGGTGTTGAATTCTCCTTTGGTGCGGCTTCCTCCTTGTCTTTGACTAACTCTTCACTAACTTCTTCATGATGACTTGGACTCTCCACTTGTCTCCCACTTCTTAAAGTAACCGCATTAACATTCTCTCTTGGATTCACAAATGGTTGTGAAGGAAGCTTTGTGGATGCTTGAGATTTCAATAGGTTCACATCGGTCGCCAATTGTCCCATTTGAGTTTGTAAATCCTTGATGGCCGATTCATTCTTTTGTTGGCTTTGTTGTAACATAGAAGTAAGACCTTGCATGCCTTGCATTAACGCATTGATCTTGTCATCATTCGAAGAATCACGCTCCTTGACTTGTTGTGGTTGAAATTGTTGTTGAGGTTGGAAGCGCGATTGTTGAAAACCACCTTGTTGCGCATATGGATTAGGAGCCGCCGCTTGCTTGTTTGTATAACTAAAGTTAGGATGATCCTTCCAACTGGTATTGTAAGTATTGGAATATGGATCGTACCTTGGCCTTTGATTTGGATATAAAGCATTTACTTGTTCGGTCTCACCATCCAGAATAATTACCGCGGCCATCCTTTGAATCATTATCTCCATGTTACCCATCCTTTGATCAAGATGTGAGGATAAATCACTAACTTCATGCACTCGCCTAACCATTGGTTCATCTCTTGTGTAGAATTGTTGCGAGTTTGCAGCCATACTTTCAATCAACTCGGTAGCTTGGGTCACCGTCTTGTTCACTAGTGCACCACCACCCGCGGCGTCAAGAAGAGACCTATCACTTGGGTGGAGAGCTTCGTAGAAGTATTGGAGTATCATAACATCGCTGAATTGATGGTGTGGACAGCTTGCCACCAACCTCTTGTATCGCTCCCAACATTCATACAACGACTCTCCCACATGTTGCTTCAACCCACAAATCTCCTTGCGAATTTGAGTAGCTTTTGATGCGGGAAAATATCTCTCGAGGAAAAGTTTCTTCATCCCATTCCATGTTGTGATTCTTCCGGAAGGCAAATAATACAACCATTCCTTAGCATTGCCCGCCAAAGAAAACGAGAAAGCTTTCAACATTGCTCCATCCGCATTAGTCTCCGGTGGAAGCATGGCCATAACTATGGTATAGAAGTCCATAAGATGTTTGTTTGGGTCTTCATTCACCATACCATGAAACTTTGGTAACTCTCTAATCAACACCGGCTTGATCTCGAAGGTTGAGTTAGTTTGGATACACCATTGTTGTATATCGAGCTTGTGAGAAGCTAGGTCCTTGAGTGTACGATCAGCCATTGCTTCTTCTTCTATGTCCGAATCTGTGAACTCACTTGATGAAGAAGGAGGAAGTGGAGTGTTAACCGCTCGAATGAAATCCTTTAGTTGAGTGCAGGATCGAAGACGTATTGGACTCGGTCTGCCCTCTTTAAGCATTCACCAATTTACCTACTTCTCATCCTCAAGTCAGCAATTAAGTACATCTTTACAACAATGGCTTTCTATTCAGAAAGAGTTTTATATGCAACAGCCAGGTGACAAATTCCTAGAAGCTGATAAAAATACTGCTTATTTTCACTCCATGGCTAATTTTAACAAAATAAGATCTCATATAAATGCTATTAAGGGTCCTTTGGATATCTGGTATGATAATAGAAATGACATTGAAGATATTTTCCTTAAACATTTTATGAATATCACCAATATTTCCAAGCCTCAAGTTAACCAAGATATTTTGAATCTTTTTTCACCTTGTATCTCTGAAGTGCAGAATAATAGCTTGATTCAAATTCCAGATGCTCAAGAAATTAAAGATTTGATCTTTCAAATCAGGCCCTGGGCATCTCCAGGAAACAACGGATTTCAAGCAGCATTTTATCAACAATGCTAGGAGACTGTCAAAAATGAGGTAATTTCAATGGCCCAATACTTTTTCACTCATAAACACATGCTCAAAGCTATAAACCATACTTATCAAGTGCTTATTCCAAAAATTCAATACCCCCAAACACCGGCATACTACAGACCAATTAGTCTGTGTAATGTTAGTTATACAATTATTTCTAAAATTTTAGCTAACCGTTTGAAACCTTTACTATCTAAAATTATTTCCCCTACACAGACAACCTTTGTTACTGGAAGACATATTCATGAAAATGTGATTATTGCTCAAGAAATTTTGCATAGTATGAAACTCAAAAAGATTAATCAGGCTCTTGTAGGATTGAAATTAGATATGTCGAAAGCTTTCGACAGGGTAGAATGGTCCTTTCTGCTTTCAATTTTTCGCCAGCTGGGGTTTTACAATGACTAGTTTATTATGATAAAACAATGCATTTCAACAATTAATATCTCTCTTCTCATCAATGGTAGTCCTAGTTCTACATTTTCACCAACTCGTGGCCTTCGTTAGGGAGACCTATTGTCTCCGTATTTATTTTTATTTGTTATGGAAGCTTTCTCCAGATGTTACATCATAATGTTGATTTAGGTGTTCTTAAAGGAATAAACATGTACTGTATAGATATCAATCATCTTTTTTTTTGCAGACGATTGCTTATTATTCTTTCAAGCCACTCCTTCTCAGATGGTTCATCTTCAACATTTACTTCATAATTTTGGTCAAGCTTTAGGCCAGGTGATTAATATGCAGAAATCAACTTTTTTTTTGGTAAGCACACTTCACCTACTCTCAAAAATACTATTTATATATTCTTCATATGAAAGTGATGGGTATTGGTGAAAAATACTTGGGTATTCCTCTTATTCTACATAGATCTAGACAAAAGAATTGTCAAGGAATTATTTAGAATATGAATAATAAATTACAAGGTTGGAGCAGTAAACTAACTAATCAAGCAGGGAGAACCGCTCAAGTGAATGTTGTGCTAAGTACTATGGGTATGTATCAGATGCAAGTGTTCAAGATACCAGATACAACTATTCATGAAATGGACATAATCCATAGGAACTACTGGTGGAATAACTTCAACAATAATCACTCTCAACACTTTATCTCTTGGAACAAGGTACGTATTCCTAAAAGACTTGGTGGGTAAGGTCTTAAGAACTTATCCAATTATAACTTAGCTTTTCTAGCAAAGTTAGCTTGGAATTTGTTACATAATAAAGAGGCATTATGGGAAAAAGTTTTAAAAAGAAATCATTTTCCTCACAATGATTTGAAGTTATTTCCTCCACCAGCAACCTCTAACTCAAGTTGGTTATGGCAGAGCATTTGTTGTGGTCTTCAGATAATTATGAAATATGCAAAGTGGCAGGTGGGCAAGGGTACTCAAGTAAACATCTGGACTGCTAATTGGATACCGGCTATGGAAGTTTCCATTCAAGATTGGGGCGAGATGAATACTCATTGATCTTATTTCAGAACAGGGGAATGTGTCTCTTCTTAGACAACTATTCTCAGATGACCAGGTGAACTCTATTCTTACCATTCCTATACAATTAGATCAAGATGATATATTAGTCTGTCCTTTCACTTCTACTAGTATTTTTACAACTGCTTCAACATACAAAATGTTATGTGAAAAGGAATTGAGTACTGATATGTCAATGGTTTTATCTCCAAGTTTGGTTAACCTTCTGGAAGCTGAAAATGCCTTACAAGTATCAGATTTTCATGTGGAAAATTATTCACAATGATGTCCATGTCAAGGCTAGAATTTTCAAACATATGAATATCTCGCAACACTCGTGTGCTCAGAACTTGAACCAGATTGAAGATTTGGATCATATGTTTCTTCACTGTCCATTCTCTCAGGAAATATGACAGAAGTTCTTCCCTTAGCAAATTGTTTCTATAATGCAGCACACTTCTATTCTCTCATGGATTCAAAGCTGGCAAGATAAGGATGCTACTATCTCTATTCAGAAAACACCTCACTTCATTCATTTAACATCTTGCATTGTGCATTTTATTTGGAAGCATAGATGTAGAACTGTCTTTAGTAACATAACACCCAATCACAACACTGTCATTCATCAAGTGCACTCTTATGTTGTTTATCATCATCTAGGACATACATCTGACACTCTTAATATTTCTCTTAGAATATTTATATTTTAAATCTTACTTGGAAACCTCCTCCCTTACAGTTTTTGAATATAAACATTGATGCTTCTTACAATCCTCATACATTGTTAGCTGGTATTGGTATTATAACAAGGACTTCTACATGAGCATATGTCATGAGAAGGGGAACATTAAAAAGAGCTATCAATGTCCAGCAAGATGAAGCTTGGGAAATGTTGGAGGCTATGCAACTGGCAACAGTTAATTGTTGATGTAATGTAATCTTTGAAACTGATAACCTTGGTAACAGTTCTGTTCTTCAGCAACAAGACACTCTCTCTCACTTGAAAAGTATGCTGCTTTGCTTAGAAAATATATCTAATATATATGTAATCTTAATCCTTTTTGGTCTTGTGTGTTTGTTCATAGAGCTTGTAATAAGGTTGCAGATGCTTTAGCTAAAGCGGCTAGAAAACGTAATTTATGTGGGGAATGGTGGTCTCAACCACCGGGCTTGTTAATTCCTTAAATAATGACGTAACAAACCTGTTTGTGTTATAGGGCCTATGGCCCATGGATATGTGCGGTCCAATAGTATACTAGGGTTTTCCATTTACTCTTGTATAAATAGAACACTAAACCTATGTAATGGGGTTCTTCTCTCTGTTAATGAAAAAGCTCTTCTCTCTCTTTTCCAATCTGTTCTTATTCTTACTCCAATACGTCATCAACAACGAGCTCTAACCCTGCTGCTAAGATTTTTTTTTAGATTAGTCTTGTACTTCTCCATCAAATCAAAGCCAAAGTTCTCTGCCGAAGAAAGCTCCGTCATAGTCTGGGATTTTTAGTACCTCTGTTTTGTTCTTTGTTGTTTTCAATCAATCGGAAAGGTACACCTAAACCCACCTCTTCATTTTATTTATTCCATTACGTTTGTGAATATGAATTGGATCTGCCAAAACTTGTCTATAGGGCTTTGAAGTGAAATTATTTTATTACTATATTCTTTCTTTCGTTTTTGAAAATGAAAAAAAAAGATAGTTCTCCTCAGATCTAAAAAATAGTTTGTCAACTTGTCTGCTACGTCTGTTGATTAGATTGCAAATTCTTTATCATGTTTTGATCTCTATGAATATTGTATGATTTAAAAACAAAAAAAAAAAAAAAAAAAAAAAAAAAAAAAAAAAAAAAAAAAACGCGTTTGGCTGATTTGATTGGGTATGGCATGTACGTTTGAGTGGATTAATGAAATCATCACCTTTTCTTTGTCTATTATTAGTATTTTTTTTTTCCTTATTAAGTATTATTATATATTATATTGTTGCTTTGATTCTGTGTGTATAAGAGATTAGTTAGTGTTGGTTTCATCGATTGACACATATATAATATTATATTTGATTTTGTGGTGTTTTTTTTTATTTTTTTTGTCCTGACATAATTGATTGATGCACAGTTAACTAATATTGACTGATGTGCTTGTATATCTATATTATTTTACTAAATACATATAGTATTGAATGATGTCCTTGGATCTGTTTACCTAGTTTAACCCATGACTATTCACATGATTGCCTGCTATGTTATGTTAACATCACATGTTTTGACATGTATTTTTTTATATATTATGATGATTGTGACCCAACCCTCTGATTTTGTATCATCCATCCATGTACTTGATTGTGATTATATATATTATTTTATAAATCCATTTCATGCTGTCTGTGATGTCCGATGTTGAAAAGTTATAATAAAACCTTTTTAAGCTATGCGTGTAACGTATGGATCTGTTTTTATTGTTTGTGTATTCATGTTTCCCTTAATTCACCTAAATGTAACGTGTGTCTCTGTACTGCATTAATTTTATATGAGTATAAATGTCGTAATTATTACCTTTCTTTGGTTTGTGCATTTCCTAAATATTTTGTTTATTATTAGTATTATTTTTCTTTATTTTTTTCTTGTCTTTAAACTTTCCGTTAATAGGGGCTTTGTCATCTGTTGGATTTTGACTCAATTGGGATACTTTAAGAACCATAAAGAATTTTGGTTTCTCACTCCATTGGCCATTAAGAAACTTGGCCTTTAGGAACAAAGTACCGGAATCAGTCATACTAATGTCCTTTAACCTTTCCTTATGTAGATGAGCAAGAAGGAATATATCCGACAAGAATTTGCACAGTTGGGCATAGATGGACTTGAGTATCACCGTTGGATGGCTGATGTGAAGATCGCTTTTGTGGCAAAAGACTGCACCCACACCATCATACCCTCTACCGACACAAAGATGTTTGTCCCAAGAATCGAACAAGAAAAGGTCAAGCCCTTCGATATTTGAAGGTACACATTGACCCTAATCTCCTTTGGGGATACCAACACATGATGTGTCCTAAAGAACTGTGGGATGCATTAGCAAGCCGTTTTGGGAGCATTGAGGATTGTCTTCTCCCACAATTGAATGAACAGTGGAATGACATTCGCTTTCTTGATTATGTGAAGGTAGGTGATTTCCAACGAGATATGCTTAAGCTACAAGCACAACTCAATTTCTGTGGGATAAAACTTACTGATAAAGATATGATTCAAAAGACATTGTCTACTTTCCCTTTGTCATCTGTTATTCTAGCCAACCAATACCGCATAGAAGTTGATAACAAGAGAATAACAACTTTTAGTAAGTTGATCAACTTATTGCGGGTAGCCGAAAGGCACAATGAAGTTCTAGCAAACAATAATGCTAGAGCCCCCGGGAAGAAGAAAATTCCCGAGGCTAACTATGGCAAGGATAACAAGGGAAAACACCCCAAAGAAAAGAGGGTTAAAAATGATTCATATTCTCATGCTCCATACTCACGTGGGGATAATAACCCACGTAGAGGAGGACAAAAGGGTCATCGTGGAAGGGGCCATGGGCGTGGAGGCCACTCAAATACCTGGTCTAGAGATGTTACTTCTGGACCTAGTAGTAGGGGCAACACTGTTGAAAAAACACATAAGAACCCCACACCTAAGAAGGTAGAGAATGGCAATGAACCTTGTTACAGGTGTGGTATCTCCGGACATTGGTACCAGCAATGCAAGGCTAGTGCCAAGGTAGCAGCTAGCTACAAAAAGTACCGGGAATCTATAGATCAAGAATCTAACTATGTGGAAGAACATGATCATCCCTCCCCAGATGTCAACTTCACCATTTCAAACTTCCAGGGCAAAAAGAACCATGCCCTTATGGAAACACCCGACTTTGATTGATTGTTTTTTTTTTTTTTTAGTTATCCTTTGATCCCAAGAACTTGTTTATTTTCTTGCTTTGTGGTTTAGCAGATTATGGTTTAAACATTTATTTTGATAACTTAAACTATGTTAGGTAGTCTTAAATTATCGGTTTTTTTTTTTTTTTTTGTTGATGGATCGGTGGTTTTAATTATTATGGGTACTTATTATGCATTGGATTTAAATTTTTATTGTGATAATCTATTGCATGATTGAATTACATGACCGAATTCTCTGAAGTACCATTTACTTGTAGGAATGTCATCCTCAGAAGAGATTGAGTGCCTAGGCGATAGTGGCACCACACACACTATTTTAAGAAATAGGCAATTATTTGTTGACTTAATTCCTTATAAATCCTCTCGTGACTACGATGATTGGATCATCACAAGTGATCACTGGGCGAGGTAATGCTCAATTTTTGTTGCCAAATGTCACGATGATTAAAGTCACTGAAGCTCTATATGCACCAAGAGCTAACAGTACCTTGTTGAGTTTCAAAGATATCCGTGCAAATGGATATCACTTGGAAA
This sequence comes from Papaver armeniacum, assembly GCA_023531295.1. Classification (NCBI taxonomy): domain Eukaryota; kingdom Viridiplantae; phylum Streptophyta; class Magnoliopsida; order Ranunculales; family Papaveraceae; genus Papaver; species Papaver armeniacum. Next base: position 120,559 of record JAJJWW010004521.1, read on the forward strand.
CTCACTGTGAAAATGGAATTGAATATATAAATGTTATCTCTAATACATGTGGAAGAAAACGCATTTTAGAGAAATTAACGAGTCACTCTAGTGGTTTGTACACTACTACTATTCGGATTATCGAATCACATGTTGTTACCAACGATGAACCGTTGAACAGTGACTTGTACAAGCTTTGGCACGACCGCTTGGGGCACCTGTGTCGTGATATGATGATCCGTGTTTTAAAGAACTCACACGGACATCCCTTCTTTCGAGTGAAAAGTAAAATGAGACAAAAAGACAGATTACAATGCAAAGTAACAACGTCTACCAGCCAATGCCATCTAAAGCAAATGATGTGCAACCTCTTTCTCATTCTACTTCGTGGACTTTGTCAAAAGCACACCACTCATTTTGCAAAGCTTGTTCTTTAGCAAAGACAGGAGCGAGACCATCCTATGTTAAAGATACAAAACAAAAAATTCCATTTTTACAAAGAATACAAGGTGATATTTGTGGACCTATACATCCAGAGTGCGGACCATTCAGGTATTTTATGGTTCTGGTAGATGCTTCGACCCGTTGGTCACACGTTGCATTACTATCCACAAGAAATGCCGCCTTTGCAAAGCTCCTAGCACAAATTATACGTTTGAGGGCTCACCACCCCCGATTATCCAATCAAGTCTATCGGACTTGATAATCTTTGGGAGAATTTACATCTAAAGGATTTGATGATTTTTGTATGTCTATCGGAATTGACGTAGCAGCCCCTGTACCCCACGTACATACTCAAAATGGTCTTGAAGCTACCATCAAAAGGTTACGAGATGATAGCTAGGGCATTGGTTATGCGTTCCAACCTCGCCTATTACCGCCTGGGGTACGCCATATTGCATGCAAGATTACTTATTCGCTTTAGACCCACTATTAGCCAACCATTTTTGCGTACGGTTGGTAACTCGGATATGAGCCTGATATTTCACATTTACGCATTTTTGGTTGTCTTTGTATACGTGCCTATTACGCCCCACAGCGTACTAAGATGGGTCCCCAAAGACGATTAAGTATTTATGTTGGATACGAATCCCCAACAATTATCCGCTATTTGGAACCTTTTACAGGCGATCTCTTTACCGCTAGATTTGCGGACTGTCACTTTGATGAGACAACCTTCCCGTCGTTAGGGGGAGGTATGGAAAAGGATTTCCTAAGGGAACGACAGGAATTGTCGTGGTGTGTTCCCACTTTGTCTCATCTTGATCCCCGCACCTCACAATGTGAAAGTGAAGTGAAAAGAATTATTGATCTTCAGAATGTGGCAAACTCAATGCCTGATGCATTCACTGATATTGCTAAAGTGACGAGATCATACATACCAGCTGCAAACGTGCCTGCAAGGTTAGAAATCCCTAATACGGGAAAAGGCACCTTATATAGAGGTGTCAAACCTACACTTGGTGGAAGTGTAGCTGAGGCCGTGTCCCCCCAAAGGAAGAGGGGAAGACCACCTGGTTCGATGGATACTCACCCAAGGAAGAAAAGAGTGAGTAAGGCACAATCCGATCCATTCATCATTGATACAGATAATCCCTCTCATGAAATTGTCTCTGATTATAGTTATGTCCATGAATCAATACTGGAGGACGCTCCGATGTTTGAAATGATTCCAGAGAACAAAGAAATCTCTATGGATTATGAGAGTGCATATGTGTTGATGGAAAGATCCTCCACGCAGATTGATGATGCATTTGCATACACTGTTGCTCAAGAGATCATTGAGCACGATGACATCGAACCACGCTCTATTGCAGAATGTCAAAAAAGAGCAGATTGGCCTAAATGGGAAATTGCAATCCAGGAAGAATTAAATTCACTGGCGAAAAGACGGGTATTTGGTGCGGTAGTGCTAACCCCACTAGGTGTAAAGCCCGTATGACATAAATGGGTATTTGTCAGAAAGCGTAATGAGAAGAATGAAGTCTTGAGGTATAAGGCTCGCCTTGTGGCGCAAGGTTTCTCACAACGCCCTGGAATTGATTATGAGGAAACATACTCTCCCGTAATGGACGTCATAACGTTTCGCTACTTAGTTAGCTTGGTAGTTTCAGAAGGACTTGAAATGCAGCTTATGGATGTGGTTACAACATATCTCTATGGGGATCTAGATTCATAGATATACATGAAAGTGCACGATGGCCTTCCATTGCCCGAATCAAGTAACTCTAAACCACGGAGTGCGTTTTCGATTAAGTTGAAACGCTCACTTTACGGATTAAAGTAATCCGGGCGGATGTGGTATACCGCTAAGTGATTATTTGATTGGGAAGGGATATATAAATAATGAGTTATGCCCCTGCGTATTTATAAAGAAAACGAGTTCGGATTTGCAATTATAGTCTGTTTATGTTGATGATATGAACATAATAGGTACTCTTGATGAAATAAGAGAAACCGCAAGCTATCTCGAAATCTGAATTTGAGATGAAAGATCTTGGGAAAACTCGGTTTTGTCTAGGACTTGAGCTAGAACACCGAGCATGTGGAATACTAATCCACCCGCATCCGCATATGTCCATAAGATACTCGGGCAATTCAATATGGACAAGGTGCATCCCGCTAGCACTCCCATGATTGGTCGAAGTTTAGATGTACAAAAGATCCATTTCGTCCAAAGGAAGATGACGAAGAGGTATTGGGAGTGAAATTCCCTACCTAAGTGCAATAGGCGCATTATTGTACTTAGCACAATGTACTCGACCGATATATCATTCTCGGTGAACTTGTTAGCTAGATATAGCTCGGCGCCAACGCAGCGTCATTGGAATGGTATAAAGAATGTATTTAGATACCTTAAGGGAACCATTGACATGGGTTTATTTTATCCCTATGAGGACGAAAGGAAGATTGCTAAAGCAACCCCTACACCGAAACCCCAAATAATGTTTTGGTTGGTTTTCTTTGATCTTCGGGTACCTCTCGACCCACATAAAGCTCGATCCCAAATCGGTTATGTATTCACCATAGGGAACACAGCGATATCCTGGAGATCGACCAAGCAAACTCTTGTAGCTGCCTCCACGAACCACTCGGAGATCATTGCCCTACATGAAGAGGTTCGTGAGTGTATATGGCTAAGGTCTATCATTACACATATTCGAGGTACTAGTGGCTTGAATTCTACCACTGAAGAGCCAACATGCATTTATGAAGATAATGTGGCAGATGAAGCAAGGATATATCAAGGGTGATAATACGAAACATATTTCACCAAAGTTCTTTTACAATCAGCAACAACAATGTCTCTTAAACATTCAAGTCAACAAAGTACCGTCTGATGAGAATGTGGCGGACTTATTTACTAAGTCACTTCCTAAATCCTTATTTGAAAAGCACGTAAAGAGTATTGGACTAAGGAAATTGTCCGAACTCCCTTGATTGCAATCGGGGAGATGGCGACATCGTGGGGAGTATCTAATGATATGATGTCGACATCGGGGGAGCGAGTTTGTTGAACTCTTTTTCCCTTCACCGAAGTTTTATTTTTGTCCCATTGGGTTTTGTTACTCGGCAAGGTTTTTAATGAGACAACAACAACACTACGTTTATGACTCCTCTATTGAAATTACTTTATCCAATGAGTTTTCCTTGTCAAGGTTTTGCAACACATTTTTAATAGTATACTAGGGTTTTCCATTTACTCTTGTATATGCTCTTCTCTCTCTTTTCCAATCTGTTCTTATTCTTACTCCAATAGTTTGTTTAATATAAGTATATGCTCTTTGTTATGCTCTTTGTTAAAAAAAAAATGACCGGCAATATTGTGGCCTCCTATGTTGAAACGTACTTGACAAAAACAAAAAGAAAAATGTCCACTTTAAATGCACGTTAAATTATGGATGGCCCACTTGAATATGCCCCATCCATCCGTATAATAAAATTAGGATTTTTCTTTGATTCATTTTTGGTTCTCAACACTGTTACTAGTACTACAGTTCCACTAGGTTGTCTTCCACTGACACCATTGCTAGACGCCATTGACGATTTCTTTACCCTATTCAGTGTTACAATGAAGGAGATGTATTATTACTGAATACCCAACTCTTCACTGTAAGTAGCAATTGTTTTAATCCTGTTAATTACGGCATCTTTATTATGTCTGTATTAGATTTTCTATTCGGGTTAGGGTTTTGGGCATTGATCAATAATGATACTATTAGGGATTGGAATCCCCGTTAGTAAATTCGTTTCTTTAAAAGATTTCAACTTGTTTGTGCATCATTCCCTAGTTCAATTGAAAAAAATGTGGTTTTTTCATGAGGAGCAAAGCATTTGCCATAAGTTGTTTTTCTTGGGTTTTTGACATGACATTCAATTGATATATGTTACATTTCCTCAAATCTTTGCAGGAAATGGAAAGTACAAGAATTGATACGCTTGCAGTGGAGGAGGGCGTTTGCAATGTTAATGGAGGAAATGGTGAGTGCCAGCACGGTGGTGGGCAACATTCGGAAGGGAGCGAAAAACTTGAAGAACCTAAGGTAGGTATGGTGTTTAGCTCCCAGGATGATGTTTATCGTTATTATACAAATTATGGTATTCAACAAGGCTTTCGTGTAAATAGAAGATCAACACGATGTGATGATTATGGGATTTTAAGATATTTCACATTTGCATGTTCTCGAGAAAAAAAGAGAGTGAGCACATCCAAGAATAGATACTCGAACCTCACTTCAGGAACTAATTGCCAGGCTAAGATAAGAACTATAATGCAATGTGATGGTAGTTTCAAATTGAGCGGTGTTGCGCTTGAGCATAACCATCCGCTGACGCCAGGCGAGACAAGGTGTTTTAAATATAAGAAGTTGGATCAAGATGCCAAAACAAGAGTACGTCAGCAGTCGCGGACAAGTGACATTGTTCAAACTGGGGTATGTGAAACGCTAATGATTGGGGATAAAAGGTCTCGAAATAGCAACGGTCCGGTGAAAACATTAATGCTCGAGGAAGGTGATGCTGCAGTTTTACAGAATTTTTTTGTTAAAATGCAAACTAGAAACTCAAATTTCTTTTATGTGATGGACATGGATGAAGACTGTACTGTAAGAAACATATTCTGGGCTGATGCAAGGAGTATGGCAGCGTATGAAGACTTTGGAGATGTTGTTACACTTGACACTTCATATCTCAGGAATAAATTTGCTCTGCCTTTGGTTCCTTTTGTCGGTGTGAATCATCATGGACAAGCTGTCTTATTAGGTTGTGCTTTGTTGTCAAATGAGGATGTCGGGACATTCTTGTGGTTATTTAAATCTTGGTTGGCATGTATGATGGGAATTCCTCCAAAAGCCATTATCACTGATCAATCCCAAGCTATACAAAATGCTGTTCAAACTGTCTTTCCTAATGTCCAATATCGGTGGTGCTTATGGCAAGTGATGAAAAAGACTCGAGAGAAGCTGAAAGGATGTTCTCAGTACAAAGCTATTAAAATATCTTTGCAGAATTCTGTTTGCGAGTCTACCAGCAAAGATGAGTTTGAAGATGAATGGAGAAAAGTGATTGAGAAATATGGTCTTCATGACAACGAGTGGTTAAAAGAACTGTATGTCGAGCGGCATCGCTGGGTTCCAATTTATACAAAAGAAACTTTTTGGGCAGGAATGTCAACTGCACGACGTAGTGAGAGCAGTTGTGCACTATTCAATGGGCATGTGAACTCCAAAACGACTTTGAAGCAGTTTCTAGTGCAGTATGATAACATTATAAGAAGTAAGGTCGAAAAAGGAAAGCCGGGCAGATTATGAATCTCTGCATTCAAGGTATGACTGCATAACTCATTATGAGATTGAGAAACAGTTTCAAGAAGTTTACACCAATACAAAATTTAAAGAATTTCAGGAAGAGATAATGGGAAAGCTGTATTGTTATACCTCGCTTGTTAAGGAGGAAGACTCCATTTTTGTAATTCAAGTCACCGAGCATGTTAAAGTTGGAGACAGTGAGAAGGATGCAAAGTTTATTGTTAACTTCAGTGCAGTAGACTGTGAGCTGAATTGCACATGTCATTTGTTCGAGTTTAGCGGGATTATATGCAGGCACACACTTTCTGTCCTAACCCAAAGTAAAGTGCAACAAGTGCCATCTAAGTATATTCTCTCTAGATGGAGGAAGGACATTAAACGGAAATGCTCTTTTGTTAAAGACAGTTACCAAGATTTGGATGTCAATCCAAGTGCGCAGCGATACCATGAGATGTGCAGGTATTTCCATGAAGTCGCAACGATGTCAGCAGATTGCAAAGACCAGAGTATCACTGTGATGAACGCTTTACATGAATTAAAAGCAAAAATTGGTATGCCGGTTTAGTCAAAGCAATTTAGTTGCACCTGTTGTTTCGCCAGATGGTGTAAATGCCAACAATGCAAAGAAGGCAAGAAATAAGAATCTGCCTAGCTCCATGTAATTAGCATGTAATTAACCAAATTTCAAAGTAAATATTTTTGTTTGGTAGTTACCTACAAATTTGGTTCCCATTTAGTCATTTTTACCTGTGATACCTTCTACTAATATTTGTGTCCATTGTCCTAACACCAGGTTAACATTTTTTTCTTTTCACAAATTTGTTCAATTACTGTAAAATTTGACACGAAAATCAAATGCTTAAATGGGAATCCGAACGAGAATGTAAAACAGTAGGGATGTAAACAGTTTCATCTTACCCATTTTCAAATACTTTTTCTTATTTTTAATTTACATCAAGATGCATCCAGTTTCACCCATACTAATTTTTCGGGTGTTCATTTCACCCATACTAATTTTTACTCGTCCATTAGAACCATGTTTTAAAAATATTTGGATAATTGACCCAATTTCCGTTTTCTTTTCCGTGGACATTTTTTAGACCAGCCCGTGGAAATTACTAGCCCCGTCGAACTCTTGGTATATTTGACTTTACAGCAATTTCCATACTCTATGGAAAGAAAACATTAGAGATTATGCAACTGGCATTCGGCCCAAGACTCTCGAGAAATCTATGAAGTTTCGGTTGAAGAAATTTTGTCCCTTTGCAGAATGGAACTAAGAGACTGAGATGGGAACTTATGTACAGAGTCGTATGAGTTGGATAGATGGAACTGTGTGGGATTGGAATCATTCAAAGATTAAAAATTTAAGCTCATTTGTAAAAATCATTTTCTTTTTGGGATATATTAAAGAAAAATTTAAACTTAAAAATTTTGGGATACATTTAAGAAAAATTGAAAATTTTGGGCCCCAAAAATTTGAGGCTGCCTATGCCTAGACTATAACAGTTCTGCTTCCATTTCCAGTGCCTGTGACGCCTCCATTACTCTCCTGCCTTTTCACTTCCGCGTCCACTCTACTCTTGGGAGAAGCAACTTCGGCATCAGTACAATTTAACCCTTCGACATTGTTTTCATTACTCAAGGAAGTGTCGGTATCTACTGCAGAATTCGCTTCAGAGGCAATAGGTAATCCAAGTTGGTGGGGTGGTGCTGGTGGAGAGTTTCCAGAAGATCCAGGGGGGAGGAAAACACCAGTTCCAGGAAGTGGGAATCTAGGTGGAGGAGGATGTCTAGCTGGAACAACAGCAGTCCGTCCTGAGGATGCAGGTGGAGGGATATGAACTGGTGCAGGATAAGGTACTGGAGGTGCCAACGGGGCTGCTACAAAAACAGGTTGAATGCTGTTGAGAGGTGTGAGGTGCGGTGGATGGATAGATGGGACCGGTAATACTCCGGTTGCTGAAATACGTATAAAATGTTTAGGACGGAACTGATTTGGTGGCCTCAGAGTAGGTGGGCCCCATGGTAAGGCCGAGGCTGACGGTGGTATAGAGTGATAAAACTGGTATCAGAGGGACAGTTCACTCAATCGGTGTATCATCATTCATTAGGAAAAAGCCATATTTATACAAGTAGTAGTGAATACAATAAAGAGAAAAGAGAAAATAACTAGGAAAAGGAAACTAACTAAAAACTAATCAATGAGGATAATAATCCTTGATAACTAAGCAACACTAATACGGTAATAATATCTTTAGCATACTAATATGAAATAATATCTTATTAATACGAAATAATATCTTTAACACCCCTCCTCAAACTCAAGATGGCTTGAGTTTGCATATGAAATTTATGAACTCGAAAACTCTGATCTCTGAACATGGCACACGGATTGTAGCACATGGATTGCAGCACGCCAACTGCTGCACGCAGATTGTGGCCTACGGATTGCGGCCCATACACATTGAACTGAATTCTGAACACGCATCTCTGAACACTGAACTCCCTGAAAACGGATCTCTGAACACCGAAACTCTGAATCACTGATCTCTAAACACTAAACTATTAACGATGGTATCTAAACAACGGAACAACATTGACGTCTGACAACGAAAACGGAAATCTATATCATCAAATTTTGCATCTTCCATGTCGGAAATTTTTTCTTATCGCTAGTAATATGTTTCTTGAGAAAGAAACTAGATTTGCAGCGGAGCTGATTGGATCTAACCCGACTCTGATACCATGATAAAACTGGTATCAGAGGGACAGTTTCTCTCAATCGGTGTATCATTCATTAGGCAAAAGCCATATTTATACAAGTAGTAGTGAATACAATAAAGAGAAAATAAGAGAAAATAACTAGGAAAAGGAAACTAACTAAAAACTAATCAATGAGGATAATAATCCTTGATGACTAAGCAACACTAATACGGTAACAATATCTTTAGCATACTAATATGAAATAATATCTTAGTAATACGAAATATTATCTCTAACATAGAGGAGGGAATGATCATCCTTTTCTTTGGCTGAAACTTAGTGAAGGTAATAAGTATACGTTGTTTGCGGATGGAAGGTAGTGCGTGTTTAGCAAAATCCACAATGACTCATAAACCCATTAACACACTCATGACTTAGTATTCCAACTTGATTAACCCATTGATTCTTCACCAATAATCCTCTCCCTTTCACTCTCTCTTCAAACCCGCTCATAAACTCATCTCCCGCAATCAATTGGCAATGAAGAACCCACAAGAAATGTTCACGAGTTCTCTAATCCAATAGCTATTTCTCTAAGTTGTTCAACTGTCACTTGCAAGAGACCCAAATGCAACATACAAAACGGATTTTCTATTCTCTAGCTTCTCATCAAGCCATTGAATACATATTGGTTTTTCTTCAAAGCTTATAACTTTTGGTGCAAGTAGATTGAGTGGTCCAATATTATTCCAAGCTTTTGGTGAATTTTCTTTGTTCCAATAATCGACAAATTCCGGTTCGAATTCGTAGAAACTGTTCCTTATAATACCTTTGCTCATACTCGTTGCCATGACTACCTCAGTGTAAAAATCAGCATGTTCACCTGGCAGAGGATGTGAAAACTCAGGCTCAATATCGTTCTTAGTCGCCTTGATGTCGGAAGACTTGGAATCACACCGAAAAGCTCATCATCGGAATCAACATGAAACTCTTGAGTCATAAGTATATCGTAAAAACACCATGGCAAAATTACTAGCCCCATCAAAATCCAATCTTGGTATACTTAACTTTGCGGCGATTTCCATACTCCATGGAAAGAAAATATCGTAGATTAAACAAGCGACATTGTTAGGAGACTCTAGAGAATTGTATCAAATTCCGGTTGTAGAAATTTGGTTTCTTTGCGAGAATGGGACCAAGAGAGATTGAGATGGTAATTTATCTGAGATCAACTCCTTCGGGGAATCTCGGGATGAAATTTTTGTGGGAAGGTGAGTTCGATGATTGAGGCTTCTGTGTCGTGTAAAGATTGTCGGGTGATTGGAGAGTTGGCATGAGTTGTAAAGATTGTCACGGTTATATTGCTGCGATGAAGGAAAAGAAGACGAGTTAAGTGTAGAAGTGGGATTGTATGGCCTTTTGCCATGAATGGAAGTATTACTACATGAAGAGATGATTATGAAGAGGATGATGAGAGCAAGTCTTATGGTGGAATCCATCCATCTTCCATCTTCCACGCCACCTCAGCACTTGGAACTGTGGATGGAAGCACAAGTCTAATGGTGGAATAGTAGAAACGCTAATCTTAATGGAGCTAAGCTCCATTCTTAATAGCGCTAAAAAAAACGCCAATCTTAATGGAGCTAAGCTCCAATCTTATTAGCGTTTTTTTTCTTAGCCGTTAGATTCACAACAACTCGGTTTAAATCTCACGGGAAAAAAAACGCTAATCTTAATGGAGCTAAGCTCAATCTTAATGGAGCTAAGCTCCAATCTTATTAGCATTTTTCTTAGCCGTTAGATTCTCAACAACTCAGTTTAAATCTACGGAAGAAAAAAACGCCAATCTTAATGGAGCTAAGCTCCAATCTTAATAGCGTTTTACGCTATTCTTATTAGCGTTTCTTGTCCTATACCGCGCCATTCTTATTGGCATTCAGCGCTATTGTTATTGGCGTTTTTGATGGATTCCACGAACCCTTTCACGAAACCATGGAAGGTTGCTTGGATTTTCTGTGGAAGACCCCAACTTGGAAGCCATTAGACTTGACATTCCATGGATTTTCCACACTTGGAATAGCTTGGATTCCACCATAAGACTTGCTCTGATGCCATTATTTAATGGGAAAGTGAAGTCAACACAAAAAAATGTCGCACGTGATCCACGTTATTTGTGGATAACCCACCTGGCAGGCTGGCAGCTATAAAATAGTTTTTTCACCTCTAAGTATTCTGAGCACGCCTTGTGCCAATATTATTGCAGCCGATTCTGAAGCTAATTTCCATACCAGATAGAAAATCTCATTTGTGGGTACTTGTAGATGGTGGATTTTCAACAAAGGTCAAAATCGTAAAATCATGATACTGCATGTTTCTGACACGTCTTTCAGGCATGTGACGATTCATATTTTACGAGCCATGATGAATATGTTTCTCGAAAGGCTTCCACTAGCTGAGCGTTCGATACCTCGCATTTCATTATGACCTCTATGTAGAATAACATAATTGGGCGGTTCTCCGTAAGATTGAGAGCAATAACGCCTTCAGAACGTCGGTGACTCGCTGTTCCCTGACTACATAGAGAGACCCACCTCTACATAGAAGAACGATTGGGCGGTTCTCCGTAAGATCGAGAGCATTAACGCCTTCAGGACGTCGGTGACACTCACTGTTCCCTGACTATGTAGAGAGACCATGTATAGATCCAGGCGGTTCTCCGTAAGATTGAGAGAAATAACGACTTTAGGACTTCGGCAACACTCGTTGTTTCCTGACTATGCACTTTTCAGAACGAGTATGACGCTTTAACTGGCAAATATCCCTTATGTAATAGGTTAATTCTACCGTGACATTCACCACCGAATTCCTAGAAGATAATCTATTTTTATTTCATTACTCCGATTTCATGATCGAATCCACGACTGATCTCATGGAATGGTAATGGATAATCTCATACTCCGATTTCATGATCGAATCCACGGCTGATCTCATGGAATGGTAATAACTACTTTCATTACTCCGATTCTATGGTCGAATTCACGATCCCATGGAATGGTAATACTCGTTTATTATTCTGAATTCATGGTCGAATCCACAGATGATCCTATGGATTAATAATAAATAACTACTCACTTTTATTACTCAGTTTTATGAATCATTCTCCATTGAATTTCATAAATTAGTAATAAACACTCAACAATCGGGCATCTGGAATACCACCGAGTAAGCCCCATAAAATGGTGCAAGTGTACTCGACAATAATGCACGAACGAGCATCCGAAAATATCGACAAATGAGGAGTTCTACACGAAATAGGAGAGAGAAAATAATAACATTAAAATAATAAAGAGGCGCCCATGGGCCGGGCCCACCGGCCGGCCGACCATGCCCTAGCCGTGGCCGGTTTTATGCCTCTTCTATTATTTTTCCTTATTTTTGTTATTTTCATGAACTCATGAAAACTCCTTCATTCTAGCAACTTTCCTTGTTTGAGCAAAACTCATGGTTTCTCCATATTTTCATGGTTTCATGAGAAATAATAATATAAAATAGGGAAAAGTGTCGCGGGACCGGGCAACTTAGCCGGCCGACCATGCCTTAGCCGTGGCCGGTCCCACAACTTGCAATCCCTAATCTTTCATAAATTGTTATTTCTCTCATCTCATGAAACTTCCCTGTTTCAGCAAAAATCATGGTTTCTCCATATTTTCTCAAATATTGCTCAAACCATGAAAAGGTCAAAAAGTCAAATGGTCACATGACCGACTAGGCTACTCACGCCAAATATTAAAATATCATTATTTTAATATTTTCTAAATTTTGGTCAAACGAGCAAGGTTCTACTTTCTCATTCGAGCAAAATCGAGAGTTTCAGTCAAAGATCGAATTCTTCTGAAAATTCAAGACATTGCTCAAACGCACATCAGAAAATACTGAAACTCTCAGGACTGAGGCATGAGCATCATGGTGACACGGGAATGCTCCCTTGACCGACCAAATGCGGCTTTAATGCTTGCAATGAGCCGGTCCCACATATTTTTATAATTTTGACCTAATTTGCACAATTGCTCATATTGGGTCCAAACTCTTTCCAAACAACTTGGAATTTGCTCAATCGACCATCAGCTGGTCCCACACCCTTAAGGGCCAGTTTCATGCCTTATTTGCCGGTCCCTTACTTCTCCATAAATTAGGTTTTAAAACCTAATGCTCAGACGAGCACTATTTCAATAAAATGATGAAACCGACATTTAATCATCATTCTTTCACCAACCGGTCAACTCGGGATCCTGGTGTACGCTCACTCAAGCAATTGGGCATCACATGGACGTCCATAATCCCATGTGGTCGGTCTCTCCTTCGCTCATGACCTATTTTCAGCAATTCGTCAATTAATGAGAAATTGATCAAAAATTAGGGTTTCGAACAAACGCTCCACGAATCATCATTCTGAGCAAGTTCAAACACTAATAAATTTATGTTGATCCAGCAACAAACACGCAGATTAATTATATAATATTTGGTAGTCTCTAATATTTTAATTAATATTTTATTAGGTCACGCCACCAACAAATAATTCGTCGAATTGAGCAATACTTGCTCAGTTGCTCGAATATTGATCCAACTATCAATATTCAGTAATTTATTGTCGAATTGAGCAATACTTGCTCAGTTGCTCGAATATTGATCCAACTATCAATATTCAGTAATTAGTCGAATTGAGCAATACTTGCTCAGTTGCCCAACTATCAATATTCAGTAATTCGTCGAATCGAGCAATATTTGCTCAATTGCTCGAATATTGATACAACTATCAATATCCAGTAATTCGTCGAGCAATAATTGCTCAGTTGCTCGAATTTACAATATTCTAGCAATGTCTAACATGTTTCTGATCATTCTATCACTCATGCTCGATTCAACAAAACCTAGACTCATTGTCTAAACAGTCAACAACTGACTAATTAAATGCACGTCTGTCATGCAGATTCCACGATTCGTGAGACGTCAATCACGTCACATGGGGGATATTAATTAGGGTTTTGGTCCGGCGGCCTACGGCACGTGGATTCATCCACGATGAGAAATGTGAGTAAGTCGTGAAACGGTTGAAGGAGTTAGCAAAGTAGTGGGTGGACGATCAACCAAGTCTCCACATGACACGGGATTGGTTTTACCACGATCTCCTACTTTCCCACTCTTCCACTCACGTCACACTTACTGGGATCAATGTGTTCGCTATTCTGACAATATAAATAAGTCTCTGGATCCACGATTGAACAACAACAATTCTCCGAGCAATTGCTCTCAGAAATTATATCAATCGACCAGAACTTATTCGAACTCAACAGTTCATCAATTTGCAGAAACCTTCAACACATCCACAATCCCTGATCATCATTGGTCCCACACAATTTTCAACTTCCCTCCTACAGATCACCATCTCCCTCTTTGTGACCGAATTGACTCTGGAACGGCCATTGACTTGGTTTAGGCCGGAGTCCTACAGATTAATCTCTGGAATCGAAGCACTCCCTTTGTAGTGCATCTGTGTGAGGTTCAACAGTTTGTTCGGTCGAGGAGTCTTGTCCGCATGCTTGACTCTTCACTTTCCTAAAAAAACAGCAAGTCGTTTTCCCTCATCCACAGATTGGCGACCACAGTGGGAGATTAATCGCTCGGTTGCAATCTCTCATTTTCACGAAATGGTTGATCTTAGGTCAGGTTCAGTTACCAATCCTAACCCAAACAATGCTAGCACTAGCAACAACGGTGGTACTCCAAAAACCGTTCATACTTCCAACAATGATGGTGATACTACTCCTCCACAAACCAATATCGGAAGTAATCCTCTCTTCGATCGGTCTCCTGAAGAAATCATAGAAAATCCACCTATTATTGCCGATCTCATGAAGGTTCGGGAAGTTCTCGCCAAAAATCAGACTGACATGGCTGCTACTCAGAAGGAATTATGCAATTACCTCAAAACTCTCACTGACAAGATGTCAGAAAAAACTCAGGAGAAAGGAAAAGACAAGGAAACATCTCCAACTACTGATCCTGAAGTTATTCCAGTCCACGACGATGATGAAAGTGGCAAAACTGCAGAACCTGCTGGTTTTATCACTCGTGAGGACATGGAACGTTTCATGGAGAATTGGGGGAAGGGACATACACCGTCCGTGCACCGTCATCAACCTCCATATCCCGCTGCTACGCAAAGAATCCCTCTCCCAAAGGGCTACACTTTTCCAACGTTCACACTCTACAATGGAACGGGGAATGCTCGAGAACATGTTTCTCGATTCTTGGAAGCATTAGGAGAGCATGAACATAACCATGTTGTCCGTTTGAAGGAGTTTTCAAAATCCCCGACGGATCGAGAATATACTTTGTACAACAACATTGCACCAGGAAGCATAACTAATTGGGGAGGGATGATTAATGCTTTCCACAGGAAATACATTTTTGTTTCGGAAGCGATTACTCTTTCGACTTAGGAAGAATGGCTCGAAGAAAATCTTTGAAAATCCGAATGACTATGTGAAGAGATTCAGGGTTTAAGATTTGGATTGTCATGATCCTAATGTTACTGAGCAAAAAATGGTGGACTTGTGCATCAACGGGATGATTCCAGTCTATAGAGCCTTTGGATTTTCAGAACTTCATGAAGCATCCAAGCGATCAGCAACTACTGCTCCAGCTTTGCTAGAAAGAACCAAAACCGTCAAAGTCGAGGAGCCGAACGCTCGAAACAACACCACCAGGCGTCTAATCAACAAGCAGTACAATGTTGAAGCTTCCATGAATGTTGCTGAAGGGAGCAAGAGAAAAGCTGAAGCACAACAACATAAGAATGCTCTTCTGACGTCTCACCCTCCAAAAGCGCCAAGCAAGGACAACCAGGATAGAAATGCACAACCACCAGTTCAACATCAACAGAACGATCAGGAGGCGCTTGACTTTCCTTTTCCCATTGAAGAAGTGATCGAACTATTGGAAGTCTGGATTCAAGACGGTGCGATCAAATTACCTCCTGTCAAAAAGGAACCAACTGAGGAACAAATGGAAAATCCACGCTACTGCCGCTTCCATAGGTATGTCAGTATCCAACAAGTGATTGCAGAACTCTGAGGCGCATATTCAAAGAAAAGGCCGATTCAGGGGAATTGGGGACTGAAGGAGTGCACATAAATCCTCTCCCAATCAGAACATTTTCACTCTCTGAGCAGCCGGTCAAAGAAGCATTTCAATCCCTAATTGGGCATGTATGTGAGTTACTGTACTTGTCGAATGCTCAAAAGAATGATATGTTTGCTGCATTGAACCACATCGTGTCCGGGAAACGATTAGAAATCTAGGAGATACTCCCTGAACCTCCAGCAACGGACAAGGAGATGTACGACTGGGGACTTCTCACCACGGTTCACCTCAAGGGAAATGAATTCAAGCGAGTGTTGGTCGATGTTGCACTGCTGTTAACATCATCCCCTTGAAAACTCTCAGAGTCGCTGGCATCACCCGACAAGAAGCAACTCACGCTCCTGTCTCAGTCAGAGACCATGAAGGAATCTCCAGAGATGGTTACGGTTACATCATTCTCAAAATAAAAACCGACTCAACTTGGACTAAAACCAAGTTTTACATAATTAGAGAGCATCCAGGATACGACATGATTCTTGGGCGGACAAGGATTCATGATGGAAAGTTTACTACAACATCTTCGTCTTCAGTCGCACATTCTTATGTTGAAGAAAGCTCTGACTCGGAAAAAGTGGAGGACGACTCACCATTCGAGCATCTGGGAAAAGTCAAAGCCTCGATGGAACTCACACAAAAACCTGAAGAAAGCGCACATGAATTTTTCGAAAGATTCCGCACTCAGGCAAGTCTCATTCCCCCTCATGCGTCTATATTACCAACTTTCAAATATGCTACTCTGGTCCGGGGACTTGATCTTACTCATAACCTAGCTGTCACCAAATGTTATGAATGGTTAGTCTCACCTCAGCAGCATTTCACTAAGTGGTTGTACGCAGAACCTCTCTGAATCCATCATCTCACTAACACAGTCATTGATAGAATAATGACCGAGTTTCATGATGAGTGCCAAATAGTGCATATTTATACACCTTTTTATTGGCATTTTACTCATCTTTTGCGCTTAGAAATCAGATATTATCCCCATTCTCGTGTTTTCCTTGCTTTCAAGAATAAATATTTATATTAATTAATTTTGTGTTTTTAGGTAATGAATAAAGCTCGGAGAATCTGAGGAGCCAAAAGAGCGAAGAATTGGAGTCGAGCATCTATGGAGTAGATAGCCAAAGCCCGCGCGCAAATCAGTTGCAACCCAACAAGGAAGACTTGGGCTAGAGCTACCCACGACCCGGATCCGAGCCCGTCCACCACGAGCCGTCCAGATCTCTCCCAGCTGCATCCTACGGTCGATCCATCACTATACATCATCTCTTGATGCTCCGTGCAACACCAGATCGCTCCAAAACCGCTTACCATCCTCGACCGTTCAGATCGCACCAGCTTCATCCTACGCTCGCTAGGCCAGTCCCATCGATCTTTGATACTCCTGCTTCACACCACAACACCTATATAAACTCCCCTTCACCCAAAAACCTAATTCATTTCCCTTCTCCCTCACCCGACAACTCAGCAGAGCTCCACCCTCTTCTTCCCCGACAAACCTGGGGTTGAGAGCCGCACCACCATCTCTTCCGCCGTTCTTCCCGATACCACGGCCACCGTAAAACGATGCACCATCTCTAATGTCTCTCTACCTAGTTCATAGCTTCTTCCTAGAAGCTAAGGTCGAGACAGAGAGAGTTAGGGTTAAGTTAGGGTTCAAAGCAGATTTGGGGAAATCAAATTGTAGTGTTCTCGGAGACGCGTGAGCAGAGCCGATGACAAAATCGAGGAGTATGGGTGAGAGAGGTTTGCTTTTAATTTCTGTTTTGAAAGAAATTAGGTTTGGGATATTTTGGAGATGTATAAATAGAAGGTGTTTGTGTTTGTTAGGGTTTATGCCTGGGTTAGCCAGTGTATCAATTAGGGTTCATTGTTAGTTTAATTGTTCTTCTAATGTTTTAATTTCATTATCTAGGGTGTTGTTGAAACCCCTATTCTTATGTCAAGTAATTAGCCTTTGGATTTAACTATGCAGCTTTATAACCTGATTAGGATTAGTAGTTAATTGAAGCTTTTGACCCTGTGATGGAGTGTACTGTAAGAAGACACTCCATACTAGGGGGGAGATAGTGAATCAGTTGATGGATATCCACCCGAGACCTTCATGTGAAGGCTCAAGAGCATAACCATAGGAAAATTACTTTAGCATAAGATTGGAGGGTGAATGCAATCACCCTAGTGCCCTCAATTAGCTATAATCTCTTTTGCTCCTTAGTTTAGAGTCACATTTCAACCTCGCCGCTTCGACACCAACATCTCTTTGTTACCTTGTTACTTCACCCGAAATTCAGATCAAGTAAGCCTTAGATCAACATTAGCACCACAAGTCTCGTGGTTCGACTCGTATTTGCCCTGTGCTTCATAAATGATACACCGTGCACTTGCGGTATCACTCGTAGGCTATAAAATAAACCCTTTCTCAGCCTACCAAGTTTTTGGCGCCACGCCGGGACTTGGCGTGTGCCCCGTGATCAATTCTTTGCCTTCACCGATTGCACCCTGTACATATCCATTTTCACTGTGATTAGTATAACTTAGTTAATTTTCGTAATCTCGCATTTGTAATTTAAAAAAAAAAATTCTAGTATAACTTTGTCATTCCATCCGTATTTGCATCATACATCCGTAATCTTCCTTTTCTTGGATAGCTTAGTGTAATTTGTAGTGTACTTGTTGTCATCATGAGTAGTAGTGTCACTTAGTTACATTTGTAGCTTAGTATAATTCACTTGTTCTTGCATTTGATTAATCTCATATGCATCTTGGCTGTTTTGACCCGAGCTATAAGCGTCTCGTAGGCGTAGCTTAATATCACTTGTCACTTTTGATCCCTTTCGGTCAAGTAACTCCCAGTTGCATATTCTCTCGTGCTATAACTTGTATATTACTCGGGAACGAAAATCTGTGTTGAGTCACAGTGTACCGCAACATCTGCTAAGCAAGACTAGGAAGAGGAGGACGCAAGGGAGCAGCAAGAACCAAGGTGCTGCTGAGCTGCTGTGTTTTTAAACTTGAGCATAACCAACGGTATTGTATTGTCAAATTTTGATGCTCTGTCTTGCATGAAATGCCATGTACTAATGTGATCTGAGCATAAACTTGAGCATGAGCCATTAAGAGTTGTATTGCCCTGAGCATATCACAACTTCTTGAGTGAGTTTGTACTTGTGTGCATCAGTCAAGATTGTGCTCACATAAGCTGTTAAGATTGTGCATACTCAACCCTGTCAAACCTGTTGCATCTGGGAAGCCGAAAATCCGCATTTGAGCTGCCCCTGTTCATCCGTGATTTGCACTTAGAATTGTCCGTGCTTAAACTACCAAACCGTGATGTGCCCGACCTCGAGCCTAAACATGACCCGCAAAACTATCGACCTAGCCAACTATGCATGAGTTGCTAGCTCCCCAAGCCGCAGTCGTGAGCCAACTCCACCTAACCCACATCTACTGGGCTGTGTGCACAACTGAAGCCTGCACATCTGAGCTAACACAACCTGGGCTCTAAACCAAATTGAGCCCACACAAAACAGTTAAGCCCGCATTATCTGAGTGGCTGGGCTCTGCGCGTTAACTAAAGCCCAACTACTGGGCTATACATTTTTCAGCCTAATCTGGGCTGTGCAACCGAGCTGGGCCAGACCATCTAGGCTAGAACCCACACTGTTGGGTTGTTTTCACAAACCCTGGGCTTCAAACAACAAAAACCCACACAAACCAAACATTCCTAAACCAAACCAAACCCAACAAACCAAATGAAACCCATCAAAACCAAATTCCCAATAAACCAAAACCCCATTCAAAACCAAACTGAGCCCACAAAAACCAAACATAAACTGGGCTCTATTTGCATCACTTGGGCTTAACCTCCTTGGTTTTGAGACATCATTTAAATGTGTGCTAGGCAATAGTACTCCTTTTTGAGCCCAAATTGAGTTGCTAGACCATGTCAGAATTTGCATACGGGCAGGATTCATATTATGGACCCCCCACAGACCATAGTGATTTTAGGGACTATTATGAGCCTTCTCAGGGCCCTGACCTTCAATATTCACACCCTAATCATTATAACCACATGTATCAGTCATCACAATGGGGAGATGAACAATTTTATACTCCCCCAACTCCTTGCTTGCAATCAATAATGGAAACGCTCATGGAGCAAAATGCTAAACTTGAATTGAATGTAATGCATGATCATCCCTATAGCAATATATCTGAATTTCCCTTCTCTAGTGAACCACATGTGCAACCATGTAATGATCATTCATATGAAGCATGCACACCCACTAGTGAAAACTCTCCTTCCATTGAACAACTCAACATGATTCTTCAAATGAACCTAATTCAGACACAAAATGAAGAATGGAAGGAATTTCATGATAAGATGCTAGTTGTCCCTAATAAAGCAAATCTTGAAAATAGTGTTTCTATGCCTACTCATGCAAATAACACTGAATATGAACCTAATCTAGAGGTAAATGAGTACACTAGAAATGCTAATAGGGAAATGCATTTTTGCTATGATGATGAATATGACATGTTAGAAGAACTTGTTCATACTGAAAATTTACTGAAATCTTTGGGTTCAAAAACATTAAGTTTCTCTTCTGTGAACCCTGTGAATGATGTTTTTTCTAATATTCATACATGTGATACTGATTTGGGGTCTGAAAATGAGCATGATGTCTCTCTTGGCTATGTTATGAATGAGAATGAAATTTTGAGTGATAATGATTATGACATGGAAATTTATGAACTGTTTAATGCAAGTGAACATGATTTGTTTAATTCTCAGCCTAAGTCACAATGTGAAGTTTCTTGTGATCTCCCTATGCATGAAACTGAAATTGTAGATGATGATTATGGACTAGAGCTGATAGAAATGTTTTATGAACATGAGCATGTTACAACGCTTGTAAATGATTTGGGAAATATTATTGTGAGTGAAACTGTTACTCTTGAGCTCACACATGTGAACAACTTAGAAAAGCCCAACATCATACCCATGTCACATTTTGATAAATTTCCACCCAACCTAGGTGTAGTTTGTAACCAAATTGCAAAATCAACTTTTCTGAGAGTTCCCAATTTAGGTCTAGAACTTTGTGCTTCCCAAGTCCTCTTGGACCATTTTGCATCAAAGTATAACACTTTTAAGGAACCACAGTTGGAATGTGTATGTCTGCCTGTTCTTAGCAAAACTCATTTTGAGTTAGACCTTTTGCATGATGTACCTTTAAAATTGCAAAATTTTGTGCTCCCAAACACACCCGTTCACAAGTTTAGGTTTGGGGGAAACTCATTCCCATTTGCAGTCTTACTTGCACTCTCATATTATATTTGTGTAAGGCTGTTAATGTGTGTACATATTTTCTATTGGGTTGATCCTCAACTCTTTAGATTATTGGTTTATGGTGAATTTTCATTGTATATATCCAGTAGGACTTGTTAAATTTTTCTTTTCTTGATTCGGTTGAGTCTTCTTGCACATATATTATGCTAATCCGATATGATCTCCGTTGAGAATGTTGGATTTTGCCTTGACTAAAGAAGCTCAACCTTGCTCCTGCCGACATCCGGTAATCTCTTCCCTTTTCTCTTATCGCATAGTTCTCATGGTATGTAAATGTTTAAATTTTTTTTCTATCGTGACACATTGAGGACAATGTTTGATTTAGGTTTGGGGGTGCATTTGCATTTAGAGTTTTTAGTCTTTTATTTTACCTTTTATTTTCAAAAAAAAAAAAAAAAAAAAAAAATCAATTCAAATCAATTCAAAACTCTTTTTGTAAAAACCTCCAACTTTTAGAGATTTTAGAGTCACTAGCATGCTTCTAGCTATGTCTACATAGAGATTCTGACCGAAATAACAGAACTTGGAAGTACCGGAGAACACAATCGGGTTCCTTAGTTGATTAGAGCGTTAAAGTTGGATTTAACCATACCGGAGGGCGAATTAGGTGTCTTTGTTTAGATATTCGGTAGTAGAATTGTGATCACCCATAGTGGAGACTACCCATTTTACATCAAGTGAGGCACCAACCTTCAATTTTTTGCAACTTTCTAGAAAAGCTGTTAGAGTGTGTGTCACCTTACGTCAATTCCGGGTAGGAATGGTGAGCTACCCAACTTCGCACCATTTTCAGCACTACTGTTGATCTCTTGAGTGCTAGTTTTTGTCAATCATGAGGGTGACGTCTAAAGATGAAAACTCCTTCTAAATACCGATTTGTAGTTAGCATCATTCTCTCTCTCAATCAGCAAGACCCATAGAAACACATCATCGTCAAAGAACCGGAGCGAGAATCGAATATTGAAAGAAAAGTTGAGATAGTCCAAGGTTTATATGCAACAAAGAAAAGAAAATAGGATGAGAATTAATAAAATTTATAAAATCAAGACAATACAAGTTGTGGAAAAATTGAGTGATAAAGTACTTTGTCCATGGAGTTAGTTATTTCATTATTTGTATTTTTATTTTCACTTATTATTATAAAAAAAAAAAAAAAAAAAAAAAAAAAAAAAAAATCAATCAAAAAAATCAAAAAATCAAAAGTCAAAAAAATATTGTAGTTTATTTTCATATTTTTGCTACCACCATGGTAAAGAAGAATTTAAAAAGAAAAATCCAAACAACAAGGAATTTGAGTAGAAAAGTTAAAAATTGTTAAGTTTTGTGAAGTTTAGAAGTTCGGCATCAACAAGTGAAGACCGAAGACCGAAGAGTGAAGACGTTTCTATGGTTCTTATGAGAGAATGATATTAATTGCCGATCGGGTGAGAAGTGAGTGAGTACTCCCACCCCTTGCTAATGGTTGATTTCCTTTCTTAGAGATCATCGAGAAAAAGATTCTTTTTGTCCACACTTACGTGGAGTCTCCAGGATTTTATTTCGGAAGGTTATCCTTCTTACCTACAACGTGTGCGGGATTTCTCTCTTTATTCCCGCCGCACACATGAGAGACTAAAAAGCGATCTTTTTGAGTGCAATTATCATAAAACCCTAATGGTGAGGCGAAGTTGAGACTTATGATCACAATCGAATCCGAATTCTTTCATATGGTATGGTTACGTCTCGCAAAGACTTAAGGATGAGAAGGCGTTCTTCGATAGTTCTAACTTCTGTTACTAGCATGCAGAAACTCTATGTCCTCATAGCTTCTTGGAGGCTTGAGACTCTTTTACACTCTGAAGTTGGAGAAGGTTTTGTGGGTACACCTCTTGTAAACCCTCACGAGACTACAACTCGTCCACTAGGGACACCTAGGGGTTTAAAGGCTTAGTGCATACGCTAAATGCATTCGAGAGACCTGCGACAGGGGTATAGTCAGGATTTCTTATTTTTTGTTTCACTTGAGGACAAGTAAAATTCAGGTTTGGGGGTATTTGATGAGTGCCAAATAGTGCATATTTATACACCTTTTTATTGGCATTTTACTCATCTTTTGCGCTTAGAACTCAGATATTATCCCAGATTCTGTGTTTTCCTTGCTTTCAAGAATAAATATTTATATTAATTAATTTTGTGTTTTTAGGTAATGAATAAAGCTCGGAGAATCTGAGGAGCCAAAAGAGCGAAGAATTGGAGTCGAGCATCTATGGAGTAGATAGCCAAAGCCCGCGCAAATCAGTTGCAACCCAACAAGGAAGACTTGGGCTAGAGCTACCCACGACCCGGATCCGAGCCCGTCCACCACGAGCCGTCCAGATCTCTCCCAGCTGCATCCTACGGTCGATCCATCACTATACATCATCTCTTGATGCTCCGTGCAACACCAGATCGCTCCAAAACCGCTTACCATCCTCGACCGTTCGGATCGCACCGCCTTCATCCTACGCTCGCTAGGCCAGTCCCATCGATCTTTGATACTCCGCTTCACACCACAACACCTATATAAACTCCCCTTCACCCAAAAACCTAATTCATTTCCCTTCTCCCTCACCCGACAACTCCGTGAGCTCCACCCTCTTCTCCCCGACAAACCCAGTTGCAGAGCCGCGCCACCATCTCTTCCGCCGTTCTTCCCGACACCACAGCCACCATAAAACGATGCACCATCCCCTAATGTCTCTCTACCTAGTTCATAGCTTCTTCCCTAGAAGCTAAGGTCGAGACAGAGAGAGTTAGGGTTAAGTTAGGGTTCAGCAGATTTGGGGGAAATCAAATTGTAGTGTTCTCAGAGACGCGTGAGCAGAGCCGACAGCAAAATCAGAGAGTATGGGTGAGAGAGGTTTGCTTTTAATTTCTGTTTTGAAAGAAATTAGGGTTTGGGATATTTTTGGAGATGTATAAATAGAAGGTGTTTGTGTTTGTTAGGGTTTATGCCTGGGTTAGCCAGTGTATCAATTAGGGTTCATTGTTAGTTTAATTGTTCTTCTAATGTTTTAATTTCATTATCTAGGGTGTTGTTGAAACCCCTATTCTTATGTCAAGTAATTAGCCTTTGGATTTAACTATGCAGCTTTATAACCAGATTAGGATTAGTAGTTAATTGAAGCTTTTGACCCTGTGATGGAGTGTACTGTAAGAAGACACTCCATACTAGGGGGGAGATAGTGAATCAGTTGATGGATATCCACCTGAGACCTTCATGTGAAGGCTCAAGAGCATAACCATAGGAAAATTACTTTAGCATAAGATTGGAGGGTGAATGCAATCACCCTAGTGCCCTCAATTAGCTATAATCTCTTTTGCTCCTTAGTTTAGAGTCACATTTCAACCTCAGTCGCTTCGACACCAACATCTGCTGTTACCTTGTTACTTCACCTGAAATTCAGTCAAGTAAGCCTTAGATCAACATTAGCACCACAAGTCTCTGTGGTTCGACTCGTATTTGCCCTGTGCTTCATAACAGACACCGTGCACTTGCGTTATCACTCGTAGGCTATAAAATAAACCCTTTCTCAGGCCTACCATTTCACAATCAATATCCTAAATATTCTCCCTTGCACGTGTAACACCCCCGTGTTTTTAGCATGGCCCATGCTAAAAGATGCGCTATTTGCTTGTGATGAAGCTTCATTCAAAGCTTCCTTTGCATAATAAGATGCGTTTGGCCAAGGGCCAATGTTGCATCATCATGAAGCATTAGGCCAATTGGGTAGGTGGCCTCGAGATTGCAGCGTAATCATTGCGCATTATGAAGGCTATTGGCCTAGAGCCAATATCGCACAATCATTGTGCATCAGGCCAGAGAGGGCTGGCCGAACGAGTATTGCGCAATCATCACACGCAATCATTGCGACGTAACGCAATCATTACGGATGAACAGTGAAGCAGGCATGTCAATCTGCTCCCCTTTCCATACTTGTAGAAATTTCATTAAGACATATATAGGGAGGGGTAGTTGGCTGAAGGTGCATATGCAGACTATGTACCAAGTAAGCTTCATAGCTTAGCCGGAAGAGTATAATGATGCCTAAGGCTCATTTATAGTTGCGTAGCCTTTCAAAGAGGGCATTCGGTGCTTAGGCATCACTATGCCATGTCACAGACCCGATGATGCATAATCATTGTGCACATTGACGGAATGGCCTATACGGACCAGACCATTACCATTTTTGCTAGGCTACGGCCTTTCAAACGAGTTGGCATAAGTTGCTTGTCCCTTAGAGGATGAACTATGGCTTGTGATTGATACCTTTAGAGTAGGTAAGGGTACTAGGCAGCCGCAATGAGTTGCAGCATTGCCGGTCCAGCACTTTGTCGTTCATATCATCTAATTGTGAGATGATTGCGACATTCTGGCCTCTCATATCATCTGGCTCGGTAGCTCGACGCAAGAGATGATTGTGGCCAAACTTGATGAGGCAAGTTGCATTCCATTCACTGGATGCTCATACTTCCTATCAAGGCGTTCGACATAGGCTAAAAACCCGAGTGTCGTAATTTAGCTCAAGAGGAGTCCATTTTGATGGGAAACGACCCAAAGATCAAGACATGTGATCTATAGATCCACATGGCCACCAGAATTTAGCCAATTCCATCGTTTAGGGCCTCAAAAGGCCGTTTTTGCCGTTTTAGGAAAGTCTTTATTTTCTTAATAAACCCTTTGCGGATCAAGGGTGAGTTGGAACGGTGTGGAAGCTAAATCGGATGCATCATGCTCCACGAGCATGCTTGCAAAGTCGAATGAACGTGCATTTTCCTATCTTTAAGGACCGGATCGTAGCTTTATCATGGCGCATCGGGGAGATTACGGCATGCGGGGCAACGCGCCAAAGGCGTAATTTTCCGGTCCGTCACAGCACGAGTGTCCACATGTGCCACGGAATTGGAAGGCTCCACCAACGTGGAATCCCATCGTACGAGGAATTCCGAACCAACAAAAAATATTCAGGGCACGAGCAACCAAGCCTAACAAGTTCCATGAAGGAGATTTGGTTCTTAAGGCAACTAAATGTAACTTTCATTACACAAAGAATTCTAACTGGGAAGGGTCTTTCATGATTTCTAAGTCATCAGTTGGAGGATACTACAAATTGGCCGACATGAAGGGCAAGACAAGTATACCAGTGATTCATGAGAATTGGTGAAAAAGCAGGGGTACAACAACCACACCCAATATTTCGCTTAACAATCTGTATGGAAAAACTCCAATATACTTTCTACAAAATAAACTAGACAATCAGACTCAATCTAGAGAAAAGTATATCGAGGAGTTAATATCTCTCTAACTTGATTTGATCTTTACTCAAGCAAATAGAAATCTGCGAGTCTTTATCAAATACAAGGAGATAACTTGGATGGTACCAAAGACCAATATCCAAGTGTCAATCAATTTAAATCAACAACCAAAAGGTCGGATATTCAAATTGATTGAACAACGCATAACCTGTGATATTTCAATTATATAACAAAATATAATGCAGAAAAGAAATAACACAGACACCAGAATTTTGTTAATGAGGAAACCGCAAATGCAGAAAAACCCCGGGACCTAGTCCATATTGAACACACACTGTATTAAGCCGCTACAGACATTATCCTACTTCAAACTAACTTCGGTCTGGACTGTAGTTGAACCCCAATCAATCTCACACTGATCAAAGGTACAGTTATGCTTCTACGTCTCTAATCCCAGCAGGATGCTACACACTTGATTCCCTTAGATGATCTCACCCACAATTAAGAGTTGCTACGACCCAAAGTCGAAGACTTTAATAAACAAATATGTATCACACAGAAAAGTCTATGTGTTTGTGGGTGAAAACTGTTTCTGCTGATTTTGGTAATTTTGGGCGTGTGGATGAGAAACGAATCTAAACCCTAAACAATGAACTGCACGGGAGTACTTTTGATTCAAGAGATTAATCTGTACAATACTGGCCTAAACCAAGAAATGGCCGTTCCAGGCTTGCTTCGGTCACAAAGTGAAGGAGAAGGGTTGGTCTTAGGGAGGGAAGCGAAAAGAGTGTTGAGACCAGAATGGTTAATTCTGAAGGTGTGGTTGTTTTATGACTTGTATCAGAAAGTGGAACTGGCTTCCAGAATGAAAATCTATCAATTCTTTGGTGATTTTTGGATATTGTGTGTTGTTCTCTGACCCAAAACTTATTGTTTGGTGGAAATAGGTGAAGCCTATTTATACAAGTCATATTTAAACGTACCCTGGTCTCGTAGGAAGTGGGAACGATTGGGTGATGAATGAGTGAAGTAACGTATAACCGTCAGAAACCCATGCTTCCATGATGAAGGAAGTGGATCCGTTTACACCCGTTACTTCTTGCCGCCACTAATTGTCCCGCTTCATGACATTTTCTTATAACGGGCGTATTGCACGCCGCACGCTGTGAACCGCCAGACCAATACCCTAATGAGTATCCCCAAGTTTGTGACATGTTTGATGTCTCGAGTGTTTTCGTGGAAAACGTGTAGCAGGATGCTATGTGCGGCAAGTCAAAGTCAAGAGTCTTCCCGCAGTAAAATAGCATGTGATGCTATTAGGCACGTCTTGGATGGTCGCATAAAACTTTCCACAAGTCCGTCAGTTCGGTGGCGAACTTGGATGGCTGATATTGCATCTCATGAGGAAGGGTAATCGTTGATTATGGCTACCTTCTGTTGGCGCCTGGTAATGGCACAGTGGCGTTTTTGGTGTATGCCAGTGGCACTGCGGCATGACTGGTATAGCTCGTGCATGCCAGTGACACGATGGTATAAGTGGCGCCACAGTAGCCATGGCCACGAGATTTAAGCGGCTGGTCGCCTAAACTTGCCACAAGTCTGTCAGTTCGGTGGCGAATTTGGATGGCTGAGATTGCATCTCATGAGAAAGGATGACCATTGATTATGGCCATATATTGTTGTATAGAAAAGTGGCGCCATTGGCATAGTGGCGTATGGCGTAGCCATGGCATAGCGGCATGCCAGTGGTGTAGCCGTGGCAGTCGTTTTGGCATATTGGTGCTAGACCCAAATATGGCTCTGGCAACATTGGCCATGTTTCTAATTTAAACTTAAGGCCTTAGGAGAATCATTTAACTTAGTTGGCATGACGACTTTAGCTAAATTAGGGTTTGGCATATCGAAACCTTAATTAGCACGTGCGCTGCGGCACTGTGGCGTGGCAAACATAGCTGGCGCATGCCAGTGGCACAATGATGCAAGTAGCGCCTGGCGTAGCCATGCCCGCTAGGTTTTGGCACATTGGTGTTAGAGCCGAAAGGTGGCGTGGCAACATTGGCCATGTTTCCACATCAATCCCAATGCTCTGGGGAACGTTACTTGGCTTGGTTGGCGTAGCAACTTTTCCTAAATTAGGGTTTGGCATGTCGAAACCCTAATTAGTGTGTGTGGCATGCGGACGCGGCATGGCGATACTTTTTGGGCAAACGGTGCCATAGATGTGCCAAAGGAACTATATAGCAAAGCCATGGTGTGGAAACGGCCACAAGAGTATGGATTGCCGTGGGTGGCTATGATATGGCGCCATTCCTAGGGCTTCCTGGGTCCCACATGGTTTGTGGCATGTTGTGGGGTCGAAGTGGCATAATTTGTGCCACAACTGGAAATTAGGGCTTTGGTTAATGTAGAGTCGTGCTTCTGACTAGAAAACCCTAATTTTAGCTTATTGTTGATGGTGGTTTTTAGTTCAGGGTCAAAATCGTAAAACCCTATATTTAGCGTCGTGATCCTGCAAAGGAATGATGGCCGCTTGAAAATAATGAGTGCTCAAACCTCTTTATTTGCGCATGTGTTGAACAACTCAATATGTGTGTATATGAAATTCATTCGGAATGGTGCGCATAGTAGCAATCCCAAATATTCTGTGAATTCTATTTATGCCAGCATTATTAACTAATGCATGACTTGCCTAGTATTTTCAGTGCTATGTTCTCAGCCGAACTCTCATCATTGACACGAAATGATGATTAAGTGTTCACTCTCAGCAGAGTAGCATGAATCTCCCGAAGTGCCAGTGTTGAGATCTGCACAAAATACCCGCACATGCTATATCATTCTCTGACAAAGAGAATCTCGTATCGACGCTCTTTTAATTAAAGACAATCGAACATGTTTAATTTCCTTAAGGGAAATCTAGACTGTCCATGTCAGTCTCATAAACGATCACGGCCACACAATTTTGCCGCGCAATTTAACAAGCCTAGCCAAACCCTAGCGGAAATAGGCAACCATCATGACGACTGTCGGTGGGACCACTAACACCCCAACTGATCGGACCATGCCTAAGTACATCCCAACGTTGTCAAACGCTAACCCTAAGTAGGGTGGTCGCGTTGTTTGGAAGAAGCTCGAACGAGCTAGGCTGTTCAAACGGTCTTAGAAGCATCACGAACGTCCAACTTTGCCAGCATGGTTGGACGGCTTCGATCCTCCTACGAACAGTTAAGGAAGCACAAGAATCATCATCGGCGGGCCCACTAGTACCCTAGTTGATCGACTCGCATGCGGCAAACCTATAGAGTGCTCAATCACTTACCCAAACATGGGCGTTCACGCTGTGTAAATTAGCTCAAACGAATTGAGACCAGCAAAGACAGTCTCAAAACGCATCACGTCCGTCCAACTTATCCGGCCTAGTTGGATGGCTTAGATAGCATCTTGAGCGACCAGAGAAGTACATGCATATACACCGACGACCCATCTACACCCATGGTTGATCGACTTACTCACATCAAGCCAATAACGTATAGAATCGTTCACCCAAACTAGGATGATCGCGCAGCCTTGAAAACCCTAAATTGAATAAGCGGCGTTATACAACTGCCGCTAATCTTATCGATCGTATCCTTCCAACTTCTCCAACCTAGTTGGACGGCTTAGATCGTGTTTCAAACGATCAAGGAGATGCCAACGCGTTTACCGTCGAACCAACTCCACACGTGGCCGATTGACTTGCTCATAGCAAGTCCAAAGCGCATCAAATCGCCGGCCCAAACATGGGTGTTTACGCTGTTTTCAAAAACCTAAAATCGCTTTGCGGCAACATATTATTGCCGCAAATCGATCTCGACCACTCATCTTCGCCAGCTGATTTGAGTGGCTTAGATTTAATCTTAAACAGCCCAGAAGATGTCAACGTGATCACTGTGTACCCACCTTTACACTGATTGACCGGCCTACGCAAACTAGGGCTGAATGCCTCGAAATGCACGCCCAAAGAGGGTTGGGCCACACGGCTTCCTAAACCCTAAAGTTGCGTCAATGGCAGTATGCAACTGCCGCAAATCATCTCGTCCATCCAACTTTGCTAACCTAGTTGGATGGTGTGGATTTATTTTTCGAAAACAAGCAAAGCAACATGGTGAAGACCGGCCATACCTCTTCCACATGAGGCGATCGGCCAAGAAATGACTTGACCGTAGGGTCCTCAAACGATCACCCAAAGGTGGTCGATCATGCTATTTCCTTTAAGACGCCTCTCCGCGACTTATTCAATCAGGCTCTAAAACAATAATGCTTCATACACATCGATTAGTTTGAGCTGCTTAAATGCGATGTATCACATGCATCGAATACATACAATATTTTATATTGGCCTCATAAACAACTTAGTTGTTTCACCTAATAGCACCATGCTATTCTCCGCGGTGGGTCCCACGGCTTGACCCACTTATACGAGACATCACACATGTCACAAACTGGGGGATGCTTATTGGGGTATTGGTCTGGCGGTTTACAATGTGCGGTGTGCAATGCGCCCATTACGAGAACTTGTTAGGAAAAGACGGACGGTTAACAATGATGGAGTAGTGGGTGAAGGTGTGATCACGCAATGATCACCACCTCTTACACAACTCCATTACTCCACCACTTAACTTCCTCCACTTCCTACGAGATCAGGGTTGCGCTCAAATGACTTGTATAAATAGATTTTCAATCTATTTGAAAAAATAGGACACAAGTGTTATCAACACAAGTAGCCAGAAACCATTTTCTAATACATAAGTCATAAACAGCCATACCTTCATAATTCAACATTCTGATCTCAAACACCTTCTCCGCTTCCCTCCCTAAGATCAACCCTTCTCCTTCACCTTGTGACCGAAGCAAGTCTGGAACGGCCATTTCTTGGTTTAGGCCAAAATTGTACAGATTGATTTCTCGAACCTAAAAGCATTCTCGTGCGGTGCATTTGTTTAGGGTTTGAACTCGTTTCTCATCAACACACCCCAAATTACCAAAAAACAGCAGAATCAGTTTTTACCCCAAAACAACTGGCGACCACAGCGGGAGATTAATCTCTCGGTTGCAAGATCAAATTTCAATTTCATTTCAATTTTCTCAAAATTCAAAATGGTGGATCTTAGGTCTCGATCGGCGACCAATTCCGATGGAACTAGCACTGACAACACTCTCGGTGTTGATGTCCCTGTCAGTGGCGCTACCATACAGCCTGTCAATACGATCAATGCATCTCGTGGAACTACGTCCTCTACCACCAACACCAACGGAGCAGGAGATATTCCCTTGGTAACACCTCCCATCACCAAAGCCAGAGCAGCCGCAAACCCCAATATTTCTTCAAGTCTAACACCTCCAGTCGTCACCAGAGCAGCTGTTACTCCCCCGTCAGGATGAGGGGCAAGAGGAATCAGAGGAGGCCAACCCCCTATTATCATTGTTGATTTGATGGAGAGGCAAGAAATTCTCGTTAAGGCTCGGACAGACATGGCTTCGACCCAGAAAGAGGTACTCACTTTCCTCAAGACATTAACAGAACGGTTGCCACAAGAATCACGATAGCCCCTGGAACTAACAAGGAGTACCTTCAACACGCCGGGCGCGAGTGCTTCAGCAGGACGTGCCTACCAAGATGAAGAAGCCCGTATTGCTCATGAACGCCCATGGGAAAGGAACTAGGCAACTAGCCATCCAACTTCATCACTTGTGAGGATCTAGAACGACTTCTCCAAAATCGAGGCAAGGAAAACCCGGTGGACCTGCACCAGCACCAACTTCCATATCCTCCTGATGTGCAGAGAGTTCCCCTACCGAGAGGATATTCCTCTCCTCAGTTTTCCCTTTATGATGGTAGTGGTAACGCTCGCGAACACATTCTCGTTTTCTGGAATCTTTGGGAGAACACGAATACAATCACGTCCTCCGCCTGAAAGAAGTCTCAAAATCGCTTACTGGAAGAGCATACACCTGGTATAACAACATCGCACCAAACAGCATATCGAACTGGTGTGAGATGGTCACACCATTTTACAAGAAGTATTTCTTCGTGTCCGAGCAAATCACTTTCTCGGACTTGGGAAAAATGTTTCAGCGAAACAACGAGCATCCGAACGATTACGTCAAGTGATTCAGAATTCAAGCTTTGGACTGTCACGATCCAAACGTGACTGAACAACAATTGGTAGAGTCCTGAATTAATGGTATGGTTCCCATCTATCGTGCTTTATTGGAAAATCTGCACTTCCAGACGTTCTATGAACTTCATGAAGCTGCTAAGCGATCGGCTACGACCGCACCAGCGCTTTTAGAAAGGACCAGACCGTCCAGGGGTGAGGATGCATGCAAAACTCAAGGGAACAGGCGTCTTATCAACAAGCAATACAACACTGGTCCTTCGGTAAGCGTGGTAGGAGAAGGAGGGAAAAGGAAAGCTCCAGCGACGGAGCAACAACCCAAATGCGCAGCGCCAGCGCAGACGTCCCTATACCGGAAAGCCACGGCTAAAACTCCTGAAGCTGGGGATGCTCCAGACTTCCCATTTCCAATAGACGAAGTCATTGAACTAATGGAAGCATGGATTCAAGATGATGCAATCAAGCTACCTCCTCTTAGGTGTCCACCAACGGAAGAAGAAATGGCGAATCCCAAATACTGTCGTTATCACATGTTAGTCAATCATCCAACCAGTGAGTGCAACAAGTTGAAGCGCATTTTCAAAGAGAAGGTGGATGCAGGAGAACTTCAACTTGGAAACAAAGGAGTCAACAGAGACCCCCTTCATGTCAGGAGTTTCATGATTTCTGGGGACTCTGTTTACAAGACTGTGCATTCTATGATGGAACGGTTGTGTGAAATTTTGTATTTCTTTAAGGCACAGCGTCAAGACATGTTTGGGGCTCTTAACCGTGTCGTATCAGGAAAGCGTCTGTTTCCAGTTAAGGAAGTTGCTTCTGAGCCTCAATCCTTCCTAGGAAACACGAGATGTAACTGGGGACTCCTAACCGTCGCTCGCTTGAAGGATGTCGAGTTCGACAACGTACTGATTGATGTAGTATCTGATTTCAATATCGTCACCGTCAAGGCCCTGAAAGCTGTGAAGATCTCGAAGCAGGACGTTGTTCATTGCTCAACCACAATTAAAAATTCCGAATGAGAGTCCAGAGACACGTAGGGAGACACCGACCTCGAGATCAAGATAGGGGACCCTCTAACACGCAGTAAGTTTCATATTGTGAAAGATTACCCGAACTATGATATGATTCTGGGGCGCTCATGGGTGCACGACAACAAACCAAAGTTAGGGGTGTGTCCTTTGCCGGTGTCTATACCTGAGAGGATCTCCAACAAGCCATCCAATCCCGAAGACTATTTGCTGCCGTATCAATCACTCACAAATATGACGCAATTACCTGGAGAGAGCCCGTCAGCATACGTTAGAAGATTTTGAACCCAAGTAAGTCTCATCGAACAACCCTTTTTACAACCAATCACTCTTCCTTCTGATAAGTCTCGGGGACTCGCTCCAATCAACAACCCATCCGCCACCAGGAGATGTGAATGGTATGCTGGTCCTTTTAAACGCTTTGTTAAAAGTTTAGAAGCTGTCTCGGTCAAAGACGGCAAGCCCAAGGATCAAGTAGCCGTACAATTCCCAAACCCATTTCAAATTGGAGATTTGGTAATGAAGGCGACCGCGTTTCAAGTTGGGGATGTGACGGTGAAAGTGACCGCTCAGTCTGATTTACCTACAGAAATGGAAGATAAGCCATATCTGGTGGCGGATGTTATTCCAGGCGGTTACTGTAAGCTCATCAATGCTGACAAACTGGAAGGCGTGATGATTCACTCACGATGGCTCGAACTCTACAGTACCTAAAAGGCTGTGCTACCATTTCCTCCAGCGTTCTCTCCATACCTAAAACGCTGTGCTATATTTTCCTCCAGCGTTCTCTGTAGTATTTCTTCCAGCAATTTCCTCTCTCATGCAATATTTGTAATTCCTCCAAAATGATTGCACTGCTTGCATTCATAATTAGGGTTTCAATTTGTCAATTAATCAACGTATTATTTACTTTTAGAATTCTCTCATGAATCATGACACAAAGTCTTGAACAAACCTAAAACTCTCATTACCCGTCAGTTCAAACCAGAAAGACAAAACCTAAAAGAAACATCTCATATCTTTCGAGAAACATCGAAGTAATACGTGCAGGAAGAAAAGAAGCAAAGGAATTGTAATTATTAGGGCAAACGCTTCGAAGAGCAGTCTACTCCAACAATAAAACAACTCTGTAATCACCACATGATTAGGCGGATTGCAACACAATAGGAATACAGGCAGGTTCGTGACCAATCTCTGATTTTCATCATCGAATCCCCTTCGTTATTTTTTTAGGGTTATATGCGATCATCATAAGGGCAAGTGCGCGTTCACATGAGAACGCATCATCAAATATCATGGAGAGATTCTATCGGAACCTTACTGGAGAAACACTACAACTAGGGTTCCCGGATATCAAAGAGAAAATCATTAGATTAAAACCAGGCTCAACCATAAAACTACTGAGAGTACGAGAAAAAAATTTCTACAAAATCGTAGAAAGTGCTCAACTACAAATGAAAGCAACAAAGGGAAACTTTAGACATTGGAAGTATCGGCGGTGTCTTCACTGGCGCTGTCATTGGAAGCTGCTTCAACACTTTCATCATAAGCCACTGTTGTGTCCTCTCTGGAAGCCACATCGACTTCCCCTTTTGATGCCGCTTCGACGTCTTCCTCAACATCCGCTTCAATATTCCTTCCAGAAGACGCGCCGATATCGCCCTTGGAAGCCGCTTCAACATCTTCATCCTTGGAAGCTGCTTCAACATCTTCTTCAGATGCCGCTACCATGATCTCCTCAATAGCCACTTCAGTGTTCCCTCCGGCGGTTGCTTCAATACCCTCCACAGAATCTACTTTGACCTCTCCCTCAGGAACTTCCCCAACAACCTTCTGAGGATACTCTGGTTCGTCCATGTCAGAATCGAGGATGATGACTCCGTTACAGACAGGGTAATCATACTTGTTTTCAATGGAAGGCTGCTGATGCTCGATCCTTTGCCACTTTAGCCGAGGTGCAAACCTTCCAGCTCTCGCACTCGGCAGCTGAGACGCTTCGCCGCGCCTCCATTCTTCCTCCATGCCGACCGAAGCCAAGAAAGCCTGAACACGCTCCTGAACAAAACGTAGTTGCATAAGATACATACCCTGTATGGCACGATCAACTTCACGAAATGGAGGATCTATTTTGTCCATCACCTCCTCGAACGCGCTAGCCTCAGGTTTGTTGACTTCGAAGCTCTTCTTCGGAGAAGTAAAAGAGTAATCATCACCAGGAGTTCGCATCATACACTGCAAAAAGGGAGTTATGATCATATCGACAGCTGGTAAATAAAAATCATTATTATCAATCAAAAATCTGCACAATGAACAAGGAGCAATACCTGGAACGAGGAAGAGAAGCAATCCTGTGATGAGAAAAGGCTCCAGCGTCTTCTTTATATTCCACAAATCAGCAAGACCCGGGAAGAAAAGGAGTCTCTACTCGTCGTGTATAAAGGCTCCAGATACGGGATAACAATCAAGTAGATACTTATCTATCTGAAAAAGATAACCGCGCTGAAAGGAAACGTTCCCTACGCAAGGACCAAGCCAGTCTCTATCCTGGTAATGTACATCGAACTCCTCTTGAGAATTTATTTATCTGTCACCATCTAGTGCTTACCCCGCAACAATGTCACCGTTACGTGCTAAGCATGGGACTTAATGTTGATGGTGGTTTTTAGTTCAGTGTCAAAATCGTAAAACCCTATATTTAGCGCCGTGATCCTGCAAAGGAATGATGGACGCTTGAAAATAACGAGTGCTCAAACCTCTTTCTTTATGCATGTGTTGAACAACTCAATATGTGTATATATGAAATTCATTCGGAATGGTGCGCATAGTAGCAATCCCAAATATTCTGTGAATTCTATTTTATGCCATCATTATTAACTAATGCATGAATTGCCTATTTTTCGTGCTATGTTCTCAGCCGAACTCTCATTATTGACATGGCATGACGATTAAGTGTTCACTCTCAGCAGAGTAGCAAGAATCTCCCGAAGTGCCAGTGTTGAGATCTGCACAAAATACCCGCACATGCTACATAATTCTTTGACAAAGAAAATCTCGTATCGACGCGCTTTTAATTAAAGACAATCGAACATGTTTAATTTCCTTAAGGGAAATCTAGACTGTCCATGTCAGTCTCAGAAACGATCACGGCCACACAATTTGGCCGCGCAATTTAACAAGCCTAGCCAAACCCTGGCGGAAATAGGCAACCATCATGACGACTGTCGGCGGGCCCACTAACACCCCAACCGATCGGACCATGCCTAAGTACATCCCAACGTTTTCAAACGCTAACCCTAAGTAGGGTGGTCGCGTTGTTTGGAAGATGCTCGAATGAGCTAGGCTGTTCAAAACGGTCTTAAAAGCATCATGAACGTCCAACTTAGATGGCCTAGTTGGACGGCTTCGATCCTCATACGAAAAGTTAAGGAAGCGCAAGCATCATCATCAGCGGGCCGACTAGTGCCCTAGTCGATCGACTCACATGCGGCAAACCTATAGAGTGCTCAATCGCTTACCCAAACATGGGCGTTCACGCTGTGTAAAATAGCTCAAATGAATGGAGACCAACAAAGACGGTCTCAAAACGCATCACGTCCGTCCAACTTAGCCCGGCCTAGTTGGGACGGCTTAGATAGCATCTTGAGCGACAGAGAAGTACCGGCATATACACCAGCGACCCCAAACTACATCCATGGTTGATCGACTTACTCACAAAGAAGCCAAGAACGTATAGAATCGTTCACCCAAACTAGGATGATCGCGCAGCCTTGAAAACCCTAAATTGAATAAGCGGCGTTATACAACTGCTTCTAATCGATCATATCCATCCAACTTCGCCAGCCTAGTTGGACGGCTTAGATCATGTTCAAACGATCAAGGAGATGCCAACGCGTTCACCGTCGAACCAACTCCACAAGTGGCCGATCGACTTGCTCATAGCAAATCCAAAGCGCATCAAATCGCCGGCCCAAACATGGGTGTTTGCGTTGTTTTCAAAAACCTAAAATCGCTTTACGGCAACACATTACTGCCGCAAATCGATCTTGACCACTCATCTTCGCCATCTGATTTGAGTGGATTATATTTAATCTTAAACGGCCCAGAAGATGTCAACATGATCACTGTGGGCCCACCTTTACACGTGATTAACTGCCGCAAATCATTTCGTCCATCCAACTTTGCTAACCTAGTTGGATGGTGTGGATTTATTTTTCAAAAACAAGCAAAGCAACATGGTGAAGACCGACCATCCTTCTTCCACATGAGGCGATCGGCCAAGCAATGACTAGACCGTAGGGTCCTCAAACGATCACCCAAAGGTGGTCGATCATCTTTATCTCCTTTAAGACGCCTCTCGCGACTTTTTCAATCGTGCTCTAAAACAATGATGCTTCATACACATCAATTAGTTTGAGCGCTTAAATGCGATGTTTCACATGCATCGAATACATACAATATTTTATATTGGCCTCATAAACAACTTAGTTGTTTCACTTAATAGCACCATGCTATTATCCGATGTGGGTCCCACGACTTGACCCACTTATTCGAGACATCACACATGCCACAAACTGGGGGATGCTTACTAAGGTATTGGTCTGGCGGTTTACAGCGTGCGGTGTGCAACGCGCCCATTACGAGAGCGTGTTAGGAAAAGACGGACGGTTAACAATGATGGAGTAGTGGGTGAAGGTGTGATCACGCAATGATCACCACCTCTTACACAACTCATTACTCCACCACTTAACTTCCTCCACTTCCTACGAGATCAGGTTTGTGCTCAAATGACTTGTATAAATAGATTTTCAATCTATTTGAAAAGACAAGACACAAGTGTTATCAACACAAGTAGCCAGAAACCATTTTCTGATACACAAGTCATAAATAGACATACCTTCATAATTCAACATTCTGATCTCAAACATCTTCTCCACTTCCCTCCCTAAGATCAACCCTTCGCCTTCACCTTGTGACTGAATTGAATCTGGAACGGCCATTTCTTGGTTTAATCCAGAGTCTTACAGATTGATTTCTCGAACCTAAAAGCATTCCCGTGAAGTGCATTTGTTTAGGGTTTGAACTCGTTTCTCATCAACACACCCCAAATTACCAAAAAACAGCAGAATCAGTTTTTACCCCAAAACACTTATCATGGCGTTGGCCACGAACAGGAGGTAGGTTAGCACGCAGGGCGCTATTTATGGCATGTTTTGGCATGCTGCCACAAAGTGGCATGTTAGCATGCCGCTCATCTCATTGGCGCAACATGGCACGTTTGGCATGTTGGCGCGGTTTTTGGAAAGCCAATTGGCTTCGTGAGCATGTGGCGCAGTTTCCCCTTTTTAACATTGTGGCAAGTTTAGAGCAACCTGATTGGTCAAGAGAGGGCCGGCCAAGCATGGGCGTGGCTACACTTCTGGTGTGAGTGTGGCGGCTTTAGAGTGACCTGATTGGTCGACGGGAAATGGGGCCGACAAGTATGGGCCCAGCCACAACTTATGTGCTTGTGGCGAGTTTAAGGCGACCTGATTGGTCTATGGGGAATAGGTCCGGCAAGTATGGGCCCAGCCACAACTCATGGGAGTGTGGCAGGTTTAAAGCGACCTGATTGGTCGACAAATGATTAAGGGCCGGTTAGGTAGGATGGGGCATGGCCAAGTGGCTCCGGTTAGCCTATGGCATGGCCACGCTCCCCTCATTGTTGCTCCTAATCCGCGGCTCTATTTATTCTTTGCTTTCGGACTGAGTATTTTGTGCAAGGGCCTTAACCTTGGTACTTGGAGGTCCTTGCTACTCTGCTACGAGTGAACACAAATCCGTCATGCCATACCAATATTAAGGGTTCTGCTAGGGAACATAAGCACAAGAAAAGTACTCAACATGCTCCGACATTTGTGAGTAATGCAGCTAGGAGCTTATACACTCATTAGGCTCTATACTAGTGAACAGTTCATCTAGGAGCTTGAGTTTCGATACAATATGAAGAGAGACATAGGTACTCGTCATATTTTGATATATTCTCCAAATTCCCTGCGGAATATAGACATATCAATGTCTACTGCATCTGATGCGGGGTCAGGTAGATAGACTTTTACAAATTTAACCCTGAGCTAAAACCACCATCAACATTAAGTACCCTGCTTAGCTCGTAACAGTGGCATTGTTGCGGGGTAAGCATAAGATGGTGACGGACAAGGATAAAAATCAAAGTGACAAGTCATGAAGAAATTGCCAGGAAAATTTGGCTAACCTTTGGCATGAGACATGAAGAATCCGTGGGCGTTTCGTAACTCTAGCTTGGCCATAGGGTGTTGGGCAGAGATGGCGCTGCAACTTGGTCCGCGGATCGGTGGATGGCGCTAGCTGGCCAGGTCACGGAATGTATGGAGATGGCGTTTGGCTTTAGTCCGGGGAATGGTGGAAACTGGCTTCACTCCATGGAATGGTGGAAACTAGCTTCAGTCCATGGAATGGTGGAAAATGGCTTCAGTCCGTGGAATGGCGGAAACTGGCTTCAGTCCGTAGAATGGCGGAAACTGGCTTCACTCGTGGAATGGTGGAAACTGGCTTCAGTCCGTGAAATGAGGAAAATATGGTGCTGGAACTTTGGCTACCAAACGGTGATGGTGGCGCTGGAACTTTGGATACCAAATGGTGATGGTGACGCTGGAACTTAGGTTACCAAATGGTGATGGTGGCGCTGGAACTTCGGCTACCAAATGGTGATGGTGGTCTTTGGAACTTTGGCTACCAAATGGTGATGATGACGTTGATGGCTTCGATTCGTGGAACAGTGGAAATGGCACTTGGAAGGCTTGCCGAAATTTGGATCACGGAATCTTTTGGAGCGTTGGCGCTTACTTAACCATAGAGTGCTGGAGCCATGGAGAGTTGGCATGACCCCGATAATACTGAAGCCATGGAGAGTTGGCTTGACCACGGAGTGCTGGTTACATGGAGCGATGTAGGTTGAGCGACTGGTGTTCCTCGTGCTGGCGTGCTGCTGGTTCGGTCATGGAGCGGAGATATTGGCACACTACTTGTTCGGCTATGGAGAATGAGCGTGGTGCGCCTAGTCATCTATTACCGTTCATGGAGAAATAAGGAATCCTTATTCTGTTCAAACTCTAGAAACTGCGTTCGTATGAAAAGGTGTATCGACCCTCTTCTGTTTTTGTTGTTCGCCGGCTCCGTGCTTTCATCTGCAGTATCTGGCTCCTCTTCGTCATTTGTTAGCGGTGGTAGAGCGAGCATTAATGGCAACAAAGCAATCTCCAATAGTTATAATCAACATCAAGGCAAGCCAGGAGAGCTCAAGGTAGGTGCTCTCGCATGTATCCACCCAACAGTACCATCGATCTTCTCCAAAATGTGTAATAAGGTTCTGAACGAGTATCTTACCTCTCCAGTGAATTTCAAAATTTACCAAACTCCATTGCGTTCTTGGGATGGATGGATGAAATAATGTCAGGGCTAATCTTGGAGATTGTGGTTGCGTTGTTGGTTCATCCTTGACTTTAGGTTATTTGGTACCTAGACTTTCTGATTGCGATGATGATATGTTGTAGATGCTTGTATGGTCGAAATCTCCCGGAGCCATTGGGTGAAATAGATGAGTTGAGAGACGTTCCGTTGCTGATGTGTTGCTATCAAGTCTTTAAGGACGTCGTTCCAAGCGACATCCTTTGAACCATCTTCTGAATATTGGACTATTGAATGGAACGGGATGCGGTGAGCAGTCCCCAGTTATACTTCTGTTAGATCCGATGGCGTGGCCAAATATGTGAATGTATCTATGTGGCTTGATTTTGGAGTCTTTGATGGTTGTCAGGATGGACTGCAATGAGCAGTCCCCAGTCGCACTTCTCTTTAGTTTCTGAAGTTGTTTTCTCCGAACAGGCTTGGGATCCGCCGTGGTCTCGTAAAGTGTTGCAGGCGCCTTCTAGACAGAGAGGTGATGATATTCTTATGCTACACCCTTGAAGAGTAGATGACCTTGTCGTGGTTATGACCTTTTTGTTGACCGTGTCTTTTGAGATTTTATAGTGAAGGGATTCCATGTAGAGCCTCAGTCCCCAAGTGTGGTTTACATGTTTTTATCCGGTGTGGTCGGTGGGTTGACCATGATAAAGATATCGCCGTCTTGCATCCGTACTGGTGACTTTTTAGTAATTGTTGCTATGGTAAAGCTCTGGATGGTATCAACAAACGAGCGAGTAAACTGTCCACGACCACGAGCTTTTGGCGGTATGGATCAAAAGGTGGTTACGACTACAAACCCGAGCTGGATGCGATCATGATCCTCGACAGGAGGAGTGTGCTGGCTACGGCACGATACTTGGCAGTAAGGAGTGGTTGCTATGGCACGATCCTTGGCAGGAAGGAGTGGCGGCTACGGCACAATTCTTGGCAATGAGGAGTGGTGGCTACAAGGGAGAATGTTGTGACTTCGGGAGAGAACGTTGAAGCGGAGCGGATTCTGGAAAAAAACGTTGAACAGGCTCCTTCTGAGTTGTTGTCATGTCCGTATGAGTTTTGGCAAGAACTTCCTGTCTCTCCATTAAATCGATAATGGTAATGGGAAGGTTGGTTTCTTCTGGCTTCTCGTTCAGACGAAGAAATGGTGACAGCTCTGGTGATGATTGGATACGGTCATGCTCGAAGAAATATTAGGAGTAGCGGTGGCTCTGGATCTGGTAATAAGAGGCGTCACATTAGAGGGGATGCTTCCAGTGCCTCTAGTATTGGTGGTAGAGGATGTAACGCCATGGGACGTGCTGACTGCACTTACGGATGGTACATTGGTGTTGGTCATTCCCTTTTTGCTCTCGTACGATACGGCCACATACTTTATTCGCTTAGGATCTCTCCACGAAACTGAATTTTCAGGTTGCAAATCCGATTTTATTGTGTGAAGCAATCCTGGCCGCGAGAAGTCCCCAGTCGTCCTTTATTGTCTGTGTAACATCTTTATGCCGATCTGCGAAAAGACGGAGGATCTCCAGTCCTCGGGCGCAATTCCCCTGAATCTATCTTTTCTTGGACGACGCCTTTCAAAGCATTGCATTCACTGGTAGGATGATTGACAAACCTGTGGTAATGGCAATACTTGGGATTTGCCATTTGTTCTTCAGTTGGTAGGCGCCTAACAGGAGGTAGTTTGATGGCATCGTCTTGAATCCATACTTCCAGGAGTTCGATTACTTTCTCGATCAGGAACGGGGAGTTTGGAGCAACATATCCAGTTTCTTATTGTTACACGGGAACCTTAGCCTCGACCTTATGGGGTGAAGCCATCTGATGCGCTGGTGCCACACGTTTGGGTTGTTGTTCCGCTGCTGGAGTTTTTCTCTTTCTCCCTTCATTAGCGATTGACTGGAGGTTGGATATTTTATTAGAAAGACGCCTGCTTTCCTGAACATCTTTACGAGCTTCTTCATTCTGGAACAGTTCGGATCGACTGAGTAAAGCAGCAGCGGATCTCTTAGTAGCTTCTGATGCAATATGGGAATTGATATTTTCCAAGAAGGACGCACATAATGAAATCACCTTTTCATTGTGAGGACTCTGATGAGAACGTGATAAATCCCACGAGTCTTCTTTTTGATATTGAGGAAACATCTTTTGATCTTCATGAGCAGACAAGTTAGCTTGGTGGATACCTTTCTATTCAGCGTGACCATAGGCTTTATCCTCCTCACTAGGAGTAGGAATGTGAATCTTGGAAAAAGGACTACCACCATCAACATTGATCCAAAATGAATGGTTGATATCGCTTCCCACAGAATGAATATGTGTTGGTTCCTTTGACAGTTGATCCGTGAGCGCTTTCAAAAGCGTAAATACTCCGTACCGCGTCTTGACAATAGTAGCTTGATTCTCGACAATATCATTCAGGATTTTCGTCAAATCATGAATAGTTGTTAAATATCGAGACTCCATACCCTCGACAATGGTTTTGAATGAAAGAACGGATTCAGGGATAACATATGGAGTATTTCCGGTGCTAGGCGAAGTAAAATTTGGATTGAGGGTTTCTGAATCATTCCTTAGATCAACCATCTTGAGAAATTTAGGAAATTGAAAAAGGGTTTGAATTTGGCCTAAGACCAATTGGGATGAAAATGTAATTGGGAATTGAATTTGCAACCGAGAGATTTAATCTCCCACTATGGTTGCCAATTGTTTGTGGGTGAAAACTATTTCTGCTAATTCTGGTAATTTTGGGTGTGTGGATGAGAAACGAATCTAAACCCTAAACAATGCACTGCACGGGATTACTTTTTATTCGGGAGATCAATCTGTACAATCCTGGCCTAAACCAAGAAATGGTCGTTCCAGGCTTGCTTCGGTCATAAAGTGAATGAGAAGGGTTAGTCTTAGAGAGAGAAACGAAGAGAGTGTTGAGACCAGAATGGTTAATTTTGAAGGTGTGGTTGTTTTATGACTTGTATCAGAAAGTGAAACTGGCTTGTAGAATG
Organism: Papaver armeniacum; assembly: GCA_023531295.1. NCBI lineage: Eukaryota > Viridiplantae > Streptophyta > Magnoliopsida > Ranunculales > Papaveraceae > Papaver > Papaver armeniacum. Next base: position 164,545 of record JAJJWW010004521.1, read on the forward strand.
AAAAGCTATCAGTTCTTTGGTGATTTTTGGATATTGTGTTGTTCTATGACCCAAAACTAGTTGTTTGGTGGAAATAGGTGAAGCCTATTTATAAAAGTCATATTTAAACGTACCCTGGTCTCGTAGGAAGTGGGAACTATTGGGTGATGGAAGAGTGGATTAACGTATAACCGTCAGAAACCCATGCTTCCACGATGAAGGAAGTGGATCCGTTTACACCCGTCACTTATTTCCGCCACTAATTGTCCCGCTTCATGACACTTTCTTATAACGGACGTATTGCACGCCGCACGATGTAAACCGCCAGACCAATACCCTGATGAGTATCCCCCAGTTTGTTACATGTTTGATGTCTCGAGTGTTTTTGTGGAAAACGTGTAGCAGGTTGCTATGTGCGGCAAGTCAAAGTCAAGAGTCTTGCCGCAGGAAAATAACATGTGATGCTATTAGGCACGTCTTGGTTGGTCGCTATAACTTGCCACAAGTCCTTCAGTTCGGTGGAGAACTTGGATGGCTGAGATTGCATCTCAAGAGGAAGGGTATCCGTTGATTATGGATACCTTTTGTTGGCGCCTGGTAATGGCACAGTGGCGTTTTTGGTGTATACCAGTGGCACTGCGAAATGACTGGTATAGCTCGTGCATGCCAGTGGCACGGTGGTATAAGTGGCACCTGGCATAGCCATGGCCACGAGATTTAAGCGGCTGGTCGCCTAAAACTTGCCACAAGTCTGTCAGTTCGGTGGCGAATTTGGATGGCTGAGATTGCATCTCATGAGAAAGGATGGCCATTGATTATGGACATTTCTTGTTGTATAGCAAAGTGGCGCCATTGGTATAATGGCGTCTGGCGTAGCCATGGCATAGCGGCATGCCAGTGGTGTAGCCGTGGCAGCTATTTTGGCATATTGGTGTTAGACCCAAATATGGCTCTGGAAACATTTGCCATGTTGCTAAGTTAAACTTAAGGCCTTAGGAGAATCAATTAACCTAGTTGGCATGGAGACTTTAGCTAAATTAGGGTTTGGCGTATCGAAACCTTAATTAGCACGGTGGCGTGGCTGACATAACAGGCGCATGCCATTGGCACGATGATGCAAGTAGCGCCTGGCGTAGCCATGGCCGCTAGGTTTTGGCACATTGGTGTTGGACCCGAAATGTGGCGTGGCAACATTGGCCTTGTTGCCACATCAATCCCAATGCTCCGGGGAACGTTACTTGGCTTGGTTGGCGTAGCAACTTTGCCTAAATTAGGGTTTGGCATGCAGACGCGGCATGGCGACACTTTTTGTGCAAACGGTGCCATAGTTGTGCCAAAGGAACTATAGCAAAGACATGGTGTGGAAACGGCCATAGGAGTAAGGATTGTCGTGGTTGGCTATAATATGGCGCCATTCCTAGGGCTTCCTGGGTCCCACACGGCTTGTGGCATGTTGTGGGGTCGAAGTGGCATAATTTGTGTCACGACTAGAAATTAGGGCTTTGGTTAATGTAGAGTCGTGCTTCTGACTAGAAAACCCTAATTTTAGCTTATCATGGTGTTGGCCACGAACATGAGGTAGGTTAGCACGCAGGGCGCTATTTATGGCATGTTTTGGCATGCTGCCACAAAGTGGCATGTTAGCATACCGCTCATCTCATTGGCGCAACATGGCATGTTTGGCATGTTGGCGCGGTTTTGGAAATCCAATTGGCTTCGTGACCATCTAGCGCAGTTTCCCTTTTTAACATTGTGGCAAGTTTATAGCAACCTGATTGGTCAGAAGAGAGGGACGTCCAAGCATGGCCATGGCTACACTTCTGGTGTGAGTGTGGCGGCTTTAGAGCGACTTGATTGGTCGATGGGAAATGAGGCCGGCAAGTATGGGCCCAGCCATAACTTATATGCGTGTGGCGAGTTTAAGGCGACCTGATTGGTCGATGGGGAATAGGGCCGGCAAGTATGGGCCCAGCCACAACTCATGGGAGTGTGGCAGGTTTAAAGAGACCTGATTGGTCAACAAAGGAGTAAGGGCCAGTTAGGTAGCATGGGGCGTGTCCAAGTGGCGCCGGTTAGCCTATGGCATGGCCACGCTCCCCTCATTGTTGCTCCTACTCCGCGGCTCTATTTATTCTTTGCTTTCTGACTGAGTATTTTCTGCAAGGGCCTTAACCTTGGTACTTGGAGGTCCGTGCTACTCTGCTGTGAGTGAACAAAAATCCGTCATGCCATACCAATATTAAGGGTTCTGCCATGTAATATAAGCATAAGAAAAGTACTCAATGACTCCGACATTTGTGAGTAATGTAGCTAGGAGCTTATACACTCATTAGGCTATATACTAGTGAACAGTTCATCCAGAACCTTGAGTTTCGATATAATATGAAGAGAGACATAGGTACTCGTCAGATTTTGATATATTCTCCAAATTCCCTGCATAATATAGACATATCAATGTCTACTGCATCTGATGCCGGTTTAGGTAGATAAACTTTTACAAATTTAGCCCTGAGCTAAAAACTACCATCAACACTATGGTAATAGATAAATCCGTCTCCCACGAATATACCTACGAGTTTTTTTCCGTCTTTTGATAAATCAAGGTGAACAGGAACCAATTGATAACCCGGACTTATATTCCCTAAGAACAACCTAGTATTATCAATTACCTCACAATAATCTTAATCGACGCGGCGAAAGAAGATATTGTGGAATCACAAACGATGAGACGAAGATGTTTGTGACTACTTTTTATCTTGCCTATCATATATATCAATCTCAAGCCAATCCTTATGATTGTACTAGTACGATAGAAACGACAAGATCAGATCACACAACTACGATAAAGTAGTATCGGTCTGGCTTCACAATCCCAATGAAGAGAAGAAATCAAAGTTTAAAGGAGAATCGACTCTAACTTATGCAACTAGTATCACACATAAGGTGTGGGGATTAGGTTTCCCAGTTGCTAGAGTTCTCCCTTATATAGTCTTTCAAATCAGGGTTTGCAATCAATGTTAGCTTGGTAACAAAGCATCCGTTAGATGAAAACCTGATTAGATTCAATTTAATATTTCTCAATCGTTACACACAAATGAAATGCACATCTCTAGGCTTGAGTAACCGTACCAAAACATGTACATTTGTTGGTTCAACAATAGTAATCAAATGGTTAGCCATATGATCAATTTCATATCAACCATATTATTCTTCACCATAACTAGTTCAAATGACTCAAATGAACTAGTTAGAGAGTTATTCAATTGCTTAGATCGTATGTAACTACACAAGACATAATCGAAGCAAAAACAATTTGATTCACTCGAATCGATTCATGAACTTTATAGCCACGGTTTGCAAAAGCATTCCTTAGTTTAAATAAACATGAGTTCAAGAACAATCGTTTTTAGATATAACCAACTCAAGTTCGCGGACTGGGTTCGCGGGCTTAAGTTCCCGGAAGGAGTTCACAAACTCCAGCAGATTTTCTGGGGTCGAGAACTTCCGCCAGTTCGCAGACTGAGTTCACGGTTCTTATTTCGGTTCTCTTGATCAACAAAGTTCGCAAACTTCGGTTCAAGGAATAAGGACTTATACATATATGTGTTTCCACAACAATGGTTATATCCACCAATGGTTATGATGTGATATCTTCATATGATTTTGTAGAAAACATTGTGGATCAATCAATGTATAAATCTCAAGGTTAGTGGGAGCAAAATAATTTTTCTTATCCTATGATGATATTTTGTTGGCTAGTAATGATTTGGGCTATTACATGAAGTTAAACAGTTTCTTTCATAAAATTTTGATATGAAGGATATGGTTAAGTCTCTTATGTCATTGGCATAGAGTAGATTCATAGAGACAAGTCCGAAGGGATAGTAAGACTGTCTCAAAACTCAAAAGGCCTACATAAACAAAATTTTGGAACGGTTCCAAATGCAGAATTGTGCACCTAATACATCACATGTTCAAAAGGGAGATAAGTTAAGTTTAGATCATTGTCCAAAGAATGATATAGAAGTACAAATGATGGAAACCATTAATATTCCATATGCATAAGCGGTCGGAAGCTTAATATATGCACAGGTCTGTACAAGACCTGGCATTGATTTCGTAGTTGGAATGTTTGTGATAGGTGTCGTAAAACACCTAATTTTATATCTAGTATTTATGATTTCTTTGCGAGTTTTCTTGTAAATTATGTATCTTATGTTTACTTTTTAGTTTATCAGGTGCAATGGAGTCATTATGAGCAAAAGAAAGACAAATCAATCACTTTGAGCAAGGAGCGGAATTTGGTCATTTCACAGGCGAGCGATACTCGGAGCCCAGTCATAGATAAGGGACAACACGTTGAAGTCTAGTAAAATTTTCTAAAGGCACCCATGGGTGTCAATAGCCGTCCCACACTAATAGACCGAGTTAGGTCGAACTCATCTATTTTCAGACAACAAATTTACATTCCTCTCTTCAGCTGCAGATGAATCTCCAAACTTGTAATGGAGATTGAGAGAAATCAACAAAAGAATTAGGAGCTGAGATGTTTGAATTTGTGAAATATGGAAGATTTGTGTTGTTTCTGGTCAAATGAAGTCAAAGAACGATGATTTAAACTCGATTCGAGTTTGGGTAGCTGCTGTTGTGATTTGAGAGATGATGATAGTTTGAGGTTTTATTTGAGTTCGAGAAATTGCAGATTCAGAAAGAATGGCTCGAATTACTGGTGGGTCTGTGACAAATTGCAAGGCAGGGTGTTTGAATTTGATGTTCAAGGGTTTTGTTGGCCAGAGATGTAACTGAGGTGCTGATGCTTGTCTGGTATATCAATTGAAATCTGGTGGTTGAGATGGTGGAGTCTCAGATGAATGACGAGTTTTGGGTTCTCAATAGTGCGATTCAACTGAGTTTGTGGCTCGGAGATCTGAATTTGAGTGATGGATGAAACTAAGATATTGGTGGTGATTACGGAGAAGAAGGAATTGGACATGGGTTTGTGTTTGAATGATGGAGTTAAGGTTCTGATGTTGGATCAAAGAGAGGAAATTGAGAAAGGTTGTGCTGAAGTGTAGAATGCTTGGTGGAGGTTGAATTCAGATGCAATATGGGTTTGGTTTTGAATCAGTCAAGGAAGAGATGGATTTAGAAGTTAATGGAGGCTCCAATGAGATGTTGTTGATTAATTGCAGGTGATAGAGAGGTGGTGCTGTTGTTGCAGCAATGGCTAGGCAGTGAAGAGTTGGTGCTTGTGTTGAACTGAAATGGGGAGTATGGCTTAAGGAGAAGGTGGTTTGATGATGCATTGCAGTGAGTGGGTTGAGGTAGTGCAGGTTTTGTTGCAGTGAAGGCAAGGGAGATGCTGTTGCAGGTGGCCTGAGCTGAGCTAATGAAGCTGGGATGAGCAAAGAAATGCAATGGTTGGAGTCTCAGATGGAAACTGTAGACAGGTGGTTATGCAGTGGTCTTAGTGTTGGAGTTAACTGGTGCAAGGAGCAATTGCAGGGAAGTACAGCTAGCCATGAGTTTCAGGGTTTGAGCTGAGATTACAGGGTTGGAGTCTGTGGTGGTACTGGAAATGCATTGAACTGAGTGTGCTCGCTGGTACTGGAGCAGAGAATTGCAGGTTCAGCTGCTGCAGGATTGAGAAGTTGTTGCAGTGATGAAGCTACAACAGAGATGAGCATTTGGAGCTAGGAACTGATGGATTCAGCTCAGATGAGAAGTACAAGATGCTGATATGTTGGCTTAAGATTGTGGTGCTGCCATGGCTCTGATGCAGTCGCAGTTTGCAATGGCCAGAGTTGAGATGGGTTTATGGCGCAATTGTATAACAAGTAATGAGTGGTGGTTCATGTTTGGTGGATTCAAGGGTTTGAGGCAGTGCTGCAGTTGGCAAAGCAAGGAGGTGGTAGCGACATCTGAAATTGTGCTGATATAGTGAATGAATTGTTAGATGAATGCTAGGAACCAAACTGTGCATGGAGGAAGAAAATGGCTTGAATTTGGCCTGGAGATTGTTCCAAAATCAGAGAAGACTCTGCTGGATTTCTTCTACAACGAGTCAACTCGGTGATCCGATCCGATCCGATTCATGACTCAGACGGATTTGGACCTGCTGGGCTTGTGGGTTTTTCTGAAGCGGAACTGAGTTTATGGGCTGGAGTGCTTGTCCCATGACCCAGTTGGTATTTTGCTATGTCAAAACCGTGACCTAGACTTGGAAATTGGGTGGAGAAGTGAAAAGCTATATAAGGGGTCCCCTGTTCCATCTCTTGGGAGATATCTAATATAAAATCTTTTGCCTCTACTCTTGTTCTAGGGTTTAGAAACATGAAGTCTTTTCTTTTTCGCCTTGTGATGAACTCCTTTAACATGAGCTAGAGTTTTATTATTGGTTATGGATAAAGTTGATTTCACATAACATGAATCCTTGTTTAATATATTAGTTTTGTCTCAATATTATCGTTTATGATTCACCATTAATATTGTTATATGATTTGAATGCGTGTTTAGTCGAGTCGCGAATCGATTGAGTTTGTTTTCATCTCTATTGCTAGATTAGGATTTATTATACGCAAAAGTGATAGATTCCTGATTACAAGTAGCATAATTGTGATTATTGCTTGTAGTGATACATCCTAGTAGTCTCATGTGAGTCATAACCTTTGTTAAATCGGATTAGTGCTTTTACACGTTCGATTGCTTTAATTGGCCTGATTTCATAGAACCTAATGCATCTAGGGAATTAAACTTGATTAGTGCTTTTACACGTTAGGTTGTTCTTTTAGATAGAATTCATATTCGCATCTTTTAATGTGTTTGTTGATGACAAGAGGAGATTAGCGGGGTATTCTTGCGATCAAGGTATCCTAGGGCCTTTGATAAAATAGAGATTAAAATATCAATTCTAGTTATTAAGGCAAGAATATGTTAGTGAATGAAAACGATATCCTTAACCAATATCTTTATATCTTGATTTACGTGTTTGCTTTACTTTATTTGTTTTTAGTATAACTTATTTTATAAAAATCAGATTACCCCCCGGTATTATTTATAGGAAACTGAAACAACTTGACAACCTAAGTCCTCTCTATGGGAACGATCCTTTCTTGCCCTTGCTATATTTATATTTTGAGTAGTAAGAAAGTGTAATTTATTTTTGACGCCTACGACAACGATCAGTTTGGCAGATTTTGGACTAACCTTGGTGAAGCTAGTGTTATGAAGCATCTTCACAAGCTATGTATATGGTTATAGAATTTTTATCACATGGCTAAGAATTGTGAATTTATATCTAGGCCGTTAATGTTATGTTGTGATAATTCAGTGCATAGTTTTTCATCTTCGTGAGTGATTTTGAGAATTCTTTTTAGGCGCAAAACATGATTGTATTCATGTTCCCCCAAGGCTTCCAAGAATCGAGAAATGTGTTCACGAGCATTACGAGACTGGTTGAGAGGGAGGCGGGGAGGTGTAACCTCTTGGTAAAGGAATCCGTTGCACATCCACGGGAGGGTGCGGCCGATGTTGGCGAACGTCCGGTCCCCTTTTCCTCGATTTTTCTAGATCTTCATGCGTAATGAAGTTGGAAGGCTGGTCTTCCCTTTGGCGCCTGTGGAGCAACACGAGTTTCTTCATTAAGCCGAGTGAAACGCCCTGTTTGTATCTCTCTCGCCGGCTCCAAGGGTTGCCGCGAGTCTTGCGGCAATCGTTCGATCAAAGTTTTAAGGAAAGTGAGTATCTCTTTTACGAGTTGCGGCCATCTCTGTTGAGTTTTAGCAAGAATTTCTGTTTCTCCATCAAGCAATGGTACTAGACGGCGGTCTTCCTCTTGTGTCTCGGCCTCGTCCCGACGGAGGAGTGAAAGTTGCTGCTCGGTAACCACCGGAGGCTCCGCTAGTGTTGGTGACAAGAGGTCGGCTCTCGAGACGTGTCGGCCACGGAGAGCTCCATGACAGCACGCCAACACCGGAGTGTTATTCCGAATTGATTCTTGATCCGCACTGGAGTTCCACCATCTTGAAATGAATTGGGTCGATTGAATTGGTTCTAAGATCTACCCTTTTTTGAAATTGATGAAATTGAATCGGATTTCAAAGAAATTGATTTTCTGACAGGAATTAATCTCTGTGGTCGCCAATTGTTGATGGGTGAAAATTACTCCCGCCGAATTTGGTAATTTGAGGTGTGACGAGGAATGAATTTAAACCTACAACAAATGCATCTGCGGTGAGTGCTTGTAGATTCGAGAGATCAATATGCAAGTCGGCCTAAACCAAGAAATGGCGTTTCTGGACTTGTTTCAAAGTGAAGGAGATGGGGTTGATCTTCAAGAAGGTGTTGAGATTGTGAAGGTGTTGGCTTGCTATGACTTTAGAAAATGGTTGAATATTCATGTTGTTCTGCTTCGTTTCTTGTTGTCGTTTGAAATAGGGCTTATGAACCTATTTATACAAGTCATTGAGCCTCATTCACGTTTCTCGTGGGAAGTGGAGGTAGTGGAATGATGGAGTGGTGGATTTGTGTGTCGGTAGCATACGACCGGTCTTGGGCTTTCATCTCTAACCGTCCATGACTTCCTAACACGTTCTTGTAATGGCGCGTTTACCACGCCGCACGCCAGTAAAAGGGATGTATCCCCCGGTTTGTGACATGATTGATAACTGAATGTGGATTGGATCCACGGAAGATAGCATGTAATCTCAATTGAATAACTCCAACATCAAGAAAAGTGATGGGAGTTAAGAACTGTGGTTGTATAGCATATCGGATGAGATGATGTTTGAGACACTCAGATTGATGAAATCTGGTTTTTAAAGAGCAAGCATCACTCTTGACTTGGTCGAAACCAAGTATGGGAGGAATGTGTCAAATTAAATCACCGTCTCATGAAAATGTGCCACTCAATTTTAAAGAACATATTAACGTGTCATCCCAAGTTTGGGCGCGCGCCCCAAGACGACCCATTTATGCTTATAGATCCATTGACAAAAAGATTATATCTTCGAGATCGATTTAGGATTTGGGAGTGTTCTAAGCAAGAGGAGGTAGATGGGGGAGTTGTGTTAAGCATATAAGTGTAATCATCCTCTGATTTTATGATATGTCGTGCGGTTTGGCACATTCTGAATTATATGACTTGCAGCGTTTAGGAATAAAAAAATTCGGTTCTATATAAGATCTCGGTGAATTAGAAATCCTGGCGAGATTGGGGTATACTCAAACTAATTGGGGTATACCCAATTTTAAAGGGACACTTTTTGTGGGTTTTAAGGGGAGTCCTAATGGGTGATTTTCTCGGTTTTTTTTACAAATTTAACCTTAAACGAAAACAAAACTACCCTTACCCATTAATAATCTTAATTACCCTAAATCGGTTCTATATTTTATTCTCTTCATTTCATCTTCTTCTCTTCTTCTTCAGTTTTATCTTCATCTTCTTTCTCTTTCTTCTTTCATCTTCTTCATCTTCCTTCAACCAAAGCCATATAAAAATCTTCAACTTTGATTTTCCAAAAAAATTGTTGACTCTACCAGCGAAAAAGAAGACTATAAATGATGTTTAAACTCAAACCCATCATTGTGTTGTGTGATTTGATTGTTATATTAGGTTAGAAATCGAAAATTATGATTTCTATGTTTTTGGTCGGCAAGGTCGTAACATGCATATCTTGACTTTTCATAACAGACCATGGCGGCGATTTGTAAATTTTTCAATAGCCGGCGGGGTATTTTTGAATACCTTTAGGCCAAATACAACAGGAAGGGTATTTTTGAATACCTCATAGGCCAAAAAAGCAATAGGAAGGGTATTTTTGAATACCTTGCTTAGACGATAAATTTTTTATGTCATCTCATGTATGTCAAAAAACAAAAGTTGGCAAGGTCGACGATGAAGATCATGTTGGCCACTTTTGGCCGCGAGGTCGACGATGAAGATCTTCTTAGGCCACTTTTGGCCTAAGCATGATCTTCATTAGTCGACTTCCGACTTTTCATACTTTCGAGGCGAAAGTGTTGATTTATTCTTTGATTTTGAGTATGATTTCATATATGATTTGCAATCCCTTTTTAGAAGTATTTCGGTTGTGTGCTTCATTTTCGTTGCAAGAGATATTCTGAAAAAAAAAAAAAAAATCATCAAAAATTGTCCCACAAAAGTTCAATCAAAAACAAAATTTCATAACTTAAAATTCATAAGTTTTAATCTATTCAATCAATTTAAGCTTAATTAATTAATCTAATCAAAATTTTATTGTTAATTAAACAAGGACAATTTTGTCATTTTGAAAATACAAGGTTAAGGGGTGGGCGGGTTTTCTTGAAAATTTGCTATTTTTGTCTTATTGGGTATCACGTCTCGCAGGGTTAGAAATGTCTCATCGGAGATCATTATTGTATTTCTTTTTTTAACAAGAAACACCCGCGGCTGCCAGCTTGCCACGTGACACTTTTCTCGTACTATATTCAGGTGGGGTTATCCACAAATAACGTGCACCACGTGGGACATTTTTATGTGTTTACTTCCCCTGCCCATTTAAACATGGATTGAGGAAGACAAACAGATCAACAGAAAAAATAATGGCATCAGAATCGGCTCCTCAAGTAGTAATACTTCCATTCATGGCAAAAGGTCATACAATCCCACTTCTACACTTAACTCGTCTCCTTTTCCTTCACCGGAACAACCTAGCCGTGACCATCTTTACCACTCATGCCAATTCGCAATTCATTCGACAATCTTTACACGACACAAAAGCTTCAATTATCGATCTCACTTTCCCGCAAAACTTTCATCCTGAGATTTCACAAGGAGTTGAATCCGTAGATAAGCTACCATCTCAATCTCTCTTAGTCCCATTCTGCAAAGGGACCAAATTTCTTCAACCGGAATTCGATACAATTCTCCAGAGTCTCCGGCCGAATGTCAGTTGCATAATATCCGACGCATTCTTTCCATGGAGTATGGAAACCGCTTCAAAGTTAAGTATACCAAGATTAGAATTTGATGGGTGTAGTAACTTTACCATAATATTTTATGATGTCCTTATGAGCCAAGAATTTCCTGTTGCTTCCGATGATGAGTCTTTTAGTGTAATTCCAAGTCTTCCAAATATCAAGCTAACTAAGAATGATATTGAACCTGAGTTTTCAAATCCGCAACCAGGCGAACATACTGATTTCTACACAGAGGTATTCATGGCTCAAAGAAATAGTAAAGGTATTATCAGGAACAGTTTTTACGAACTCGAACCGGAGTTCGTCGACTACTGGAACAACGAAAACTCGCCAAAAGCTTGGAGTATTGGACCATTTTGTCTTGCTGCAACAAAAGCTGTAAGCTGCGCTGAGAAACCAATATGGATTCGGTGGCTTGATGAGAAGCTAGAGAAGGGAGAACCTGTTTTATATGTTGCATTCGGGTCTCTTGCAGAAATGACAATGGAACTATTGAGAGCAATAGCTATTGGGTTGGAGAAGTCTGGGGAGAATCTCTTATGGGTTCTGCGACTGCCGGAATCGATTATGGGAGATGAATTTATGAGTGAGTTTGAGGAAAGAGTGAAAGGAAGAGGATTATTGGTGAAGAACCAATGGGTTGATCAAGTTGGAATACTAAGTCATGAGTCTGTACATGGGTTTATGAGTCATTGTGGATGGAACTCAGTATTGGAAAGCATATGCGAATCAGTACCACTGTTAGGTTTTCCATTAACAGCTGACCAGCACTTGAATGCAAGAATGGTTGAAGAGTATTTTAGAATTGGTGTTAAGGTTGTAACGAGGAACGGATCTGTTCGCGGGTTTTTTGGTTCCGAGTGCATTGAGAATAAGGTAAAAGAATTGATGGATATAGAAGGCGAGAAAGGGAAAGAAATGAGGAAGAATGTGAAGAAGTTGAATGAAAAAGCTAGAAATGCCATGGCAGAAGGTGGGTCTTCTTGGCGCACTCTAAATTTGCTTATCGATGAAGTCATTTGTAACAAAAATTGAAAGATTTTGTTCTCTCTTTACTATTTAAGTGTACCATGTATGTCGTCGTATCTAAAACAAAGATATGGAAGATATTAGAAGAAGAAAAGTTATCAACAAATCGAAGTTGTTTGGGTTGTTAATCAACTCTTAGAAGAATAAAAAGAGAAGGAAGAAGAAACAAAATGGTGTAATAGCGTAGTGATAGTTGGTATGAGCAGAGTCGGAAAAGGAGGTTGAAGGGCTGTGGATCGTATAAGACGCACTCTTGACGGTTCTAAGGATGGTTGCAGATCTAAAATAGCATTAGATGGATCTCCTCTAAAGAGCAAGAATGGTGGTCAACTTTTGGCGGCTAACTTAGCTGATGCTAACAATGGTATGTATCTTGTTGTCAGCCAAGCAGCGTGGAACAAAGTTTTTTAACCTTATTTCACCTGTAGTTGCTAAAAATCTAACAACCACACCCACTTTGAATCCAACACTTAAGATGAGGATCTACTCAACAAAGAAGAGATGAAGTGCATCAAAGTAAACATGAACACAAGAGTTTTTACGTGGTTCGGCCATTAATGAAGCCTACATCCACGGGGTTTTACTATCATCGGAAGTGTTACAAGATCGGAAGTGTTACATACAAACTTCATTAAAGGAAAATAGAGTTTTTGCTAAGCTCTCGGTTGTGGGAGGAAGAAGAAAAAGATCCCTACAAACATATCTCACTTTCCCTTATAAAGGGTAGGGATATATATCAAGTTACAATAGTGCCCTTACGGCTGACTATTTAGGATAAGCACTAGTGAGGTCTTATTTCCTAGAAAGCGATTTGCACCTAACTATTTTATCGCCTTAATCTTTCGACACGTGTACGTTACATATTTTTACTCCTACATTTATGCCCCTTTTCTTGAGGTTTGATCGAAGAGCAATCCTTAAGAAAATCCTTCGGATCATGCGTTTGCGCTGTTGTTGACTAGGCGTTTCATTGTCTTCGGTTTCGATCTTGTTGTACTTCCCGATTGGTTCCTACGTTTTAATTGTGCTTGATGTCGTGTTCTTATTTCCTCTTTACTCGGTTCTAGCTTTTCTCGATATTGTAGATGAGTTCAAGTCGTGATGTTATAGATGATTGGCTCGGAGTCAAGTGTCTCATCTTATTAGAATTATCCACTTTGGTTGATTTGAAATTCTTGGGTATACTACAGCTCTGTTTAAGCTTGCATCTGGAGTTCAAATTCCTTGTTGGTAGCAGGTCTTCTTCGGGACAACTGCTTTAATACTTGTTCAAGATGGCGTCTTCGGTACAACTGAATACGGAGGATCCATGATTCGAAGAGACTATTCAACTGTGTCTAACTTTGGTGATATCTCTTGGTGCTGCTGACTATCACTTCAATTTTGCATTCTTGTTGGAAAATTCCGATGTTGAGTCGCTCTTCTCGATTTTAACTGACTTCCTATTCTGATACAAATCTGGTGGTGTCTGCCTCTGTTTTGGGTCCTTTGTTTGGGCAAGCTGATAACTTCGACTTAATGGTGCATCGCATGAACGTTATCGTGGGCTTTACAATGTTGCTGAAGAAACTGAGCAGAAGAATACAAACTGCGTGTAGTAGTATGCATACTTGCCCCTATTTTTATGCAAAGTTTCAAAGAAATTCTTGACTCAAAGGTGCCATCGGGTTGTATTGGCTAGTCTTAGCTAACAGTTGTGGATCACTGCATCTGCCCCGAACTATTTGTCTCCCTTGGTCGCTTTGAGATGAATTGCTAGTCTTTTTCCTACAACACTCCCGAACTGATTGATCCCGAGGTAGTCTGGTCATGCATTCTTCGTGCTCAAGTTGTTGCGATCACGCCTTGGTCAATGCTCAAATTTTGTCTGGTTCAGTTGGCTTCATATCCTGATGGATCGCAGTTGAAGTTCTCTAGACGAGTGTAGGTACCTGCTGCTCATGAAGGGAAGTGATATTTGCTATATCTCAAGTATGTTTGCGATATACCTTCAAAATTCTTATTATCCTATTGTTAAGAGTTCTATCATAATCCCTTTTGATGAGGTTCTCGGTATGCCCCAAGAGGTTCTAATTTAATCTTAAATTCGACAACATAAGGGGTCTTTTAAATTCGGCATTTTTATGGTCAAGCTTGTTTCCATACGACTCTTAAGGATGTAAACGATTATTCTCGTGCTCGCGATGTTATTCACTAAGCATGCTCGTGGTATAAATCAGCAAAAAAAAATTCATCTAAAGTGAAAAGACATATGAAAGTTACTCAAGTTATCTATATGGCATGTCAAGTTGTCAAATGTCGTCTTGAGATAGATGATACTTAGCTGTCTTGAGAACCGGCTGACAGTCCTGGCTTTGTTAATTTGCTTCGAGTGATAAGGGTTTTCTCATGTCGCTCCTCCAAAGCATTTTTCTTGCATTAATATTGTGATCGTCCAATCGTTGTTGAAGGGAATGCTCAAAGGAATACAATCTGCTTCATCCTAGTACGCGTACTTACCCCTATTCGTTTGCGAAGTCTCGAGACAACGATTGTGCCCCAGATTAGCTCTTGCCCTTAGCTTCCACATATTTATTCTCACTCGAAGATATGCGTCCAGATCTGTACACAAAATACTTAAGCTCCGACATAGCCAGAGGGATTGTTACGACAATATTCAATAGCAAAATGTCATGTTGGCAATAATGCATGTGATAGGGATCTGCCATATGAGCTACCAAGCACACATGTTTGTTTCCACATTGTTTGAACGAATAGTCAGTTGGGATTGTGTAGTGGCCGATAATGAACAAATATGTATGGATGATATGTCCCCTTTATCTAAAACAACCTGCATCCTTGGAGATAAGAGATACTTAGCTTGTTTTTCGGTGATGGATTTTGGTTTTGTTGCTGACGATGAAGTCCATAAGTTCCTTTTTCGACCTGGCAAGTCTCGATACTCGGGCGCATTGTTCCATTGTACTTTGTGATGGTGTGAAAGGATGTACTCGTACATTACCCGCCTCATGACTGGACTGTATGGTTGCTTGTGACCTTGTTTGCTGCCAGTGATGTCGACACGGTATGGTTCGTTGCTGCAACTCCTTGTTTGATTCATAAACTCAGGGGAATTTGTGACGTCGTTAGCTCCTTAATTCGGTTTCCTGATCTTGATCCGTAGCTTTTGTTGTTTCCAATTCCCGACCGTAATCGCAACCAAGATAGTTATTCTTTCTCGTGTAGCTTTTGTGCCCCTATATGTAGCCTCCGTGCGATATTTAGCTCAGTTTGTGTTATCCTGGCATAGTTTGGATTTCCATCGACCATTCCTGTTGGTGCTTACAATTTTTCAAATAAAAACACGTTATCATTCATACACTTTTCCGACTTTCTAATATTAATTGCATCTGTTGTGTTTTCCTAGGAGTCTCAATGGCAAATACCAATAGAAAATGTCTAAAGTTGAAGACATAAGGGTAAGAAAGCTTCCCTTTTGCAACTATTATTCACGAGCCGAGCTATATGTCTCGATATAGCCTAAAAGTAGCCTCTGTTATTTGACGACTTGCGAACTTCGATGTATGCACGTTACTCAAGTTTCAGACGCTGGTAACCCGGTAGGTCCGCCATCGCCATTGTGTTGCCCCTGTCACTGATATACATCGCGTGCCCCTGTAAGTGATCCCATTAGTGATATGTCCAAATGAATTTTCAAGTACCACTTGCCATTGACAAGGCAAGTCCACTAATGAAGTTGTGATGCCCCTGCAAGATCGAATTTCTCATGCAGCCGTAAGCATTTATATGTACATCACCAAACTTCCGAAGCTGCGTCACCGATTTTACTCCCTCGTTGTAGGGATTGTAACCTTAGCATGACCATTCATAGTCTTAGCATACTTGTTTTTCTGCAATACTAATCATTTCAAAGTAGGCATTAGTTAATACTCCATATCTGTCGAACACACTCAGCAGGGAGGGTCATCGGGCCCAATGCCATGTCCCGACTGAGGTATCTCATCACTGGTGCTTTGACCCAATGGAAGTGTATTAGGTCATTCCTAAGTTCTATGTCTCGATATCCCCAGGGAGTTATCAATTAACTAGCCCGGGCAAGTGATTTCGGCCACTTGCGATGGGAGCAATGTTGTATGCTCGATTGTCAAGTACTCATGCCTTGACAATCGGTCACTGGTTTCCAACCACCAGGACCTTTAGGTTACCTCGGCACTTGCACACTACCATCGCCCCAAGTTCGAATAGCCCGTCGAGTGTAAGTCGCCCCGGCACTTGCACAATGCCATCGCCCCGGGTTCGAAACGACCATTCGAGTGTAAGTCACCTCGGCACTTGCACATTGCCATCGCTCCGAGTACGAATGACCATTAGTCGCATTAACAACCCAAGGCGTCCCCAGGGTTATTTAGTTTGTTATATCATCGCCTTACCGTTGTATGTTTCTTTAGTTTGTTATATCATCGCCTTACCATTGTATGTTTCTTTAGTTTGTTATATCATCGTCTTACCGTTGTGCGTTTCATGCAACACACTATATTCCGCAAATATTCAATTTCAGTCCCGCTTGGTTGCCACACTTGTGATATTTCCCAAAGTCGCAGTCGGTTGTTGCTGCGAGGTAATCGATTCCATATTGGTGATGCCCGAGGTGATTCACTGTCCACCGATCGAGGGTATGTCCAAGTTGTTGCTTGTTTCCCGAACTGATTTGTCGAACCGGGAAGGAAGTAGCCGTGAGTTGTTTCCGAAAGAGGCCAATGCCCAATATGCATTGGTCTGTGGTGTGTCTGGTCCGAAGTAGCTGATTACTAAACGTAGTTGGCGTGGTATTGTGGCTCAAGTGATTATCTTCGGAGCAGCGGTTGCCCCCTGCCCGTTCAGCATCACACACTAGTGGGATACCTTAGTCACACGTTGCTCCAAGTATCGCCGAATCTCCAATGTCATCATGTCACTATTGTATCTCGCCTGATTCCCCTCAAAGGTCCCTGTGAATCCTAGTTACAAGTTAGCAACTGCGGAGAAAATCTAACCACAAGACGGTATGCTTCATATATATGGTGTGAAGATTAATCTGGTGTTTTTATGATTGATGACATTTTCTGGTTGGTAATAGATTCAAATATGAAAGAGTTTGCGACTAGAGGTTCAAGTTGCATTGCACAATCGAAGTACAATGTTAAGCAGTAAAAGTCGCTCTTTCATCTGTGCCCTGTTATTCATGTAAACTTAACCAAGTGCTTAAACTTTTGGCTTGCAGATATCTTTTCAGGATCTTCTCCGAAAGCAAGAAGGTGATCGGGAAATGTGGGAGTACCCATTTGCAGTAGTTATAAATGTTAATCAGATAATGGTGAGTATCCGAACTCTTGCAGACCTTTCTTAATACATAATAACATCAAACATTCTTAAGTTATCAACTGATGAATGTCTGTCCCGTGAAGCATCTTAACTTGTAAACTATCACCGTCTGAATGATTTCAACCTTCAACTATGGCCCAACCCGTATGTTTTGGTGTTGTATTGACTTCTAGGATTCAGTACCTTAATTCCATTATGTCTTGTTTTTGGTTGATGGTGATTGAATTCTAATTAATCTAGGATTCAGTATCTTAATTCCATTATGTCCTGTTTTACATTCCACCTACAATTATTAATTTGTTCCTCTTGTTATGTCATTCTCATAATACATTCAGGCAGTTGAAAAGGGCTAACTGAATGTCATTATTCTTTGGTTTATGTTATTGAGCATTGTATTCTTTCAATTTGTGTTGTTTAGTACGGTTTTTCAACAAACTGTCATTGGGTGTCATGAAGCAGGACAACCTGAAAGGTATCGACGACTGGAGAATCTCCTAATTCCTGGTTTGGAAGGGTTAGATTGAGTTACTGGAATGTCATTGTTCAGGTGGTTTTTTTTGAAGCATGTTCAGCTGGTTGACAGGGGGTTTAGCTACTTAGGATTAATTTTGGATTCTAACACTATCTTAGCCTTTGTTTTTGTTCTCGTTTTTCTTCTTCTCGAAGTCGTTTTCTTGGATGTTGTTGGACGAGATTTTGTATGAGAATTAACTTTTACAATATCAATTTGTGTAATCAACTTTTACAATATATGTCAATTTCTGTTGAAGTTAAAAATGTTCGTAGTTCTTCGCATTACTTTTATTTGCAATTTAAGCAACGAGTGAATAATATTTATTTAAAAATAAATTGAATTATGAAATTATTGACATGTATTGCTCGTCAAAAATTATCGACAGGCAAAGCTCGTAGTTTATTAAAGATAATTATTGACAGTAGGTCACTGTCAAGTCAGGTTTTCGACACCTTAAAATACGACGGGCCGTCCGACAGGCAGGGACTGTCAATAATCACTATTATTGACAGGCCTGGCCCGTCGAAAAAGGTCATTTCTGGCATAGTGTATCCTCACAACAATAAGGTACAAGCTAATTTGGATTATCATGTCAAGTTGTACCGGGCACCATCCTGGGAAGATAAAGTATTCAGCAACACTAGTGAATGATATAGAAGATTATATCTGCACTATCAATCGAATATTGTGGCATGTTACACTAGACAAGCAGAGTTTTCTGAGATAAAAATGCTTAGCCCTTTATCCTTGTGATAAGAAAACCGATCGCGGTATCCGGGACTAAAGTTCTCAATTCCTGAAGTTCTTTCTTTGGATTCGTCATGTGATTTCCACCAGACACACAGGGTTTTCAGCCACGGTTTGGGATTGTGCGGGAAGCGAGATGACGGGCAATCCCTCATACTTCAACTTTAACAGGGATCGGTACCATTATACCGCTTTTAGGTGTTGCTCGTAAGGTGCTGAGCCTTGCTAACCTAAACATGATCAACTCGAGCTGACTGTTATCCCGATGTCGCTTGTAATGAGGAAGTGTTCACTACTATGACCCGAAATGGATTGGAGATGTCCCGATGCGATCTGACACGAGCAGGTATGACTTGGTATATTGCTTTGTCCCGAGATAACTGACTGTTGTTCATAATACCACTAGTATATCCTAATGAACTCTGCGGACTGGATCATTTTGCCGTGCATCTATTGTGTAGATTCTCTAAGCAATTACAACCTCATTGTCGACCTTCTAAAATTCTTGCTGAATTCCGAAGTTCACTTTAAGGGATTCTCATGGCCTGGAAACATTCATTAGAGTATATCATGTATGCAATAATCAAATGGAATCAAAGTTTAAAGGAGGTATGTCGCCCGATCTGTTGTATCGAAATGAATTATCTGGGACTGAGGACGGAGATGGCTTGTGCAATCCTTAAACTGTCTTGTAACTCTTATCCGTAGATACCCTGAATTTTTCAGTCTGGAGTTGGCCGGGATGGTTGGTCCGAAGTGGTTGTTCATAATAGCAATCCTCCGCGGCGATTATGCTGAAGGTTCGATACACAGCTAACGAGATTTCACCCCCATCGTCATTTTTCTGCATCAACGAGCAAAAACCTAAGCCATATTGCATATTCGACGTCCTAATAACAACAGTACCATCGGCGACGTTACCTATTTCCTCCAAAGTCAGGCCAAAAACTTAGTACTTAAGGTTTTCAAAATGTCTTAAGTCAGGAAGGTCTTAACAGTTATGTACAAAATCTAATTCGGATGATTCACAAGAATTTGGGTGCTATAAATTCGAACGTTATACGTGTTTGTATTGAATAAACTAAGTTTTGAAAGAAGTGATGCTTAGCTTTTCGATAGTCGGTGCCGTGGCTGCACTTTTGCAAGTGACGGCTCTTCTGCGATCCTTACTCTCTGCGTCAAAGAAGTACTTGATGTTCTTGCGACTCGTAAATACCCATGGGGTTGACATCCTCCATTTGGTAGTTGTTCCCTTCCCATTACATGATTCTAGCAGGCTCTCTGATATAGCTTCGGCGTTGAGTTGTCATGTCTGGCGTTGGTTAGAGATGGAGTCTGGAGCATTCCTGAGATGTCGATTCAAGGTGATCCGATGCAAGAAGTGCATTTGAGTCCGAGTTGATCGTGTGTGCATTTCCTCTCCCAATGATGGGTAGTGACCAAAAGCTGGTGATACCCGAGTAAAAGATTGTCTGGAGCAGGCCAGAGGTGATTTTGGTCCGAAACGGATGAAACAAAGTGATTATTCATAATGGCTTCTTCTCGAGCTGATTTCGCTGGAAGTTCAATACATAATTAAAGAAATTTCACTCTCTCTTCATCATTTTCTGCAACAAGAAATCGGGCAAGTGAGCATCCAAGGTAAATTTAGGCTAAATCGTATATTCAGCATCCAAACTGCAACTATGCCGCTGATGACATGATATGCGTCCTCCAAAACCAAGCTAGAGTTTTATTAATTAATGTCTTTGAAATAACTTTTGGCTGGCGGATTTTAACAATCATTAAACAAAATATGGTTTGGATTATTCACTAGCATTTGAAAGTTTAAACTATCGTGGAAAATGAATTTGGATGTTATATGCACTGCAATGAGCTAAGTGTTTAAGAGTGTCGGTACTTAGCTTTCATTCCTGATAGTTGAGAATAGGTGTCAGCTACATATTACGACATGATCTGCACTTCCGAGGCGGCTTGGTCAGAGATGATTGTTTTGTCTCTATGAGCAAAGCTTCCCACCCTTTGGCGTCTACGTCATCTCCCAAAGCTCATTCATGCGCTGCCAAAATCATTATGTTTCTCAACTGATACTCGGGATTAGATTTATGCACCTGCGACATTTAAGAATCAAGCACGGTGGCAATCTAGATGGTTAAGGTTACGATCTAAGCAATCAGATTGATGAGTCAGAAATCAAATGTAATTTCAGGCTCGATTGTGTGGTAATGCGATTACTCAAATGAAAGGCTCGAATTCATAGTGAATAAAAGTAATTCACATTTGCATCCCAAACGTCAAGGGTCTACGTTCTCAGATTTCTAAAGCAAGGACTATTCATGTTTTCTTAGGCGGACTAATCCGATCGCCCTTGTACCAGACTTATTTGAGGAAGATCTTAAATAGCATTCATCAAAATAACCCACAAAATGGGGATTGAAGAGGTAAGAATGTTCCCTGTTATAGATGAATGTCCCAATGAAGGTGTGCTATCCTGCAACGAACCGACTCAATTTTCCCGAGCTGAGTTCCCGAAGCGTGTCAATTGTAATCTTCCCGAGTTGTTCTAAATGAAGTGATTGCCCTCTCCGATCTGGTTCACCTTTCCCGACATACAATGAACTGACCCGAGCTAAGTGTTGCAGGTGAATGGCCGATACGATTGTTCCGATCCGTTACTCGAGTACCTGCCCGATGTGACCTGGCCCGAGATGATTTTGATCCGAGTAAGTTAACTGATTCACCCCGATGTGGAATTACACGAAGCTGAGTTGCTGCAATTCTCATTGATGTTATGAACAGACTTGGTTGAATTGGTCATTGATTGGAGATGTGCCGATGAACCCAGAGATGGCCAGACCCGAGATTGATGATGTGAATCGATATGATTAAAACATCCAATGTTTGATTGAACTGTAACGTTTGGTCCCGATGAAGTTGAGTGCCGAGACCCGATTAGCTTGATGAAGTCCTGAATTTGACTCTTGTGACTGAGCCCGAGATGTATTCTACTGAAGTTACCGAACCCGATGCTCATTGCAGTTTATGATTGCTAGAGTTAGTAGGCGAATCTAGTGTACTGGCAAGATTGCAACACTTGAATGAATCGATCAGACCTCGGTCCCACTGTGGCAGTTTTGTCCTTTGACGACTTCCTTCGAAATTGAGTTGGTGAGACCCGATTAACTTGATGGTGGTTTCACAAATTTCGTAACTCCCGATGGTGAAGATTAAAGATGGAACCTACATCGTTGCTGCGAAAATCAGCTGCGTTAACATACGCCATTCGAATAATCACTGCAACAGCAAGTCAATCGGGTGAATAGTTAAGAAGATAGAAAGACCCTATATGAAGCAAACAGATAAATCCCTAAATCAGCCAAGGATTTCGTCATTCAATATTTTCAAATTAGCTTAATTGGGTTTGTAAAACAAGATCTGTTGATAGCAAATCTCCCATCAAAACTGAAATCGATTTAAGAATTCGAAAGAACATCCAATTTTTTCTCAAGAACAAAACCCCAATTTTCATAAAAAGCTTTTATTTTTTGAAATTCATTTAACTTGAAACTTTCAAATCTCAATGCTTAAGAACAAGATAAGGAGAAATCAGGAAGAAGACTAGTCCTGTTTAGATTTGTCATTCGGTGACGATTTGTTCTCTTCCTTTGTGTCGAAGTTCTCTGGTTTTGCACATAGAATCCCATCTTTTCTCCTCTCAGTTTTGTCGCCTGTTTGTTGTCTGAAGATAGCATTATTTTGATAAGACCCATATTTACCCTTCACACTTCAAACACTCAGGTAGTCAGTAGATCGGTACGAACTTCACTAGAACTACTACTTCCAAGCTAAAAACTACAGATTTGGTGACTCTCGGTCCCCTTAGTCGGCGCCAGAATGTAGTTGCTAAAAATCTAACAACCACACCCACTTTGAATCCAACACTTAAGATGAGGATCTACTCAACAAAGAGGAGATGAAGTGCATCAAAGTAAACATGAACACGAGAGTTTTTACGTGGTTCGGCCATTAATGAAGCCTACATCCACGGGGTTTTACTATCATCGGAAGTGTTACAAGATCGGAAGTGTTAATACAAACTTCATTAAAGGGAAAATAGAGTTTTTGCTAAGCTCTCGGTTGTGGGAGGAAGAAGAAAAAGATCCCTACAAACATATCTCACTTTCCCTTATAAAGGGTAGGGATATATATCAAGTTACAATAGTGCCCTTAGGGCTGACTAGTTAGGATAAACACTAGTGAGATCTTATTTCCTAGAAGCAGTTGCACCTAACTATTCTACTTCTGCCTTAATCTTTCGACACGTGTCTGTTACATATTTTTACTCCTACATCACCCATTCAACCCATCTGAAGAACACTAACAAGCAAATTGCATTTTTGTTAAAGGTGAGATACTGTATTCTTATATGTATTTGTTACTGACATCAATAATGTTGTTGAACTGAACCTCGGGGATGTGTTTTATGTAAAATGTTCTGTGGCATCTATCAAACTTGAGAAATAATTTTCTTTCTTGCTGATTGCAAGTGTATTGGACATGACTATTTGCTTGATTTTAGATTTAATGGCAGATGTTGGTATCACTATTTAGGTGTCTTTGTAGACTGTTCGGTAGCATGTGTCCATTCTATTCCTGCAGGTATTGAGACCCCTTGAGACTTCTTCACCTTCTAAAAGGACATAAGGTTAGGTTTTGTTGTATTGATCAGTGGTCGGTAAGCTTACCTATATGAACAACTGCTTTTGTTATCTTCTTGTAGAGGAAACACTATGTTTACGATGCCAATGAGGCGGTTCAATTGGATGAGACCCTTAAAGCGAGCCTGCAATTTTATTCTTCTTTCGATCATTGGCAAGTCTTGTGATTAGCCATAGAATAAGTTGTCATGGAGTAACCATTTCTTCAAATCATGTTTGCTTGTTTTGTGTGACTGATTCACTGAATGACGAGTTTATTGTCTTATCTATTTCAAGATTTGCTCGCACTAGATGAACGTTACAAAAAGACATAAATATGTTCAATTTGTCAGCAAACAGAAAATGCTTTTAAGTGAATTTGGTGTGTATATGATTTATGCTGCTGCCCTTGTCTGCTGGGTATTATTGTAAAATAGAACCCTAACCCTACACATAAAATGGTTGGGAGAGAGAGAAAGTGTTGATTCAAATCAGTCTTTCTTCTTCTCTTCAGAAAATCAACAAGAAACCTAAGAGCATCTCCAACAGAGGGTGGATTTTTTATTTTTTAGTGACACATAGGATTTTAGACCTCTGTTTGGCATAAATCCATCTCCAATAGTAGGGTCCTTCAAGATAGGAAGGACCAATTACTAAATATGAAGGTGTTCAAGAAAGTGTTATTTACACCTCCGTTTGCACCTCCACGTCATCCTTTTCATTAATTTTCTTTTAATTTTAGGGTTAAAATTCTCTACGGTTGGAGATGGTTTTTTAGATATGAGGTCCTACATTTACTCTATGTGTAGACCCCATAAATAAAAGGACTAAATAAAAAATACACATAGGATTTTTTGCACCTTCTGTTGGAGATGCTCCGAAGATATTGGAGGTGCTGGAAGGAAAATTAGTAATAAATCAAAGCTGTTTGGGTTGTGGCTGAAGACTCGGAAGACCAGAAAGTCGAAAAGGAAGAAAGGAAATGGTTTATGCATTGTGGTATGTGCGGAATCGGTAAATGTATAAAAATGTAGGGGAACCAACTCTTCTCTGGAAATATATATCATCCAAGGACATGGTATACTCTAAATCTTTAACTTGTTCTATATGTTTGTTTATTATTGTTACACCATATATATTTACATTCGTGTTATATTTCAGAATTGATTTATGATGTTCATCATTTTGTAACTTAAGGTTCAAAATTGTGACATCATTCGTGTTGTATTTCACTATTCTGTTGGCTTCTTTTGTGTGTTAATTGCCAAGTATTTCACTAGTCATCTGTTTTGAACCATGGACACAATTGTGTTAACAAAACCCAACTTTTTTGCCTTATTGTGTTGATTGCTATGGTCCTAGTTGATCATTTTGTATTGAGAATGTGATGTTGATTCTGGATCTGCATTTTCGTTGGTGCAGAGGTGCCTCAGAATGGGGTTACGAAGAAGATGTGATAAAGGGAACCTTAGGTCCTGGACCCCAGCCGCTTCAGCCATCCTCAAGAGGTTTTAGTATTCGAGCAGGATCAAACTCTCCTCATCAAGTCAATTATGAGTCTGGATCTTCAAAGCGGCCTTTTGGTAATGTTTTATAACTTTTACTTATGGATGTTAATATAAGTTTTAAACTAATAATGATGATTGAATGATATATGGTTCTTTGTTTTTCCCTTAACAGTAAAAGGGGAACCACTAGATTGTTGAAAGCCATGGCTAGACAACCCGTGAAAGAACACCTACCTGCAGTGGGTAACTGTCACACTTGAGGCACATAGAACTTGGAATTGGTTGAGTATGTCTCTATTAAATTCTTGTCGTCTTATACATTAAGCTTCAGAATTTGGCCGGTGTTAGTGTGCTTTCTGTGATTTTAATACAAGCTACATTGTTTAGTTTAAGCTATGATTATCTTGTTTTGGGGTTTGATTTAGAGCCTGCTCATTTCATGTGATTTAAGGAACTAGCAAAAGCGGTAGGGGTAATTCAGACTAGTATTTCGGGAGGAAACATTTAAGGTATTACATGGTTTGATTGGTGGAAGTCAATTACAGTATCTCATGAATGGTTTATCTATAAATTGCTTCATATGCTTCCTGCTGCCTCCTTGAGTTGATTGTGCAAGTTGTTAACCTAAGGTTGTTAGGTATGCTGCACCCAATGCTTGTCTCTTTGAGTTGGAAGGTAATTCAAAAGTCTGAATGCGACGCTTGTGGTGGACTACGTAATATGCTCCTGCTGATGATTTAAATTAGTGTTCTTCCCTTTACAAAATAAACTAGTAAAACAAGATCAAGAAACATAAAGATATGGATAGTGTAGGATGATGATTTTGTGATAAATCGAAGTTGTTCGGGTTGTGGGTGTGGATACTTTATCAAATTTTCGATCATACAGAAACAGGGTATAGTCTAATTCTTGAACTTGTTCAATATGTTCTATATCGACACTGTACATACTTACATTCATGTGCGGTTTCAGAATTGATTGATTACGTTTAGATTCATCTTTATGTAACTTAAGATTTTCTAATCTGTAGGAGTTTGTGTGTGATTTTCCAAGTAATTACATTACATCGAGTTCTTGCTGCCATCATTTGTTGATGTACGTTTCATTTACTTTTCAGGTTGTCTGTAAATGGCATATGCAGTTCAGAAGTCGAGCAGGTAAAGTCCCTCCACAGTTCCATTCTCAAGGGGCAGTTCCACTCCCAAGGGGCTTCTGATCTTCTAGCACCTAAGCAAAAGCTGCAGCAGAGTCAGGTTGAACAAAGGATTAAAGAAATAAATGAGTGCTGCATATTTGGGATCCATGTCTAGCTTGAGTTCTCATTGTGGGGGGATTGTCATGGCGTTTTTGAGATTGCATTGGCGAAGCCACCTAAAAATTGCAACAACATGGAAGACTGGATAACATAAGCAAACCTGTAATGATTATTTTGACACATGGAGCGATACCAGAAGCACATCTGTAATGACTGTTTGAATGGTTCCTCAAGGAAAAGCTTTGAAGTGGTTACAAAAATGCAGTGCAACTTTTTGGTTGCCAAGTGATCCTAAAATTTTAGTTTATGTTGCGAAACAATTGAACAAGAAATGCTATTGTCTTTCCAATTTACAAAATCAACTAGTGGCCTTGTCAGATAATTTTCATTTCTGCAATTACAGTTGCCAATGAGCTGAATTGGCAATGGATTATCTTCAATCCAGTCTGTCTAAGTTAATGTACAGCAGCAGAATGTGAATTTTTAGCTAACTTATTCATGCTGGGGCAATGGTTTTGAGATTTCCACAAACTTCAATTTACCAGTTCATGATTTCTCAAAATAACTCATTTCTTGTTTCAGTTCAAATTTGAGACTTGTGTAGGTCTATGGGTCATTTTGATTGTGCGCAACCATATAGTTAACCAAGTACGGAACTGACTAATCAAGAGGCAAATCAGGTACCATGTGGGAGGTCTTTCAAGACACGCTTAATGAAAACTAAATTGTAGATGCTATTGCCACAACTTTTTTATGGATGACTGGTACAGCCAAGGCAATGGCAGACATGGCCAGAACCTAAAATCCGAACTTGATAGTAGAGGTAACTAACTAATGAGTATATTGTCTATTTTTTCTTAAGAGGATCATTGAGTTCATAACTTGATTAGTTGTGTAAAAACTTTAGGGAGTCCTTTTCACACTCAGGATACCTGCAAGTGTGGTACTACTGACTACTCAGGGATGCAATTCTCATATACATTGGACAAAGAAAATGAAGATTGAATAAATTGCTTAAACTCTTAGATGGAGGGGCAGCAATAAAACCAATCCCACTCATCCCTTGATGGTTTTACAAATGCATTTAGGCATACATTAAATTCACGATTACAATTTAAAAATTCTTCAGCAAAATGACAGCGGGATCTGTGGTAATGGCCGCCTCAAGTTCTGCTATATATCTTGAGCTCTTGGAAATTTCAGCTGACTCAAATCTTGCTTCAGCTGTTGCATGGAGAAACTTCAGCTCTCTTTATGCTAGCATATCCATCTTGCAATACATGGACAGCTAGATTTTGACCCTTATAATTTTATTCAGCTTTGCAAGTGGGATTGTCCAATTCAAGGCCTTCAAGTGCTTTATTCCCTGTACAGAAAACAACCGTGAATTACGATTAATCTACAAATTAAAGCAAATCATGGAAAAATGAAGAGTTCAATACTTACTTCTAGTTTTGAGAGGAAAAATCATTGTGCCGAGTAAAGCATATCAATGATTAGCTTCTCACTGTTGTACCCAGGAAGCGATTATTTGGTAGTCAATCTCCACATTCAACAGCTCTTCAAAAGCTGAGGATTTTCTAGAATTAATCAAAGCATGGAGAGATCTTTGTGACCGGTGGACCAGCTAATGCTGATGAAGATATTGAAGAAGCTGAATTAGAGGCTAACTCCTGTCAACAATTAAAACTTTTCACCTTTTGACCACAAACAAAACTAACATACTTCTAAGAATACCATTAAAAAAACAAAATAGAACACCAAGCAAAAGTACAGATCATTCACCTGTATATGATGTTCCCATGACAAGATCCCGACGACATAGCCTCTCATTCTCTGAGCAATGATAGAAAATTCTCGCCACAGTCGTCGGTAATCTCGGGATGATTCAATCCATGACTCTGGCAGGAATTTTCATTTAGATCAAGTGCCCACCTCTGTTAAAGAAAGTATAAATTAGATCAGCAGCATATCGTTTACTTTATTACTACATAGATTTTTTTTATATGCATGCACAAAAAGAGATTGCTTACTGTTACGAGATTCACATCACCAAGTTTAGCACCAAGGCAGAGACATGTGGACATAGCTTCACAGCCAGAACATAGATCCAACAGGAGATAGCTCCGACTTTGATGATATGCCAGGTACACTTGAATTCTCGCTACTCGTCGTACTCGCACCTAATAATTTAACAAAACAAAACTCAAGCTAGGAATGATGAAAAGTGCAATAAACTACAAACATGGTCAAAATAGCTGGAAGCTATAGATAATCAATAAACAATTACAAACACTTACCATTGTCTTTAGAGAGGAAATACCATCATGCTATTTCTTGCAAGATGTATTTCCTCCACCGGCATCCCAAACAAAACCATCGTTATTTTTTAAGCAACACATTTCAAATCTGATCCAAAATACAAGTTAGATGTCAAAACAGAGAAAAAAAACATAAACTTGGAAATAAATATAATAGTATTTCGAAGAAAAAAAGAACATTACCTTAATCCTTCTTTTCCAGCCAAACTCTGAGCTGATATTTGGAAATGTTTGCTGCAGGTTTTCTGGCAATACGAAACAAAACTAAGGGTTTAAGAATGGTTTAAGAAGGGATTAAAAATGTTTAAATAAGACATTTTTCAAAAGGGTTTAACAGTGAGAGGATTTTTCTCTTTTGACTTTATCATTATTTCCTTAAATAAAGCTAGAAATTTCTATAAAAAAGAAATATCTATAAAAAATACTCGGAATAAAAATCTCATTTACTCTTTGTGATTTGGAGTTATCTCCCGAAAAATAATGAATTTTGAGTTGATTTTGATTTTTTTACTTTCTTTGACTCAAAATTACCCTTTATTAGCTAAGAAAAAGTCAAAATTAACATCCAAATAATACGCGGAATAGTTTAGCCAGGATATGTCAAAATTCATAGGAGAATCGATTTTTTAGGATCTTAATTCGAAAAGTTTTCGGCACATTCGGCAAACTGAAGACCAGCCTCATCTGTGCATGTGCCATTCGACATCTTTAAAGGTGTTGGCCTCACGGGTCCAATTTTCCGATGGAAGAAAATATTAAACTACTGCCTACTGCTGATGGCACACCGTAGATGATCTATTCGTTACACGACCAGACATTGTTTTTGCTGTCAAGAATTTACAGATTTCACCCTCTCAAGTCTCAAGCAGTACCTGTCATAATCTAGTTACCTTTGGTTTTCGAGTAGTTGCTGTGTTCAGGATATTTTGTATTCTGTATTCTGTCTTTGTAGTACTACTATAAATCCATATGCAAAACGATGGATTATTGAGTAACTAAAAATCTCTTTCAAAAATTTTGTTTACTTGCTCGTTAAAACTTGAAAGAGGAAGACACACTGATCAACAAAGTAGTAATGGCATCATCATCCTCTTCCATTCATGGCTAAAGGTCATACGATCCCACTTCTACACCTAACTCGTCTTCTTTTCCACAAAACTTTAAATCTGCAGATAAGTTATCATCTCAATCTCTGTTAGTCCAGTTCTGCAAAGGGGCCAAATTTCTTCAACCGAAATTTGATGGAATTGTCAAGAGTCTCCGGCCGAATGTCAGTTGCATAATATCTGACGCATTCTTTCCATGGAGTATGGAAATCGGTTCAAAGTTTAGTATACCAAGATTATCTTTTGATTGCTGCAGTAACTTTGCCGTACTATTTCCTGTTGATTCTGATGACGAGCCTTTTAATGTAATTCCAAGTCTTCCAAATAGACTTCTACACAGAGGTATTCATGGCTCAAAGAAATAGTAAAGGTATTATCATGAACAGTTTTTATGAACCCGAGCCCGAGTTCGTTGACTACTGGAACAACGAAAACTCACCAAAAGCTTGGAGTATTGGACCATTTTGTCTTGCTGCAACAAAAGCTATAACCTGCACTGAGGAACCAATATGGATTCAGTGAGAAGCTAGAGAAGGGAAAATCTGTTTTCTATGTTGCATTTGGGTCTCTGGCAGAAATGACAATGGAACAACTCAGAGAAATAGCTATTGGATTGGAGAATTCCGGGGAACATTTCTTGTGGGTTTTGCGACTGCCGGAACCTATTGCCGGAGATGGGTTTATGAATGAATTTGAAGAGAGAGTGAAAGGGAGAGGACTATTGGTGAAGAATCAATGGGTTGATCAAGTTGGGATACTAAGTCTTGGGTGTGTTAATGGGTTTATGAGTCATTGTGGATGGAATTCCGTACTGGAAAGCATATGCGAATCAGTACCACTGCTAGGCTTTCCAATAACAGCTGACCAACACTTGAATGCAAGAATGGTTAAAGAGTATTTTGGAATTGGCGTTAAGGTTGTAACGAGAAACGGTTCCTTTCGCGGTTTTTTCTGTTCAGAGTGCATTGAGAATAAGGTGAAAGAATTGATGGATATTGAAAGTGAGAAAGGAAAAGAAATGGGGAAGAATGTGAAGAAGTTTAATGAAAAAGCTAGAAATGCCATGGTAGAAGAAGGTGAGTCTTCTTGGCGCACTCTAAATTTGCTCATCGATGAAGTCATTTGTAACAAAAATTGAAAGATTTTGTTCCCCATTTCTTCTGTAATAGTATAGTAAGAAACTGTATTTGCCTTTAAAGTCCACTCAAGTGCATTTTTTTTTTTTTTTTTTTGAGTAATGTCAAATTTGGTTATTAAGAGAAAGAGATGCTATTGCCACAGTTGAAGCTTTTTAATGAATGGCTGGCATAGCCAAGGCAATGGCAGACATCGTGAGGGGGAGCCCATATATCAGTAACCTGCTCTTAGCGTCGACAATGTACAATGTAGATTTACCAGAACGATGTTAATTACCGACAGTCTAGTACGAATGTGATTTGACGTATTGATAATTCCTGTCTACGATAAAGTTGAAATTCAACAACTTTTTACAGACATGAAAAAAATGACGAGGTTGTAAGATATTAGTGAATGATGCAAGGAAATGAGGCATAAAAAGCGAAAATGCTAGAAATCCCCCACTTTTATACCCCAAAAAAATTTACACCCCTATGTGTCCATGTGTTATTGGCTCACTTTTAAAGCGGACCCCTGTTTTTCTCAGGTGGGGTAGGATGAGGATGAAATCTACGGTGGATAAGAGTGACACATAGGGGTGTAAAATGGTGGTGTAGAAAAGTGGGGGATGGAAGCAGCATAAACATGCAGCACAATGACACTGGATCAGCGGCAATGACCGCCTCAAGTTCATAATTTATCTTGCAGTCTTAGAATTAAGCTGACTCAATCTTGCTTCAGTTATTGCATGGAGGAATTTCAGCAACTCTTTATGCTGGCACATCCATCTTGCAGTCCACTGACAACCAGATTCTGACCATTTAAATTTTGTTCAGCTTTGCGTGGAATTGTCAAATTCAAGGCCTTCAAGTGCTTCATTCCCTGCACATAAAAACAAATTGTAAATTTATTTAAGAACAAACTACTTTAAGAAAAACGTCATTAAAAGTAGGTGAAAAATGGAAAAACATAAGCATATATCAGACATCCAAGTCATTCTCACGTGTTTACAAAGACCCCAATTGTGCACAGCTACTAAAACTTTGGGAGGATTTATTCAAGTTACTTCAATGGTTGGAAAACAGAAGCAAACAACCACGAATTACGACTAATCTAGAAAGTAAAGCAAATCAAGGAAAATGAAGAGTTTGATGCTTACTTTTGTTGTGAGAGGAAAAATCATAGCGCGGTTGAAACATAAATGAAAGAACCCGTACTTGTGATGATGATTGAACAACAGTAATGTTGTTAACAATACAATCAATGGGTTATCATCTCCAGACTCTAAAAAGAATTAAAACAATGAAAACATCCGGAATTTAACATAACTATAAAACAATGGTACATAACTCAATCAAACGAGAAAAATGAGTGTTCCTAACATAACTTACAGTATCCTCCGCTCGGAAGAACCACTTGACAGCAATGTATGGCTTCTTTTTAGTTGTTTCAAAGAATTCAACAATTCTCCCTATATAGTCAAGTTATCCTTCTTCAGCCTGAGATAGACCAGTAATATTAAATTCTCATAAAAGTAAACTCATACATACAATAATCGGATCATAACAAAGATAGTTCACTTCTCCTACAAAATGGACTCCTCACTGAAGCACACTTCTAGCAAATATTACATGTAACTGTGTTGCAAATACGGATACGGTATCGGATACAAGATACCAATACGCTAATATGATACACCAACTTGAAAAGCTAAAAATAATGCAGCGTCGGGGCATATCTGTAGTTTAACATAAATATATTATGTATAAGATAGAAACTTAACAAAATATATACATGTATGATTAACCTCACTGAGAAGAAAAAGTCTGGATAAGAAGGAAGAAAGTCTAGAGCAAGATCAGTGGACAGATTTGGAACTAATATTTTATCACTATAGTTAAAACTTCTCATAGAATCTAGTAAAATATCTAAATTTTCTAATATTAAGGTATTGACATCTAATATTTAGTCTAAGTTTTCTAACTGAGTTGTATCTTGAAGTATTAGTACGCGTATCCGTGTAAATACGTATCGATACGGCTGAATTTATTTTTTAGGCGTATCGTTGTAACACAGAATGTAAACAACAAACTACAGCTACAGATGATTAGAGATTTAAAACAACAGAGAATTCTGAAGTACTACAAAACAGAAATTAGAAACACATGACGTCAGTCATGTGTATCAAGTAAATCGGGATTTTAAACGAATGAATGAGAAAAGCTGTAAATCATTCAGAACTTAAAAACAAAAAGATTAAACAATCAAAACACTTTCGTTGACAAACAACTTGTAATCATATAAGCCACTATAACAACCTAGAAAGTAAATGATACTCTAGGAACCAGAATGGTACATCATAATCATATTACAATCTTCCAATCAAACCTTTTTACCTTTTGTTATTCCCACAAAACTAACATCTAAGAATACGCGAAAAGATGAACTAAACCACAAAAAACAAAATGGAACATCAAGCAAAAGTATCGATCATTCACCTGTATATGATGTTCCACAAGACAATACCGACGACATAGCCTCCCCTTCTCGGGCAAAGACAGAAGATTCTCGCCACAATCGCTGGTAATCTTAGTGATGATTCAATCCAAGACTTTGGTAAGAACTTTCATTCAGATCAAGTGCCCACTTCTGTTAAAGAAAATATAAATAGATCAGCAGCATATTGTTCACCTCATTACTACATAGATGTTTTATATGCATGCACAAAAAAAAAAGATTGCTTACTGTTACGAGATTTATGTCACCAAGTTTAGCACCAAGGCAGATACCTGTAGACATAGCTCCACAGCCAGAATATAGATCCAATAGCGATAACTCTGACTTTTAATGATTGTCAGGTGTACACGAGTTCTTGCAACCCGTCGTACTCGCACCTGATATTTAACAAAACAAAAACTACAAATGATGAAAGTGCATATTACAAAGGGCGTTAAACTTGTACGACTAACAAATTCAAAATAGCTGGAAGTTAAAGATGATCAATAAAGAATTGCATGCACTTACTATTGGTCTTCAGAGAGGAAATACCATCATGCTACTGCATGATTAGAGTGATTGTTCCTCCACCAGAATCCCAAACGAAACCATCATTCCATTTGAAACAACCCATGTGTATTCTTTTCAAACCTGATCCACAATACAAGCATTCAAGTCAAAAAACAAAATTGATACACTGAAGAAAAAAAAAACATAAGAGATACCCAGTTTCAAAAAGAAAGAAAACTGTATCAGATTCCTAGGATTACTATGGATGGTTAATTTTTTTTTTTAAAAAGAATATTGTATCGAGATTTAGCCATCCAAACTTAACATTGGCTATTTTATAGTGACACAAAGGTGAACTTTTGTATGGCACTGAAATCCCTCAACAAGACAACAAAGAATCCAATATTATATAAAACTTGAACTAGTGTTAAATTTTTCTCATGTGCCTAAACAGACAGTATATACGGTGTGGTGAAGGCATTAAATATCCATAGCCGAGGAGATCTTTAGACAAAGAAACTACGGATGAATTATTGAGTGTGACATTTTTAAAAAGCTTAAAGCGGGTATCGCTCTCATACTAAAGCACAAAGCACTGTGAAAGCAAGCTTTTTAAAATATATATAAATATGAAGTTGTCAACAAAATAAAAGAAAACTACGAAGTTCAGACATAATAAAAGTAACAATTTTCATATGGCACTGACACTGCCTAAACAGAGCTATTTAGATATACTAGACACAAATGTCTATATCAAATATCACCATGTAGACAGTCATCGTTATCATGACAATGCCCCAAAAATTAGGTTTATTAGTATTTTAGTTAGAAAACGTGAATCGGGCCCTCTTTGGGCTTCAAAGGCCAGCTTTATTTTCTAATATTTCTAGCGGCGCTCTAGAAGCGCCTAGGACCTATTCCAAAGCCCCAGAGCCGCCTTTTTAAACCATGCCACATAGCTGTTATTTCTAGTGAGTGCTGCAAGAGATTGAGTGCGCGACTATGCTTGAGAAAAATAAACCAATTTGACTAACCTAATTCACATTTCATTAAAAGTTTATTTTGGTTGGACCAAATTTGAATAGATCTTGTCAGTGGCTGTTTTTGAGAAACTAGAATATACTGAACCTAAGGAGTATATATATGGGAACCTGAAAGAATACACATTGATGTAGTGTTACTATGATGCAAGACACACTGTCAGTTGTACAATGTGTTCACACCTTCCTTCTGCAGACTAGCCGCACGTGGTGTGCAAAGGAAATCCACAAGTCCCAATTAGCTGAATCCCTTGTAGAAGCTAACTAAGCTGGTATAAGATGTCACTCTACTTACTTCTGAGCAAATGTATATAAATGGCAGTTACCAGTCGGATATAGACTACCTACATTTAGTAAAGGCTTGCACCTTGACATGTTTAACCCATACAGACCAGTCACTCAAATAAAAGTTCTTATCGAAAATGATCTTAAATCTTATCGAGAATGTCTTGCATTCACTAACTGATGGGAAATGGTGGTCTAAAAGATACTAACTTGTCCCGTTGATCATTCTTCAATTCAGTATACCCTATTGACATGCTCACATCTTCATAACTTAAAAAGCAGAAATTTCCCTTTCAGGAATTTTATCAAACAACTACGAATTTGACTGTACTTTTACATTTTCAATCAACTTCTAACATGTAACAAAAACAACCATATCATTCTTATATAGCAACAAACCCATTGCAATTTTCAGGAAAAAATCCAAAAAAAAATTGAATAGATAATGGTTTTTCAGCAAAGAGGAAGATGGAGTACCTGGTGCGATCTAGGACGAAAGAAGAACCTCTGTAATCAAATCAATTCTGTAAACAAAAAACAAAAACAAAAATAATCAATTCTTTGTAATGTAAAATCGTATGGCTTATAACAATTTTTTTTAATTTTTTTTTTTTTTGTACCTGGGATTTCTATGGAGAAAGGAAAGATCAGTAGCAAACTGCAAGGAGAACAGATTGCAGAGGCCGATGTTTGATTGATTCACTGAAATCAAACTAAAGAACGACGGCGATATTTATCGGAAGGATTTTTTTTTTTTCATCTCTGAAGGGTTTTCAGAACATAGAGGGGTATTATTGATTTTGACCTTCTAAAGGATTTTTTTCACTTTTTGACTTTATTCGTCCCAAGACTTTTAGGTCGCACTAGAAAGAATGAGGGACACTAAAAGCACAAAAAAGGTCACTTGTCACGTGAAATCTGTCTACTCCTTATATTTGATTTTTCGAAATGACCACACATGCCTCACATAATCAGTATGACACCATAATCGAGGTAGGTTAAGGTGAATCGGAGAGTTAAATTGAAACTATACCTACAGGTGTATCAGGTAGATACATCTACCAATAATCCCTTTTATAACCTGTGAGTTTATCCAACTTATAAGACTACCGATTATAAGGAGCTCCATATTGACCTTGGCCAAATTCCATAGGTTTTGAGGGGTGCAGAGCTAACC